>JARHVA010009286.1:0-280000 GCA_037957365.1 Torreya grandis
GGTTATCCCTCGATCAATGCTGGTGGGCTCACCAATGTTAGTTACTTAGGAATACTTCCAAATTAGCCATAGGGTCAAAAAACCATTCATCTTTGGAACATTGCTTTCATGATCAGAGCATTTTAGCATCATTATCAACATCTAGGCTTACTGCCACTCTACATGAATTATTTTAGATCTAAAATTGATAAACTACATAGTGTTTTGAGAACCATGGATCAGAGAAATACACTTTGCCTCATCTATTCATAAACTAGTTCATCAAGCCTCATCGAAGCCATCTATCCAACTTAACTACTTACCTATCCGACCCAACTAAGTATATTTCAATATTTTCATATGTTTTAAAAGAACTATTTTATATTGGTTCTAAAAATATACTATTTAACTACTCATAAAACCTTAGCTTCCTTCATGGAAGAGTTATGACACTTTCCCACCTCCATCTTCCTACCTCAATGTATCAACCTCTACCTTGACCTTCCTAAGTCTTATTCACCCCCTCATGACTCCTCATGACCCCTTTACAAAACTATAACTCCATTTCCCTTCCCATAAAATAATTCCATAACCCCACTAATATCATTGTCCCAATTGATATTGGTTATCTAGACTGACATTGGTGACCTAAACCAACACTGACAACTATGTTTTACACCATCAACCCCTAAAATCCTCCCCAATAACCTCACCATAACACAATTCCCCTACCCAGCTTGTATTGTATTTTTTACTGACATGTTTAAACCTAAAGCATGATAAACAATATTCTAACTCTCTCTCTCTCTCTCTCTCTCTCTCTCTCATCTCTCTCTCTCTCTCTCTCTCTCTCTCTCTCTCTCTCTCTCTCTCTCTCTCTCTCTCTCTCTCTCTCTCTTTCATTTATGTTTGTTTTAAAAATCTATTTCTAAATAGTGGTTTGTCATCCTAGGGAAGTTTTATGCTTCTTGGAACAAGCACATAGCTTGGCAAGCTACACATATCTCTGCTAATAGTAATTTTATTTAGTATTTTATTATACATATGTTTCTTCCTCTATAGAGAAAGAGGATTTCTCACAACATCTAGAATGATGCACATCATTCTAGGTACTTAATCACTTATCCCTAGCATTCATACTTTTATTTCTTCTTTTTAGAATAAATAGCAAAAAACTAATAGAAATAATATCCTTCCTAGTCTTCCTACCCTATCTAAGGTAACAACTAATGTAACTAGAGATTATGGTGTCATAGATCAAATTAATAACACTCCTACAAAAATATCCATATTATAGTTTTCATTATATACACTACCTATAAGGACATTCTTTATGTTGCACTATGTGATGCATCCTTAACCAACAATTTAGGACCAACACAATTTTCATCCATTGATAATACATTAAAATATAGTGAAGAAAAAATTTAAGAAACAATATTTAACTACTCAACATAATATAGATAAGAATATCCTACTTTTTATCCAAGTACAAATCTTAAATAATTGGTTAAGTGTGTTCTTATAAATAACATATTAGGGTTGAACATTTAAAACATTATTTTTATTTAAACACTTTGTATCAATATCGATTTTAATCATAAATCAAATAATAACATTAGAGGTTTTGATAATATACCAAACCAATTATTAAGAACAATTATATTGGATTTAATAGTGGGGAATAAAACATTAACTACATTTCAAGTGATGACCAACCATTTGCATTATAACTTATACTTGGTACCTTGGATTCATGCTATGGAATAAGTTCCATCCACCTTATATCGATTCTTAAATTTTTTACATGAAGGATGTTTATATACATGTCTAAAAAATAACAAAATTTTCAAGTATTGGAAATTAATTTAACCTAAGGAGGGATTTATATTTTAATCTGATACCCCTCTCTCCTCCATAGTACCTTCATTACCTGTCATACCAATATAATAAATACATACATATGATGTAGGAGATACAATAGAAGCTAATGAAAATATACCATCTCTAACCATACCAACTAATAAATAAATTATAAAAGATCCTCCATACATGATTAAAAAATAAAATGATAACAAATCTTCCTTTGTTGGTCAATATAGAAGATCTAGATAGAATAACTATTGATAATGATAGTGATGATGATGACAATGAAATCCTTGAAAACATAGATGATTATTTGTCTAATCTAAATGTGAAACCTAAATATTAATAGGAATATTTAGGTGATTCAAAAATGGTAAGTATTAATAAATAAAGAGGTCTTGATGAAGATAGAGACTAGCTAAACAAAATTATCACTAGGCATAAGCTCATAAATGGCATGAAAGCAAACTTATCTACTGAAATTCATTGAATGTATAAATTATTACAATATAATATATAAATAAATCTCAACTTGTAATTGGATTTAGCATGTATAGTTAAAAAACATAAATAAATCAAAATCTACCTAAATCTAATTGATCCATGCCATTTTTAGAAAATTACTATTTTTAGTAAGTTTCATTTTCTAGTGATTTTTTCAACCACTATTTTTAAATTTTTTTGTCAGATTAGACAAAAATTAAGGATATACTAAATAGAGTCAAATGCATGAATAAATTACCTTTGTGCAGTAGCAAAAATCAAATATGAGTTATGAATAAGCAATTAGTCAACAATCAAAAGATTGTAATATCAACATTAACATCATTAACCATAAGATATTTTGGAAGGTACATTATATAGGTGAAATTACGAATGTGGGATTAGATTTCATGAAGTTAAAAAATTACCTCTATTTATAATTTTATATTATGCCCTTGAGCTCATAGTTTTTTCAGATGCTATGCAGCCAACATGTCCTTTGTGAACTATGTCAGTAAAGTTGTGATCTACTTTTCTTTAGACATCACTTGGTCATCAAGAACTTGTGCAACTATTGACCATTTTGACCAAAATTTAAAATGGGTCAACCCCTTATATTATAAAACTTGATATAGGGATATAATATGATGTCATAAGGTGTGTTATAGTTCATTTGGTGTGATTTAATGTCTTATTATCCTTGGTCATAGTTCATTTAGTATTTATGTCATTTGATGTCACTTAGGGTCATCTTATGGGTCATAAATGAAGAGGTAAGATTTTAAATGTGTCTATGTGTTCCAAAATTCCTTTCAATGTCCAATGTGTCATATTCCCTATCAGGAATGTTAGGACTAACTAAAATTTGCAATTTCCTAACTAAAAATCAAGAAAACAAGTTGAAAATAAAGAGTTTCAAAGGTTGTACATCCTATGAAAGAGAGTTTCATGTGGTATAATATTTTCAGATGGATCTCAAAATTATTAGGACTCATTTACATACTTGACATGCTTTGAAATGTCAAAAATGGGATAAAACCATTCTATCTCTCAATTGCTCCACTATGCAAACAAAACTAGTAAACAAGTTTTTGGATAGTATGACCAGTAGCAGGATTACAAGTTAGGATATATTTTTTGGTGAATATTAAAATTTTTTAGATTCATTTTAATTTTTTTTTTTGGAATAATGATGGCCTATACTTTATGAATCATCCTTAACAAGTTGACTATTTATTTTTTCTTGTTATTTCCCACACACTGTAGGTTTTGCTCTTATTTGAGCTAGTCCATACAAATAAATTTATTATTTTTATTATAGATGATTTATATTACCTCCTCTCATGTTTCACATATTTATTTTCATGATTTGAATTGATTTAATGAGCTACATAGTTCAAGTTATAGGCTGGTCTCACCAAGTGAGGTTACAAACAAGTTTCACTAGTTGTAGAATGTTTCTTTCTCTAAAATGGTTCCATGTGAGTGAGATATGTTGTAATTCATGTTTTAAATTTCATTATAATTACCCTCATTCAAATTTTAGTCTCTCAAGATCATGCATTGATCAAGAACACAATCATATGGAGACATAGTCAACTTGTTGCTTACTTTCACTTGTAGTCATGGAGTGTGGGGTTTTGAAAACATCCATGGAAGGTAATTAAGGGTTAAATTAGTATTTATACCTTATTATAAGAATAAAAAGTAAATTTGGATCCTATAAATAGCCAAATAAGGAAATTTGATAGTCAATGCTATATGAAAACATAGTCAGCCATGAATGTGCACCTATGTGTGCTCTCAAGAGGATAATTAAATTGAAACAAGGCATATAGATAATGTTAAGGAATTAAATATTGTAAGAATACATTTTAAGGTGTTTATATAGGTTAAAAAAATCATTTAATTTCTATATATCATGCATACTATCAACTTACCCACATTCACTATGTACATACATAAGTGCACACCTATAGGTAGCCCCACATGGAGTTGAAGTGTTATATGGTGTTTATTCAAACATTTTTTGATACCTATATAATGTTTTAAGAAGATAGAGATGAATTTAAGGTCTAGTATAAGGTAACATTCTATTCATAGTCTATATGCTACTATCACTACCTTATATGCTACTGTAAGTGCATTTGCAGGCTACCACAGAGATTTGAGAACACTTCATGGAGGAACTTGGCATGATTTGAAACATTAATCAGGTTTGGGGAGATTATAAATACATTTATAAGAATTTTTGAATCATTAAGGATTATAAATAGTTAATAAGTCATTATCAAAGTTGATAATTTGAGTTTTAGGGACAAAATCCCTAAAAGTCCCAAAATAGAGCCCTAGGCCATTTTGTTGATGTCGTATAACAATGTTGCATAGAGTTTTATCAATTTTTGATTCATGTAACTTGTATCCTTATCCTATGGTAAAATCCATGTAAAATATAATGGGTGTATGACTAGAGGAACATGTTGTTTTAAGGCCTCCACTTTTGACATTTATTCACTATAGTTTTTTAGCATATTCTACAAGATTGAAACTTCCAAAGTGGCCTTATACCCTAATATGGAAATATGATAACCTATCACCATGATAAGTAGTTATAAGCAAGTGAGAAAGTAATATAAATGATTCAAATTCATAAATAATGGTTAAATATCTATTCATGAGCCTTCATCAACACCTATAGGTGTATCTTTTACTTGAGAAGGCCACTTACAACCTGCCTATAAGGACCAACAACCTCATGAGTTAAACCATGGTGGTTTGACCTAAAAATAGGATCACATATTGATAAAAATAGACTTATAACTCAAAAATAATCCTAGAACATGTGACATGGGTCTCAAATAGTCAAAATGCACCTATAAGATGCCTTTTTTGATACAAGAAGGTTCAACTACAGTTGACTATAGTTGATAGCGTTTTGAATTAGGGTTATCTTGGTGCTTGGCGTATAATATAATTTATAAGAGGTGAAATAAATTAATTTGATATTATATTTATGAATATAAATATGTCTCTAGGCATTTCCTATAGGATTTAGAACCAAATGTATACCTATAGGCATGATGAAATTTAGAAACATAGTCTACACCTACGTTAGGATCACCACAAGGTATGCAATGAAGGAATTGTCAAAGATCAAAGTGTGTTATCATGATATAAAGAATATTTAATATGTTATAAATCATGTTATATTATCAAATAAAAATAATACATCACTAAAATATCTAGCTTCCAAAGTACACCATAGTAATAGTCAACTTGTGGACAAGTCCATTTAAGATGGAAGTGAGAATGAGAATTTGGTAAAAATTATTAAAGTTCCAAATGAGTTTTCAAGGGATACCCAAATTTATAATGATCATACAATTACACTACCATATCATGAAAATAGGGTATGGAAGAGTTCCCATATAAATAACCTACAATCCATGGTAAAGCTTGCACACAATCATCTTTCTCCAAAGTCTATTTTGGGTTTTTGGACATTTAGAGGTGATAGAAACATGATCAAGCCATGAAATCTTGTTAAAACCATCCTAATACCTTGAGGAAACCACTCATGTATTAATTTTTTATAATTCTATAATGTAATTTCCCTCTATTTTGTCTAAGACAGAGGGCACTCCCTAAGGGTGTAGACTTGCAAGTTTTGATTAAAAAAATGATGTGAAGATAATATTGAAGATGATGTAAACTTATAAAAGGATTTTTAAATATGTGCCACACATGTTAAAACATGAAAAATCATGTACAAAGGTGATAAATCCAATAGGGTGTCGTAAACTTATAAACTTGTAGGCAAACACATTAGGTCGAGTTTAGGCCTAAAGTCTAATTGAAGGGTCAATTTCATTTATAGTATTATATAAAAATTAAAAAGCCTTGGAACATGTTTTTGGGGAGTTATAAGGTGTTTTAAATATATTTTCATGAAAATTAAATGATGAGGTAGCCACTTTTGGGCTTAAAACAATCTCAGCTTGCATAGAATGGAGTGAAAAGCTTGAGAGGCTAATTTGAAATGCTCACGCATACAAGGAGGCTTATCATGGGAATATGAGGTGTTAGGGGATGATGAATAAGGTATTTATAAATGGTTTTTTAAAACTTATTTTAAAGTTTAATGTCATACCCTTATGAACAAACTCTAAGGGTGAAAAAGACTCAAAACCCTTCAAAACCCTTGTTAAGCCCTGATTGGGAAGATGAATTAAGAGAGACATCCATATGGAATGGAATAGATTGGGAAATTATTTAAGGTTGTATATTACTCTCCATGGATCATCCCCATCATACTAAATTATACCCTTTCTGTATATACATGGTGAGAATTGGTTTTCTTTTACCATTTTTGGTGTCTTGCAGGTATGGAAGGGTTTAAAAGGATGAAATAAACTTTGATAGAGATGTTAGCACTTAATATATAATATATTATATATTTATTATATAATAATACCTCATAATTGCCTCAGTAAGTGCCTTCATCTTAGCTAATCAAACATGGCATAGTGAAAAAACTAATGGGAGTGTGAAAACTTCAAGTGGGAGTCCTTTCAAAGTCTACCTAAGGAATATAAGGCCATTAGGTGTCCTAAGAGGTACCATACATTCTATTTTATATATCATATTGGGAAACTAAAGACAAAATTTGGTGCCAAGTGTGGATAGTGAGTGAAAGAGGAGTTATTTAGACTATAGGTAGTGATAACTCATATCCAAAAGAATATTGATGATTAAGGATAAAACCAATGCATGTTGGAGAATGTATGAAAACCATCCTTATTATTTCAATCATCACATATATAAATTTTAAATTATGATATGTTGTAAGAAGGACAAATTATGAAGGCACTTTTCCAGGTAAGCAATGAGGAATCTTACACCACATTTCAAGAGTTTCATGTTTTAAGGGATATTTATCCTAGTATACCATACATGTTATGTTCCATATTCCTCTCTCCTACATGTAATTTGAATAATTCATGTAATATAGTTTTGAGTTCATAAACATCTTGTTTGAGTATGCAAAGTGATGAATGGTTGATTCTTGTGATTCGATACTTGATTTTCTTTATCATTTCATGAATTATGCAAGAATTTATCATTATAATAGGTCATATAGACTGTATTTAGTGTATTATTCTCCTTTCAAGTGTTCAAGTGTCCTTAAATTCATAATCTGATCTATGTTCTACTTACCTTGAGTATTCTCATGCATGTCACCTTTATATTGAAACACTTATGTTAGAACATTTTGGAAATTTGAGACTAGTTTGTACACCTTATTCTTAGTGAGATAAAATATGATACAATATTTTATATTTTCATGGTTTATTACCCTATATATTATCTTCATTTTATATATACTTTTATCCATTTTCCCTCAAACAATCAATAGTATAGGTGACAAGCATTTCAAGACACATTCATGGAGATAGCCCTTAAACCTATAGGTATACTTATCCTATAGGTAAGCACACATACCTAGAATTATTCCAATGTTAACCAAATATTATGTTAAGATTGAAAAACCTCCTTTAGGGTGTAATATTTGGTTCCAATATTTATGGCATGCCTGGGAGGATCCATTATTTTCAAGACAACTTGTTAAGGTGAATGTTGGTCTTGAAAACATTAGCTACAAATTGGTGTTCTACTCAACATTTGGCAACTCCATTCAAGGTAATATATGGTTTAAGGCCATTATTTTGTCATAAATTTTCTCTCATACTTTATAATCCTTACTAGGTCATCATCTAGTAGAGTTATCAATCCTACCAATCCACCTATTTAGGCTGAACTTCATCTTGAAGTTCAATACCCTCATCCTTATTTGCCTTTTAAAGAGCAAGAAGATTTTGTTAGTGAAGGAAGTGAAGAGATTGAATAGTTGAAGATCTTGAAGAAAACATGGTTAGGCAACATGATTTTACTATTTTTAATAATAAAAATCCAATTCACCTTCAAGCCTATGATGAAATTCCTCTTAATACCACAAAGAGTGTGCCTACATTCATTGGTGAGAGTCATGTCACACCTAGTGAACACATTACGGCTATCTCAAATTTTTTTAGTTTTTATAATGTGACTAAGGATAATATTTTCATTAGACTCCTTGCCATGTACCTTAGAGGTAAATATATTTATTTTTATAAGACTTTACCTGATGGATGTATTACATCATGGGATGACTTTGGAGTGTTGTTGACCTCAATATTTGAGGATGAAATTGACCATATCTCTCTCATACATTAGTTCAATATGATAAAAAGAGATCCCAAAGAAATAATGTATGAATTAAATGAGAGGTTTTTAAATAATTAGTATAGATTTCCTCCTCCCATGAGACCACCTAATAGCTTTGTGTTTCCTACATATTTGAGAGACACTGGTATTGATATTTCATCATGCTTTAATCCATGGGTGGTTTCACTCTTCTCGATGCATATGAACTTGCCATCAAAGCTAATAATGACCTTATTCAATCTATAAAATACCTCCTAAAGTGTAAATTCCATTTTTTCCTAACTTTCCTAATGCTAATCCAAATATTTATCAAATTTATAATGTTAAGGTAAAGCCAAAGACTATTTTGAGGAATGCAAAAGATGATGTTGATTGGAAAACAAGGCTCTTAGCCTTAGAGGCTCAAAATAGGCAAGACAATAAAGAAAAGGTCCCTATGAAAACCATTATCTATACCAAAAACAATATAGTCAAAAATATGGTCAAGGGAGAGATCAAGGGTAACCTAATTTTAGTAGGCCTACTAATGTATATAATCCTACTTCAACATCTAATGCAAGAGCAATGATACCAATGCATAGCAACTTGGTGCAAGGTGAAAATTGGATACAAGGCCAATTCATGGATGTAAATTAGGGTGAATATCAATATATATTTTCTAAATGATTAGTCAATCTTCTTATATTAGCTAAAGATGAAGTCACAATACAAACAAATGAAGGTGGGTAGCCTCAAGGAGAGATCCTCATGAACTTCCTAGCAGAGGACACATTTGTGTTTAATAAAGGAAATTATGTTGTAAAAAACATTAGGTAAAATATAAAATATTTAAGAGGTGACATAAATGTGCCTAAAAGTTCATCCAATCCTCCTACAAAGTAACAAGTCATGGCTATAAGCATAACAGTCCCAAACAATCCTACACATCTTTCAAATCAGAATGTTGGAAGGACTATTCAAAACACTTCAGCTCCTCAAGTTCTAAGGACTTAATTTACACCAAGGGACCAATAAAAATTAGATATGTCTAATATAAATACTATTGACTCATTAAATAATACCAAGGCATCCATTTCCCTTTGGGATGTCCTTCATAGGCCTACCAAAAAGAGTTCCTACAAAAACATCTATCTACTATCCCTACTAGTATTTTAAATTCAAGTCAAAGTTATGTTAGTTCTTAAAAATTCCAATAAAACCATTGTTTAACCATATAGTAAATCTAATAATCCTCCACCTTTCTACCTCACTTTCATATTGGGTGATATGTTGGTACATAATTGCATAGTTGATAGGGGAACCTCTACTTTAGTCATGCCCAAAGTTGTAGCTGATAATATGGGCCTAAAATATGATCCTCATAGAAAAGGATTGATCCAATCATATGTTACATGTTATAAAAAAATAGGGTTGATAAATTTTTTTAAGGTTTTCATTCATGATTATCCTAGTTTTCCCATCCTCCAAGACATTGTTGTGGTAGACCTTCTTACTCACTTTATAATCTACCTTTCAAGAGACTTTATAGCCAAGATAGGGGGATATCTCTTAGTTAGTTTGTACTTATTATCCTTATATACAAGATATGGATTAAAGGTAACAATAATAACTTATCCTCTTGCAATAGTTTACATTAAGCCCTATCTTGAAACAAGTTCAAATTTGAATTGTGTAATCAATGAGTAAAAAGATTCTATTGTGGATGATGGCACTACTTACAAACTTGAAGTCATTTTTGACTTGTTTCTTGATGAATATGGCACTAACACTTATGATCATGATCCTTATGATTTCATGGAGGAAATTTATTTAGGAGTGTATTGTATACATGAAAAATTAATACCAACACATCTACTTACCAAGGTAGAAGGTGAGGATGATGAGATTTGAAAAATGTTTTTGATAGTTCAAGAAGTAAAATTGGTGTAGGAGCTGGTGTTATGTTGGCTTCACCATATTAAAAAAAAAATATGCTTCATATATATTTCAAGTTATTTTAAAATTGTAATGTGGTTGAGTATGAAGGTTTCATTCATGGCCTTCAATGGGCAAGGAGAAAAGGAATAAGGAATTTGTAAGTGTATGGAGATAGTGAATTGATTGTGTATCAACTTATGAGTTTGGTTTCTAACAATAACACTTTTATAAATCCATATAATCATAAGGTATTATATTTTATTGAATACTTCAATGCATTCAACATACAATCAGTCCCAAGGGAGTAGAATAATCATGTTGATAGACTAGCTACCATAGGATCACAATTTGATACACCAACTACCATAAAAGAGGAGGAAAAAAAATATCACACTAAAATAATTTTAAGACATTTCATACCTGATATTGAGGTGTATTTTTAGGTGTTTTATAATGACAAACACATTAAATAATTATTGTAAAATGAAGCTAAGTTTTCCTCAAGAAATTAAAAGAGATTCCAAGAACAATTTGATGATCAGATTGTGCACCTAAGATCAAATAAGATACCTAAGGGCTTGTTTACCTTATAAATTATATTTAATGGGGATGATAAAAGGAAGAAGGAAAAAGTGAATATGTCTAAAAAATAAGATAACTATGAAAGAGTCTTGATCTTCAAATACAAACTCCTCAAACTAGGCAAGGTATGTTCTACATTAGAGAAGTAAGCATTCATTAATTTATGTAGACAGTTTTATGACATTTTTTCATGGGAGTATATGAACCTAAATGGATTTTATCATAGCCTATCACACCATACCATTGAATTAGAATTAGGAGTTAAATTGGCTAGGTAAAAATAAAGGCCCAACAACCCTAAGGTTGAACAACTCATGAGTTAGAGATTAACAAGTTCCTTGAATTTGAAATAATATTTTTTATAAAGCATTCAACATGGGTAGCTAACCTTGTGACTATTAGAAATAATAATGGGGAGATAATAATTTATGTGTATTTCATGTATATTTATATAGTGTCACTCAAAGATCACTATCCTTTACCCTCAATGGAGTATATTTTACAAAAGTTTTCAAGTTCTCAACATTTTTCTCTACTAGATGGATATTTTGGTTATAATCATATTCTAGTGAATGAATATGATCAATTTAAGACAAAATTTACTATAAAATTTGGTAATTTCTCCTATAAGAAGATTCTATTTGGTTTTTCAAATGCCAGTTCCACCTTTCAAAGAGCAATGGATATGGCCTTCAAAGGTTTGATCAATGAAATGTTGTTGGTTTATATAGATGATATAAAAATGTTATTTATATATGCTAATGAGAATATGAAACACTTAAGGAATTTTTTTGAAAGATTTAGGTATCATGGAATATCTCTCAACCCTAAAATTGAATCTTTGTTGTCCATGAAGATAAGCTCTTAGGATAATTATTCCCAAATATGGTTTGACTATTGATCCTGAAAGGATAGAGGCTACTATAGGCCTATCATTCCCCTTGCATAATAAAGGTCTCCAGAGCTTCTTAGGCATTATAATTTTTTTAAGGAGGTTCATACCTGGTTTTGCATCCTTGGTGAAACCTATCACAACCATGATCATGAACAACCAAGTCATTTCTTAGACTAAAGAAGGTAAATAAACTTTAAAACCATTAAGAAATAAATTACATAAGATCATACTATTCTAAACCCTAATGTTTCTAAATAATTCATGTTTTTTCAATTAATAACCTTGATACTATTAATACCATGCTAATGCAAAATAATGATGAAGGTGTGGAATAGCCAATTGCATTCTTTAGTCAAGATTTGGAATATTATGAAGTAAACTATACTTTTGTGGAGAAACAAATCCTTGATATTGTAAGAGAAATAAATAAGTGTAGGAATATGGTTTCAAGCAATAGGATTAATGTTATGGTCTCTCATCCTAGTACCAAAAAGTTTTCGTTGAGTAAGGACCTTAGTGAGAAAGGGGAGGGTGGATTACTAAGGTAATGGAATATGATGGTAATATCAAAGTGAAAAATTTGGTAAGGGGTAAAATCCTTTGTTAAAATCTTGCTTCAGATCTTCATGAGTCAAAAGAAGAGGCTTTAGTAAATCATGATTGATCCCAACCAACTGGTTCCTTGCCTCTACAAATTTGGACACAAGATGTTATCATATTTCTTCAAAGTGGTGAGTATCTTAATGGTTTGAACAGATCCTAGAGGAGATACTTTATATTACAAGCTATTCCTTTTTTCCTTGTCAATTGTGTGATTTCTAGAAGAGACACTAATGGTGCACTATTGAGATGTATTGATAATGATCAATTTGGAGTGTTGATTGAGAAGTTACTGATGGAACAACATGAGGCCATTTCTCCCCAAGAACCACATTTTACAAGATCATGAGGGCATTATATTATTGGCTAGCCTCTTCATGCACTTGTATCCTTGGGTAAGAAGGTGTGTATAATGTGATTTACTCATATAAAAATAAAAGCTTACATATCTTATTTTGAGGCCTGTCCAGGTAGACCAACATTTCATTCAATGGGGTATTGATTTAATTGGCATGATAACCCCCACATCAAGTGCTAGTGACAAATGGATACTCATAATAGTTGACTACTTCATAAGGTGGGTTGAGGTAGTGGCATTGAAAGAAGCTAATGAAATTTCTATCTCAGAGTTCTATGAAAGTATCATAATAAGGTTTGACACTCCTTGTATTATCATGTTAGAAAATTCACCTACTTTCATGGGTTTTACGATAGCTAATTAGGAAACTGTTAATGTCATATACTTGATCACTTCATCCAAATATTACCCTCAAGGTAATGGGTTTGCTTAATCCAATACAAGAATCTGATCAAAATCATCAAGAAAACTTTAGAGAATAATCAAAGGGATTGACACACTAATTGAAGATAAACCTATGGGCTAATAGAATAAATTTTAAGAGGTTAATATGGAATTATCCTTTTGTGTTTATTTATGGATGAGAGGCTAGGCTATCTATATCCCAAGAGATACCTACCTTGGAGTTCACACATCAGCTAGAGTTTCTTGAGAACACTCCAATGGAGATGAGATTGATAGAATAAGTGGAGTTGAAAGAGACTAGATATGAGGCTCATCAAGCTATGTAAAATCACCAAATATTAATGAAGATGTATTTTGATAATAAGGAAACTCAAATAACATTCTAATAAGGTGACATAGTGTTGAAATGAGATGAAAATAGAGCAAAACTAGGGAGACATACCAAATTTGGCACCTTATAGAGTGGACCATATATCATTATCAAGTGAAAACAAATAAAATATTTCTAATTAGGAAGGATGAATGGAGAGTAACTACCTATCCCTATGAATGGGATACATTTTAATCCTTGAGATTGAGGAAATGAATGTTAGTCTTGTAAATATTAGGTTAGTTGTGTGTTTTATTTTAGTTGTGTTCCATAAGTGTTCTTGATAATATATGTTTGTTTCCCTTTAGTGTGTCTTGTTTTGTGTCTTTTTATTTGTTGTTTGGCATAGTGTCAAATGATAATTGTGTGTCAAGATTGTGTATGGGTAACTCCATGGCCAAATGGATATGATGAGGCTACTGGTCTTCAAATAGCAAGCATACCACCCTTTGGAAATTGCCAAGAATGTTGACCATTTTGACCACATGTCAAAATGGATCAACCCCCTATAGTCAAAAAATTGATATAGGGGTATAATATAATGTCATAGGGTTTTTTATAGTTCATTTGATGTGATTTAATATCTGGGGACATCTTATGGATCATAAATGAAGTGGTATTGTTTTAAATGTGTACATGTCTTCCAAAATTCCTTAAAATGTATAATGTGTTAGATTATTTGTCAAGAATGTTAGACTAATTAAAACTTGTAGGTTCCTAATTGAAAATCAAGAAATGAAGTAAAAAAGGAGTTTCAAAGCTTGTACATCCTATGAGAGAGTGTGGTATATGGGATAATATTTTGGGATGACTCTTAAATTTATTTTGACTCATTTTCATTCTTGATATTATTTGGAAATTCCAAAAATTGGCTAAAACTACTATATCTCTCCATCTCTCCACTATGAAAAAAACATTAGTCAATAGGTTTTTAGATAGTACAACCAATAAGAGGACTTTCAGGTTAGGATGTATTGGTGGTGGATATTAAAATTTGTAAGCTTAATTTTAATGTTTTAAGTTGGAATAATGGTGTTGTATACTTTATGAATCATACTTAACAAGTTGATTGTTTATTTCTACTTATCGTTTCCCACACCCTGTAGGTTTTTCTCTTGTTTGAGGTAGTACATATAATTAAATAATTGATTTTGATTAAAGAGGATGTATAATACCTCCTCTCATGTTTTTAATTTTTATTTTAATAATTGGAAGTGATTTTATGAGCTAAATAGTTCAAATTATAGGTAGGTACCAAGGGAATTTATAGTCAAGTTTCACTACTTATAGAATGTTTAATTCTCTATAATGGTTTAGTGTGAGTGAGATATGATGTAATTAATGTTTTCCATGTCAATAAAATTAACCTACTTACAATTTTAGTCTCTCAAAATCATGTATTGATCAAGAACATAGTCAGCGTATTGCTTACTTTCACTTGTAGTCAGGGCTTGTAGGGTCTTGAAAAAATCCATAAAAGGTAATTATGAGTTATATAATTTATTATACCTTCATATAATCATTAAAAATCAATTTGGATCCTCTAAATATAAAAATAAGGAAAGTTTTTAGTTAATTTTATATGAAAACATAGTTAGCCATGAATTTGCACCTATAAGTGCTCTTAGGAGGATAATTACATTGAAAAAAGGCATATAACTCATGTTAATACCTTAAATATTATAAAAATAAATTTTATTGTGTTTATATATGTCTAAACATCATTTAATATCCATATATCATGCATACTATCAACTTACCCACATTCATTACCTACATACAAAAGTGCACACCTAAAGGTGGCCCCATAAAGAGCTGAAGTGTTGTATGGTGGGTGGTAAAATAGTTTTTGATGCCTCCATCATGATTTAAGAAGATATATATTCATTTAAGTTATATTATAATGTCACATTTTATGCATAATCAAATTGCTACATTCACTACCTTATATGCTATAGTGATTGTATCTACAGGCTACCACAGAGATCTAAGAATGCTTCATAGTTGAATCTGGCATGATTTGAAACCTTAATTAGGTATTGATTGATTGTAAATACCCTGATAATAATGTTTTAATCATTAAGGATGGGGTAGAGTTAAGAAGTCATGATCAAAGTTGAGAATTTGAGTTTAAAGGACAAAATCCCTAAAAGTCCCAAAATAGAGCTCTATGTCCTTTTATTAATGCCATATAATAATGTTGCAAAGTCTTTTATCAAGTTTTTATTAATATACCTTTTAAACCTATCCTATATTAAAATCCATGCAAAAAGGAATGGGTGTATGACTAGAGAAACATAGTGTTTGAAGGCCTCCACTTTTGACATTTGTTCACTGTAGTTTTTCAGTGTATTCTACATGATTAGAACTTCTAAAGTGGCCTTACACCCTAAGATGGAAATAAAATAACCTATAACCATGAGAAGTGGTTATAAATAATTGAGAAAGGAATATAAATGATTCAAAGTCATCATGAAGGGTTAAAGAGCTAGTCATGAGCCCCCATCAACACCTACAGGTGTATCTTTGCTTGAGAAGGCCACCTACAACCTACCTACATGGTTTAGCCTAAAAATATGAGCACCTATTTAAAAAAATAAACTTATAACTCAAAATTAATTATATAAAATGTGATACAAGTCTTAAATAGTCAAAATGCACCTACAAGATTCTTTTCTTGATGCAAGAAGTGTCAACTACAATTGACTGTAGTTGATAGTGTTTTGAAGTAGGGTTGTCTTGGTGATTGACCTAGCATATAAGTGAATAGAGGTGACATAAATTAATATGAGAGTATATTGATGAATCCAAATAGGTCTCTAGTAATTACCTATAGCATTTAAAACCAAATATATACCTACAGGCATGGTGAAATTTAGAAACATGGTCTAGACCTATGTTAGGATCGCCACAAGGTATGTAATGAAGGAATTGGAAAATATAAAAGTGTGTTATCATGATATAAAGTATATTTAAGATGTTAACCATATTTCTATATTCTCAAATAAAAATAATAAATCATTGAAGGATCTAGTTTCCAAAGTACACCAGAGTCAGAGTCAACCTATGGACTAGACCAATTAAGATGGAAGTGAGAATGAGATGTTGGTAAAAAGATTAATGTTCCAAATGAGTTTGAAAGGGATCCCCATAGTGATAATGATCACCCAATGATAATATCATATCAATAAAATAGGTTATGGAATATTTCCCATTCAAATAACCTACAGTCCAAGTTAAATCCTGCACATAATCATCTTTCTCACAAGTCTATTTTGGATTTTTGGACATTTAGAGATGATAGAGACATGATTAAGCCATTAAATTTTATAAAAAACATAAAAATAACTTTGGGAACCCCTCATGTATTAATTGTTTTGAGGCTATAGGTAAATTACCCTTTATTTTGTCTTAGATAGAGGGCACTCTCCGAGGGTGCAAACTTGTAGGTTTTGAAAGAAAATAATGAGAATACAAGATTGAAGCTGATGTAACCTCGTAATGGGATTTTTAAAGTGGTTTCACAGATATACAAACATGAAAAATCATTTACTAAGGTGATAAAATCATTATGGTGTCCTAAACCTATAAACCTTCAGGCAGACCGATTAGGTCTAGTTTAGGCCTAAAGTCTAATTGGTGGGTCAATATCATTTATTGTATTAGATATACATTTCAAATCCTTGTAACATGTTTATATGGAGTTATAAGGTATGTTAAATTTATTTACATATAAATGAAATCACAAGGAATCCAATTTTTGGCTTAAAACCATCTTAGCTTAAATAGAATGGAATGAAAAGCTCGAGAGGCTAATTTTAAATAGTCACACCTAAAAGGAGGCTTATAATAGGAATCTAAGGAGTTGAGGGATGATGAAGAAGGTCTTGATCAATGTTTTTGTGAAATTTTTTTGCATGTTGATTGTTTGACTTATATGAACAAATGTTAGGAGTGAAAATGACTCAAAACCCTTCAAAACCCTTGCTAAGAACCCAATTGGGAATGAAGTAAGAGATGCATCTATATGGAATGGAATGGACTAGGAAATTATTGGAGGTTGTAAAGGATACTATAGGGATTATCCCCATGATACTAAGTTGTAACCTACCTATACGAATGAGGTGAGTTGGCTTTCTTTGATTATTTTTGGTGTTTTGCAGGTATGGAGGGGTTTCAAAGGATGAAATAAAATTTGGGAGAGATATTTAGACTTAATATATCTATTATATCAGTTTAATGTAGAATATTACCTCACAAGTATCTTAACAAGTGCTTGCATCTCAACCAATAAAATCTAGCATAGTGAAAAAGCTAGTGGGAGAGTGAAAACTTCAAGTAGGAGTCAATTTAAGGTCTACCTAAGGAATATAATGCCATGAGGTGTCATAATATGTGTCACACAATCTCTTTTATAGATATTATTGGGAAAATAAATACCAAATTTGGTTCCAAGTGTGGAGGGTGAGTGAGAGAGGAGTTATTTAGACTACAAGCAGTGATAACTCATCTCCAAAAGAATCTTGATGATTAGGGAAGAAACCATTGCATGTTTGAGAATGTATAAAACCCATAATTATTATTATAATCATCACATATATCCATATTTAGTTTTGGGATTTTTTAAGAAGGACAAATGATAAAGGTAGCTTTCTAAGTAAGTAATGAGGAATACTATGCCACATTTCAAGAGTTTCATGTTTTTAGGGACATTTTTCCTAGTAGACCATGCATGGTTTGATACATATTAATATCTCCTAATTTTTTAACTCCTGTTATCAGCATGACATATGTCTTAGTGACTCTTGGAATTCATTCTCTTCTCCTATCTCTCTAATTCTACAAGTAGTAGCCGTTTTGGCTCTTGTAGACTAATACCACATCTGGTATGGTAAATCCTTATTGGTTTCATATCATATTTTGCTTATAAATAATCAAATTAATATAGTTTTGATTTCATAAACATATTTTTTAAGTATACAAAGTGATGAATGGTTGATTCTTATGATTACATCCTTGCTTTTATTTAACCTTTCATGCTTTATGTAAGAAGTTCTCATTCTAGTAGGTCATATAGAGTGTATTTGGTGAATTAGGATCCCTTCAAGTGTGAAAGTGTCCTTAGATTCATCAATTTGATGTCTGTTCTACTTACGTTGAGTGGTCTCATGCATGTCAACTTTATATTAAAACATTTATGTTAAAACATTTTATAACTTTATGATTGATTTGTAGACCTTAATCTTAGTGAGATAAAGTATGATAGCATAGTTGATATATTCATGGTGTATTACCCCATATATTAGATTAATTTTGTGAATACTTCTATCCCTTTTACCTTAGTATATCAATAGTATAAGTTACAAGAATTTAAAGACACATTTAGGGAGCTAACCCTTAAACCTAGAGGTCTACTTCTCCTATAGGTAAGCCCACATACTTATAAGTATTCCAATGTTGACCAAATATTAGAGTAGGCTTAAACAACCTCCTCTAGGGTGCATAATTATGTGCCAATAGTAATCAATGTAGGTAAATTGTTATTAATTATTTAACATTCATTTTTAATTTGGTAAGTCAATTATACATTATCATCTTGTAGTTGTAAAAATTATTGTTTCAAGATTGAAGCCTTATGTGATATTCACTATTAAAATGTAGATTCACTTTCAATTTGATTAGTCAATGGAAATTAGGCAACATATAAATATATTTCAAGAAAAATGGTAGTAAGGGCCATGGATGTAGTCATCATCACTACAAGATCTAGGGTGAATTATGCTAAAGGAAGAGAAAATGTGGTGCACTAGGTGGATGATGTGGGAATATCCCAAAGCCACTAGCTAGAGATTTATGGTCTACAATGAGAAGTATCCTCATGCACACTTCTTTGTGCCATCAAGTTCTCTTTTGTTACATCATCCACTTATTCCTTTGTTTGTGATTCCTTTTTGACTCTACCTTTAGTTGTGGCTTTTGTTTTAGCCTTAGTTTTTGATTTAACATGGGCTTTGGATTGTTCCTCAGCCTTAACCTTAGCTTTACTTTAGAATCTACATCTACCTTGTCCTTGGCTTCAGTTGCATCTTTATCTTGTGTCTAGCTAATTTTTATTTGGCTACTCATTTGGCTTGTTACATTTTGTCCTTTTACTCTTCCTAAGACTTTGCTATTACATCTACCTCTCTTTTTTTTATTGCATAAATTTCTCTTATTATTGTTTTCTTACCACTTCCTCTCATTCCCTTTTATTTACCTTCACTTATTCAATTCATTTCTTGTGAGCATGTGCTTCCTTGAATTATTTTTGCTTAGCCTCTACTTCTTCAACTCTTTTATTTCAAGCCTATGCTTCTTCTACTTATTGTCATTCTTCCTCTATAGCTTGATGTTCAAAATGTTCCTCTTGTGTAATTACTTATTGATTGTGTTATTATTCTTCCATATATTGCTTCCACTTTTCCTCTTTTCTCTTTCTCATTTTTTTCTTGCTTTTTTATTTCCTCTCAGCCTTCTTTTGCTCCTCTAGATGCTCTAGTTCATGTGTATCTTCTAGTTAGAGTGCTGGCTATGGTAAATAGGTTTCTTCAAGTTCTTCCATGGGTATTGGTGAGTCCAGTATTATGATTGTGAAATTTTTTAAACATAGTATTATACCATATACTTATTTGTGGATGTAGGTGGGGGAGTGAAGTTTTTCTTTTACCTTTTCATAATTTGGCCCTATACTTATTGGTGAGATTCTTATTCTTGTTATGTTGAACTTACCTCTAATGGGTCTATGAAGGGCATAATTCTATCCTTAATCATTAGAGAAGGTTAGAATGTTACATACGTATGTGGTCTACATAATAATAGTGGTGGTGGGATTTTTCATTCTATCATTTATTTTTAATTTACAATAGAGGATCCCACAGCTTGATCTTTATTTAATATTTTAGCTGCTAACTTTTATCTAGACATTTATTTCTTTATAGTGTCAACAATGATAGATTAGGAGGTTGAGTAATATCAACCCAAATATATTATCTTACTTGATTGGGCATTTAGCAGGTGCACACTACTTCTCAAAAAAATAATTCCTTCTCTTCTTTGTACTCATATACATCATCACCAATGTCTTCTAGCATGGACTACAAGACTTCCTAATATAGAGTAGGAATCCAAAGCATGTTAGTCTATGTATTAGTAGAGGAAAACCCAAATAAACATAAAGGACACTATGTATTAAGCCTACTCCCTAATGGGGTTTTGAAAATGAGTTATAAGAGCTATTGAAATAAGGAATACTACCATCCAAACTTCTCAAGAGAATCCTTCCTTCTAGGAACAACCAAGAAACATGATTTTACCCAAATTTAGTGCATAAAGTCTTTATCAATGATGAATAGAAAGCTTATCCATCATATCTCAATCAACCAATGGCTTAGGCTCATGAATTTGATAAATGTGTGGAAATAGTTGATGCTTTTTTATTAGAATTAATGCATAATAATTTTTCATGAATGAAGATTAAAAATGTTAGTCTTAGCCCTATTGTTTATAGATTTTTTGAAATGATTAGAATCAACCATGACTATCCATCTTGAGATTAATATGTGTGGCCATGAATCAATTCAATTTTGGAGGCCCTAGACATAAATATCCCCATTAACATTTAGAATAATGGGGCATTAATGAGGCATGAGAAGGCTTAAACCTAATATTTGTTCCTTTAATGGATTATGGATTCCACCCCATTGATGATATCACAAAGTGATGAAAAATTGAATAATGGATTTCCATTTAATAGGGGTTTGGTAACTTCCATGGATTTCTCACTTAAGATTTTAATTTGGTTTAATTTTCTTAAGTAGGTTTAATTATATTTTTGTAATTTTTTGGAAAATGATTGTTTATTTAATCAAACTAGTCAAAATGTCAATTTACTAAGTCATAATTTGACTAGAGTATAATTAGAAGAAGGTGTCAATTGCATATAAAATAATTCCCCAGTTAGTGCATTGTGATGTGAAATAACACATGCATGTGATGTGTGATTTCAAATTAGAATAGTTTATTGGTCTAAATAATCTTTTTTCATGGTCATAATTTGACTTGAAATGATTTGAGAAAAGATAATAATCATATAAAATGCATTTCCCATTTAGGGATACATTAGCCTAAATCAACACCTGTATGTGACAAGTTCTAACCATTTAGAATTTTTTTGTGATTTCATCCCAAATTATGCATGGTAATAGAATATTTATTAGATTTATAATTTTATCACAATAGTTATAGAAATCAGATGTCTATCTTTTTCTCTTGTTTGAGAAGGTGTGGTGAGATATTTGGTGAAAGCAACATCTTTTCAAAGAGTGAAAGAGTTGTCAAGAATAATTTGGAAAGTAATGATTGAATAATTGATCCATAATTAGCCATCGAGATGGAATGTGAGGTTGGAAGAGAGGGATGGACTCTCAAAAAAGAGAGAAAGAGTGAAATTAACCCATAGATGAGAGTATACATGTATGAGCTAATGCTTGCATGCATTAATTCCTAATGATCAAAAAGATAATAGAATATAATGGTCTCCAAAGAAAGGGGAAGTGGGAGGAATGCAATCTTAAAATATAAGTAGCACACTTAAATATACAAAAAAGAGGGTGAAAATTGTGGGCTTAAGGAATGATTGATCCCACGATAAGTTACACATTTAAAATTACCAAAACAAGGGAAAACGTTATAGAACTCGGAATTGAAATAAAAATGAGAGAATTTTTACATAGAAAAGAGATCAATGAATTAATTATTTTCCATATTAGAGTGTATTTTATCATTTTATAAATTTATTTTACCCTAGTAGGGCTGATTTTTATCATTGATAACTAATTGTGCCCTAATATGGCTGATTAGTCTAAAGATTATGCCCTAGTAGAGTAAATTGTCAATATTAGCTCAATAATATAACCTAATCCATAGATTAAATATGAGTGGGCATAAATGTAGATGATAGTTTCTAATGAATGAAGAAGCCATAAAAAAAAAAGCATATGAGGATGCATAAAGTGATGAAAGAGTTGATTAGAAGAATGAAGCTGGCTAAACTAACTTGATATAAGTCATATATCCAAGTGATTCCTACATATCCTAGATGAACCTCAAGCTAATGTAGTTATCCCAAAAGTGGGAGAAAATAGAATGAGGAAAAAATAATAGAATAAAAATGGACCATTGTTCAATTTAGGAGAAATAGGCAATTAGACTCATAGGTTATGTCAAGAGATGCACGTCTTATATAGAGTCTCATGTTAGGTATGGTATATTAATAAATGATCTTAAGAGCATAATTAACTTTTGGACTTGGATCACTTGGTGTTTACTTTATAAAAATGAAATTATGCATCATAAGCATGAATGACCTATTATGACATTATATTTTTATTGTGATTGGCTAGTTCAAATGTGAATATTTATAACTAAGGATAATGATAAAAAATATCAATATTAGAGATAAAAATATTTACGTTTAAATTTAAAAAACAAAGATAAAAATAATACATAAATTTAACTTAACTTAAAATTAAGATATGAACAATTAGGATTTAAGTAGGAACATGAACGTATAAAAAAAGCAAGAATAATTTAATAAACAACATGAAAGCAAAATCTAGAAATAATAAAGATCGATGTGTATTAAAAATATGTATTTGGAAAACAAAATAAAAGAACAAGTTAGATACAACTCTAAACAAATCAAGCCTAACTGAAAACTAGACTAAAAGTGGTTATATAATGTATTTGAACTCAAAATAAAAAACAATACAATACAAGACAATAGTAACACAAAAAAAACAAAACACAAATACTAAACAACAAAGGAATAAAAATGAACAAAATATTAACAAAATAAATGATGAGACATGAAATCAAAATAAAATAAAATTAAAAATTAAATAAACACAAACAAACAAGAGTTAGTTACAATGTTAATGTAAGCAAATAAAAAGTTGAATGGTTCATGTAAGTGTAATAGTGACATTACTCTCTACAATAGGATGACCCCTAATCTGATAAATAATGAGACTAGAACAATATAAAAAGAATAAAAGAGTCAAATTTACCCCCAAGTGGTAGGGAAATAACACAACAAAATGGGGGAATATGAATAAAAAAGGGGTGATGACATGACTCTAGATCTACAAGACAAGTGGATGTTTCCTACATAGTTCCATCGATATGAGATCTAGCATGATCTTCTGGCCAAATTTAATTCTCCTATGAAATTGGATAGAATAAAAATGATGATAAGGAAACATGATTTATATTGTAGAGGAAATAAGGAAATGAGATCGCAAAAGGGTGAGTGCATTCAAATGAGTGCTCATAAAATGATGAGAGTGTGGGATTAGAATAAAGAAATGTGCAAGACCTCAAAAAATATCTAAACCAATAGTAATGGTGAGCATGAATATAAACAATGGCACAAGGAACCAACTAATGAAAGAGTTGCATAATTAAGAGTAGAATTTACAATAATAACTGAAGCTAGCTATAATGGCCCTTGTGATCATGCTAAGGAAATAATACCTACCAAGCAATAGAAAAACAAGAATAAAATAATAGAGAAATTATAAGAACCATTCGATAGGTAAAAACCATATGTTGATGTATTTGTGTTCACTTGTTTGTAAGAGGAAGCTACAAAATACTCTTCAGACTGAGCTAGTTTGAATAACTAACACTAAGTGTGTCCAGAATGCCTATGATTCATAATTATGGTCATAATTGGTTAAGGAATATAAATATCTAGGTTAAAATGGTCTAGGGTATGAAAATAATACTGTTCTAAGTAGAATGGTCTAGGATAAAATGAGACAAAATAAATAGGGTCCAATGTAGGACAGTATAAGGTGGGATAAAAATAATCTATATGGAATATAAATAATCCAAAGTACCAATGGTCTAGAGTTTCAATGGTCTAGAGTAGTAAAAAAAATGGTTATGATGAGAACATTTAAAATTAGGTCAAGACAAAATGAATATGGTCAAACAGAGGATTGTCCATGATATAAAAGTGGGGTAAAATAAATTCAATGTAAGTTACCCATAAGTAAAGGGTCTTGTAGACAATGGATCAAAATGATATCAAGAGTAAAACCACTTGAAATGTACAATATTCATGGGATTTGGGAGTTCTTTTCCACCTATAATACCAGTTAGTATGCCCCTAATCCATAATTTTATGTGTTGACATATGGGCATAGCTAATTGTGTTAAAATTTATATTTCTTCTTACATTTAGCACTAGTGTTTTTCAATTCTCTTTCAAGACAAAATCATCAATTTCAAACTCCTAAGGGAGAATGCACTTGTTATATCTTATACATAAACTATTATGATAGGTTTGTAAGTTATCTAGGGTAGATAAATGCTTACCATCAAGGATTTCTATCTCTTATAACCTGGAAACTCTGTAATCTTCATCATCTTCATTACTATCCAAGGATACTTGTAATGAAGGCAACTTGATCTCTATCGAGATAATATGTTTTATGGCATAAACAAGGGATTATGGACTGGCTCTTTTGGGGGTTCAATGAATAGTGTGATAAGCCCGAAGGGTAAGAAAAATTTGTAAGTGTCAATTATGGCCAATGTCATTGAAAATGTTCTTCAGTACTGTAACAATGTTTCTGTTCGATGCCTTGGCCTTACCATTGACTTGTGGGTTATATTTTATGGATATTTTATTCTTGGTTTTGAATTTTTCACAAAGAGATTTAACATCTTAGTTTATAAATGATTTTCCATTACTAGATATAATATGGGTTGGGATACCATATTGATAGATGATATGGTAACATATGAACTTGTAAATATACTTCTTGAGGACATAAGTGAGAGGAATGGCCTTGATCCATTTAGTAAAACACTTGATAGAAATTAGAATATGTTTATGACCATCTAAATATGTGGGGTTAATTTTCTCAATGAGATCAAGGCCCCATGTAAAAAATGAACATGGTGTAGTAATCAACTATAGTGGTAAGGATGGTGTGTGTATCAAGTTACTATGTTTTTGGAAATTGACACACTTCCTAACATAATTACAAGCATATTTTTCCATCTTGGGACAATAGTAACTTGTTATGAGGAGATTTTTAACTAAGACTACATCATTGGTGTGGGGCCTACACATTCCTTCATGAACCTCCTTAAATACTAACTTAGATTCTCTTGAAGATAAACAATACAAGTGTTCCATCATAGCCTTTATGATAAAATGTGTTTTCAAGGAGGGTATAATAGGCTATGCAATAAAGGAAACATTTTTAATGATTATTGGAAAGGTCAGGTGGAAATACTTGGTCATGAAAATAACTATATATGTATTGAGACCAAGGTAGTTCAAGTGGGGGATTGGGACCAACAATGGTGCATACCCTTTCTGAATATGGTAAGACATGAGTAGGTTGTAGAATATTTTCAATAAGAAATTGATACACTTTAACACTATTAATAATTTGTATCATGGACCCAATTTTCTCCATTTCATTGGTAGATCTACTATTGGGCCATGGTACTTGTTCAAATTGTAGAGATTTGAAGTGAGTCTTGAGATTATCTATAATATACTTGTAGAGTAAAATCTTGTCATCTCTAGTTTGATATTTATCTATGGTTTGATTGATAATCAACTTAGAATCTCCATAGACCATTAATCATTGGATATCCCACTACACTACAAGATGGCATCCTGTAATAAGGGCTTCATATTCATCCATATTATTGGTATAATGAAAATTAATATGAAATGCTTTAGGAGTTAGATCCCCTTGTAGTTTAATAAACAAAATATGATCCCCAAATGCATAATAAGTGAAGGAAACATCAAAGTATAGTTTCCAATGCTTAGGTTCATGCAATACTTCTTCTATTATCATAATAGAATCATCTGAAAAGTTAAATATAAGTGGTTGAGTGTCTATAATAGGGTTTTATATGAGTTGATATACAATAACCTTCCCCTTAATAAATTTATGATTATGATACTCAACATCAAATTCACTAAATAACATGACCCATTTAGCCATGTGGCCTATGAGAGATTCTTTAGATAATAAATATTTGAGGGGATCCTCTTTAGAAATAACAATAATTTTGTTATTCAACATATAGTGTTGTATCTTTTGGGATGTGAATACCACAGCTAAACATGCATTCTCAATAGGCATATAATTATGATCATAAGCCACAAGCATGTGGCTCAAGTAGTAAATTGCATGTTCCTTTCCTTGATCATCATGTTGGGCCAAACATTCCCCCAATTAATGTTTAGTTGCTAAAATGTAAAGAAGCAATGGTTGTCTAGGTGTTGGTGGTCTCCATATTGGTAGGTTGTCCAAGTATGTGATGAGTTTCAAAAATGTTAATTGAAACTCCTTATCCCATTGAAATGTGACCCATTTCTTTAAGAGATGTGTAAATGGGTGGCACTTATCTTCCAATTGTCAAGTAAACATGTGAATATATTGGATCATTCCTTTTAGGCTATATAGTTGTTTGAGATTACAAGGTGGAGGAATTTATAATTTGGCCTTGATATTAGTAAGATCCACTTCAATCCCTTATTGTGATAAAATAATCCCTAGCAACTTTTCTAAAGTGATGACAAAAACTCACTTTTTAGGATTTAGATGAAACATGTACTCATGAATTATCTTAAATATTCTCTATATAATGTCAAGATGTTTGACACAAATTATTGATTTAGATAGGATATCATCAACATAGTCTTCAATAATATCATGCATCATGTCATGGAAAATTACAGTCATAACATGCTAATAAGTGGCTCAAGTGTTCTTCAAAGAAAATGACATGACTTGATAATAGAATGTTCCCCATGATGTGGTGAATGTAGCTAGTCTTTTTGAACTATCTTGATCTGATTATAGCTTGAATATACATCTATGAGGGACAACATCTCATACTTAGTGATAGAGTTGATAATCACATCTATGTTGGGCAGTGGAAAATCATCTTTGGGGGATGCCTTATAGATATCTATGAAATCAATATAAAGACATATACCTTATGGATTTTTTACTACTAGAACTATGTTTGATATCCATTCAAAATAGTCCAATGGTCTGATGAATCTTACTCCTAATAATTTTTCTAGTTCAGATTTTACCAAAAAAATAATGCATGGAGGCATCTTTCTCAATTTTTATTTGACTAGATTAGCATCTGTATGGACAACAAGTTGATGCACAACCAGGTTAGGGTCTAAGCCTAGTATTCTAGAATAATCTCATGTAAATATATCAAATAAATACCTCAAAATGGTGATAATGTGGTCATGATCCTAGTCAATGAGGGAGGCTCCAATACAAACACTTTTGGGATTATCATAAGTCCACATGTTCAACTTTAGTAGTGTTTTCTACAAGGAGTGTAGAACCATCTTATAGAATACTAGGCAATGCATGATCATGATCCTCTTCTTCTACTTCAACCTCTATTTTTTCTTCCCAAAGATTTGATTAATGAGTCAAATATAAATATGTTGTTTGAGGTAATGGCCAACTAGAAAATATCTATGGAAAGTCAAGATCAAGCCATTAAAAGACTTTTTATTGTTCAAATGTGATGTTGGTACTAGATATAGAGCTAGGATTTGATGGAACTTATACATCCTTTAGGGATGAGAAAACTTTCCCATCTAAGAGTGATTTAAATAGGTTTCCACTCAAGGTATTTTCTTTTTATTTACTATTTCCCCAATCAACAAGTACCTCATAGAGATTTTCACTCAAGGATATCGATGTTTTATCTTTTTATGACCAATTAAGTTTACCTTCTCTTCAAAGTAGGTAGAAGGACCCAAAGAGAAATCAAAGCCTTGATTATGATAAAAAATTAACAATATATCTCTAAATCCCATATACTCAACATTAGATTCTTCATTCTAGAATTCATCAAGGTGTATGACAAAATTTTGTTGGTCCCAATCAATGAGTTCAGAATGGCAAAGGCAAAGGAAACAATGGGGTGTGATAGTAATAATGAAGTTTGATTCAAATAAGTCCATGTCAGAATGCTCATCATAAATATTATAATGGGATGATACATCATTGGTAGGAGTCTTATTACTAGTTTATTTAGAAGAATCACTATAAAAATACATGAGATCACTTCCAGGTGGTTTAGATATGAGACCTTGATTCATGTTAGGTTTACCAACTGATAAGGGTTTTAATATTCCTTACTCTCATGGCCTGAGACCTTTTCCTATATAATCAAATTTATTCATAATGAAATTAGGGATAGGATATTTAAGATTATAAAAATAATCAGTAATGCCATCAGAATATAACCAATCTCCTTCAATGAAATATTCTTGATCCTGATTTGGTGAAGTAGTAGGTACGAATACCATCAATAGTTTATGTGTATCTTTATTCTTTTTATGAATCATGTTGGGTCTACAAGGGATTTGGTAAGTTTTGGGTTTGCCAAAATATTTTAGAGACTTGGAAAACCTAACAATATGCAAGGCATCTTTCAGATGGTATGTGAAAATGCATGTGTCCTCTATAGTGACCTGTTGTGCAAGGGTTATAGGAAATGGATCAACCAAAGTGTAAAAAAGGTAACTTGGGTTGATATAATTAAATTTAAGTGTATGAAAAACAATTTTCTTGTTCTTATTCATAATTAATTTAGAACCAGGGTAATAGTTATAATCATGAAATTCACCCTCTAGGTGTTTGTAATACTGGTAGGGCTATAGATTGGCAAGAATGGTAACTTCAATCCAATCATGGGGGAACTTGAGGCACCAATGTAAAGTAGATGAGATGACATATACTCCATGGATATAAGGATGACCAAGAAGTATGTTATAATTTAACTCAACATCCATAATATGTAACAAAGTATGATGAGATATAAACCCAATAATGATTGGCAAACAAATAGTCCTAGAAGATTCTCTTTTGGTATTATCATATGCCTTGATTATAATTATCTTTGGATAAATGTCCTTTGTAGTATAATCATATTATTGTACTATCTTGAAGGTCACTATGTTCATCCCTAAACCATTGTCTATAAGAACCTACTTGATTTTATGGTTTTCAATGATGACTTACAAGGGGTTGTTATGGCTAGGACCAAGAGTGGACATGTCTCTTTGATCAAATGTAACCTGTCAAAATGGAGACAAATTCCCTACAAGTGTTTTAAATTATTTAGGGTTAATATTATTGGTAATAATGGATTGTTGAAGGAAGTCCTTCAAAATAGTTTTGTAGACTTCAGACATACATAAAATATCTAAAATAGAAATTTGCACAGGGGTTTTACTTAGATGGTGTGAAATACTATATGACTTTTCAGTAGTAAGATGAGATGGTTTAGCCTTGATTGATACATTGTTTAAATTTAGATCCAAAGGCATAATGATCACGTTAGGTCTAGTGTTGGAAGAGGGAAAAGGGCCCTAAAGGGTGACACGTGAGCATTTAGCTATGATTGTGTAATCTAGAGTTGGTAAAGAGTCATTATAATTAGAATATAAAGGAAAAGGGCTTTGGATGGTGACTCAAGGGCATGTAGTTGTATTGTCACAATTGTGAATAAAAAGGAGCCATTATAATTAGAATAAGGGGGTCAAAAATAGTAACCTATAAAAATATGGCATAATAGAATTACATGTACCCACATGGCATCACTTGAAGGGGAGGGTGTTGACCCTATAATGAAGGGTTCAATATTTAGAGAAGGATGGGATGGTTCATGAGATTTGATAGCAATGGTGTCAATGTGGTTTGAAAAAAATATGCCCCATGGTGTTATTTTAATCATAAGGCATGTTGTTGTAACCCAGGTTATTAGAATGAGTATTATGATCTTGAATATGATTGTGATGATTATGATTCTATCCTTAGGCTTGTTTTCACTAATTCTATCTTTGGTTTTGATTGTTTCTTGTTGGTTATTGATTTCACCTAGGAAATAGATTTTTGTAAATGCCTATATCCTAATTAGTGTTTTGCAAGACAAGTTTGATTTTAACTTCATTGCTTTCAATCAAATTTTCAATGAGATGTCACAATTGAACACATTGATATGCACCATGGATAATAACATGATGGAAGTTACATTGATCATATGTTTGATACCAATTGGGTTTGTTTTGATCTTCAAGAAATGGCCTTGGTATAAGCCACATAATTAGGTTAGTTGTTATGAGCTTTTGGAATATAACCTCGACAGGTTCTCCCAATTTTATAAATACTCTATGTCTATTAAATGCCCTTCATGGAGGGACCTGTTAAAAAGTAGTAGGTGGATTAGATAGAGATAATTAAATATTTATAAATAGAAAAGCCTACATGATTTATACATGTTTAGATTCAATCACTCCGTTCCCTACCATGTTATTTTTCTTTTTAAACCCCTTAGGTTTCTCTGTTATAATAATTTTAAAAAGTCATTGGGTTTAATCATATGCTTAATAAGTGATTAAATCTTGCTAAAACCCTTAGTGATAAATGCCTTCTCAAAATTTACACCCTTGTCTATGATTTCTTCAAATGTGTTTGCAAAAGTAAGTCATAGATTATGAACCACCTCAAGATGTAGATTCCATGAAAAAATATTAGCCAACTATTTGTATGGAAAATTATGTTAAAATCATCTAGCTAATTCTCTCCATGTCTATAGATATGCTATGAATCTTTCTCCACCTCATTCTTGGCTTTACATAAGTCAAACATCGTCAACTCATGTTCAATATTATAAGAGAAATAGTTGAAATGTTTTTTAGATAAATAATTCTAATATGCCACCAATTTATAATGAACCTTACACTAGGATCTAAAGTCTGGGTTGCATTTATGCTCATACACTAGGATCCCCACATTTATGAACCCCAAATGAACACTACCATGTTGGCATAGCCACTCGCTCCTTGAATTGAACCTAGGTAGAGGATCTAATGCCAAATATAATTGACCATTAAACCAAAACATCAAGGCATTAGTGAAATCTTCCCATCAAGATAATTACACAATCCCTTAGGTAACTTGAGGAGCCAGTCTAAAGCTTGTCCCACTAAAATTCATGGAAACAAGTGAAGAAAATAAATGCTTATATAGGCTACCTCTTGGCACAATATAAAAAAAGATTGGATATGCTCATGAGGATCACCCTTCCCTTTATATTTGTCAAATTTGGGTGCCTCAGAATAAGGTGGAAAGGGAATTTATAGAATAATCAAGTCAAATTGAAATTGACATATCTTGTTAAATTTTTTATTTTTTGACTTGTTTTCCCATCTCCAATCTTGACATGATTTCTTTCATCAAATTCCTCTCTTACATGTTTGGTGTATTGGTAGGTGGAATATAGTTTTTTTGGAGAGGCATATACCCATTTTTCATTGATTTGTTAGGGATATAAGCCCTACAATATGCACCTCTATTATGGTTTGTTCCTTGAGTCGAGTAGGTTAACTACTAATTCTTAGGTTGATAAACATTCCCTAAAATATGCCACCATTAATTGCAAGTGATTTATTGATTTTGGGGAGTTTTATGTTGATTCACAAAAGTACACATTGGTTGAGATGAAATTTCTAGAGTATTTTGAATAATATCCTCAATATGTGTTAATTTTATTTGTCCCATGGTTCTACAAGGAAATATAAGTCTCTTGGTGATTGGAAATTTTAAGCTTTGGGTTTAGAGAATTTTTTTTCAAACCCTCTTTCATTTTAATTCACTTAATTGAGACACCATGATCTATTGTAGACATGTTCTCAAATATAGTATGCTATGTTTATTCTACTACATTATCTTGTTGTTTGGAAGTGTTGTTGTGTATTCAAGTGGTAGCCAAAGATTCAATTAAGTTCATGATAAGATGGTCTACATATCTTTGAATTATTATTTTTATCTTGGTAATAATATCTTATTCATTAGGTGCTTACTCTAAGAGTGCTTCCTTTTTTTCCTGAAATAATCAACATTGGATTTTTTATTATGAATGAGGGATTGTTCTCATTGTTTCTCTTGTACCCTAGCCAATGTGTGAAATTATTCCATAGGGAAATCTAATGGTAAATTATTACCTAATTCAATCAACCTTAGGATGGATTCATCTTTGTATTCTAAGGGTTCATGTTTAAAATAGTCTTTTTGAGATCTTATGGTTATATGGATATCTTCAAATACCACAAAGTTATATTTTCCATCAAAAAATTCTCTTCCCCATAAAAAGGGTCATAGGAGACCCCACTATGAGGATACCTTTGTATCATGTTTAAAATATTGCTCTTTAGGTTTTATAATATGTGAAATATGTTTTGAAAATGTTAAAAGGTAAATCAAAACAAATTAGTGACAAGGTAAAATGAAACTATAATAAAAGAAGTGGTGTAGTACCACACAATTAGAAGAAATGGTCATGAAATTGCTCAACTTTTGTGGGTTCAAATCATCAAATTGGAATAGGGTATGATAAATTTAGAACCTAAAGTGGAATCTAAAATAATAAACTTAAGTCAAATATACATCAATGCCATAAAATCTAAATACAATTATGACGAGTTATGACTAAAAAATTAGAAGAGGGTATTTCTGATTAGGAATATATATATATCCAAACTAAGAATCTCAAAATATGAATTAACACAAGAACTCCTAATTATATATCTAAAACCAAATGGGCATCACAATGTCACCACATAATAATAGGATGTAGAATGGTTTAAGAACTTAGAGTGTGAGCTAACACAAGATAATATAAGTCCACAATAATAATATAATGATGAGTTTATATGGTTTCCTTCAATACAAATGGTAAAACATACCTAAGTTAACTCAAACCAAGTGCAAATGGCAAATTTATAACACCTTGGCCTAGAAATTAGAAAGTTGAAATTTTGAATTTAGATTAAAAATGGACTTAAAGATTTTACAAAGTGGGAAAATGATTTAGACTCAAATGGGAAGCCTAAAAATGTTGTTTAGGAAATACAAACACAATGTTCCAAATGATGATTTGAACAAGGCAAAAAGTGATTTTTATTTCGTTATCCTAACATATCGTTTCTTGAATAGAATGGTGTGTAATAAATATGTTTGGTTTTATGACATGTTTTTGTTTTCAAGTATTTTTAGACTCAAAAATACCAAGCAAGTAAAGGATAAAATGATAAAATACACTTAAATGTAATGTCTAAATTCCTAAAACTGACAAAGTTACATGGCACTATTAAATTCCATCTATATACATGTTCTTGAGAGGATTTTAAGTGTTAATCCAAAAATAAAAGTGCATGAATAAGTATGGTTTTTACACCACCCTTCTCTCAAGATATTGTATGGTGACATGGGACTTCGAGCTACTCACCTTACATCAATAGTATGTCCTTGGTAAGTGGGGTTATTCTAAAACTAAATATTTGTGCATTTATATATGGTCCCAAGTGTGGCTAACACAAGATATGCTCACATAATTTGGATCCATGTAAACTAGCTTGTGAAAATTTCTTATCCTTTTCATAATCATTACATAATTTTTATCGATTTCTTAGTGTAGTGTAATGTTCAAGTTGCCCCTACTATCTAAGGCAATATATTACTAATAGATCTTATTTAACCACTTAAATAAGAATTCATTTAAGTTTACTTCAACTTGTATACCCCATCATGGATTGGGGCTGAAATGCTACTTGGTTATAAATTCCTAGGTTAGTGCTTCCATAGAGAACCTGTGAGGAGGCTATGAACTCCCATTTACAAACCAAAATGCACAAAAATAAAATATAAGTGAAAATAATTTAGGCTCGTGCTTGGGTCACCCAAATATAATGGATTTGGGGAGGGCCTTAATGACATTATTTTCATACTTTTTGTACTAAAAATAACCGTGTCAAAGAAATAGTGATTTTGGTCACCCAAGTTATGTAAAGGGGACAAGGGTAGAGCATACACACAAATAATTTTATGAAAATAAATAACTTTCCAAGAACAAGCATAAAATAAACACTCTTAAGAGTATGTACCTAAGTGTGAGATTTTTTTTTATTGCACCAAAGTGAGATGTTTATGAAAATTTGGCCCCTTCACCTTAGTTGAAAAACTTTGCAAAAAAATTCATAAATAACTAAACATAAAAAAGCAACTAAGTTCCTTTTAGGTACCAAAAGAAATGTTCAATACTTAACCACCTTCAAACTTTTGTCTTTTTACAGCTTAGGTCATTCAAGTTTTAGAGGTTTTATGCCTTTTAGAAGCCCAAAAGTAAATTAGAAAACATAGTTTCAAAAATAAGCTCTTGGGTATCTATTTTTCTATATCAAAGATTGACATCGGTCCATACAAGGATCAATGTCAGTTTACAAAAATTAGTGTTAGTTAGTTCATAGAGGAACCAATGTTGGTTGATAGACATCAAAATTATTTCCTACAAAAACACAAGAAAATAGAACATGGGTTTTCACAAAAATACTTGTTAGCAAAACAAACATAAAAAATAAAAATACCTCTAGATCCTATAATAAAAAGGTCAATCAGAAAACACACAAGTTTCAAAACACAAAATAAAAATTAGAAACTTTCAATAAAAAGCATTAATCACAATAAGCGATACCAGTTATAGGGGATTGATGTTAATTAAATAGAATTAATGTCAGTTTCTATGTAAACTATGTGTTGCTTAAAAAATCAAAATACATGAAAATGAAGATAAAACTTGATTTTTAAAGAATTTTAAGCATTCATTAGAATATCTAAGAGTTGTATATTAGTCTCCTACTTCGTATGGAATGTGTGTCCCATTAGGCATGCCAAAATGTAGAGTAGGAATTCAAAGCAAGTTAGTCCATGCATTAGTAGAGGAAAACCCAAATAATTATAAAAAACATAATATACTAATCCTACTCCCTCATAAGATTTTAAAAATGAATTCTAAGAGCTATTGAAAGAAGGAATACTACCATCTAACCTTCCCAAGACCATCCCTCCTTTGAAGAGTGGCCAAAAAGTGTGATTTTCTAGATTTGGTGAACTAAGCTTTTGATAATGATGAGTAGTAAGATTCTCAGTTATCCCTCAATAAACCAATGTCTTAGGCTCATGAATATGATAAATATATGAAAATAGTTGAATCTTTTCTATTGTAATTTTTGCATAATAATTTTACATGGATGTAGCTTTAAAATGGTGGTCTTGGCTCTCTTATTTATATATTTTTACAAATGATCAGAATCAATCATGATTGTCCATCTTGATATCAAGATGTGTGTCCATGAATCAAATAAATTTTGGAGGCTCAAGCCATAAATATCCACATTAATATTAGGAAGAATGGGGTAATAATGAGTCATGAGAAAGCTTAAACCTAATATTTGCTTCATTAATGGCTTGTGGATGCCACCACATTGATGATGTCACAAGGTGATGCAAAATTGAAGAATGAATTTGCAATTAATATTTTTTCAATAACATCCATAGAGAATTGAATAATGAATTTCCAATTAATATATTTTCAATAACTTCCATCGATTTCTCACTTAAGATCTTAATTTGGTTAATTTTATTAAGTGGGTTTATTTAATCAAACTAGTCAAAATGTCAATTTACTAAGCCATAATTTGATTGGAGTATATTTAGAAGAAGGTGTCAGTTTCATATAAAACAATTCCCCAATTAGATCATTGTGGATGCAAAATAACACATACACATGATGTGTGATTTGAAACTAGAAGAATCCAATGGTTTAGAGTGTCATTTTGGATGGTTGTAATTTGGCTCAAAATTATTAGAGAAAAGATAATAATCACATAAAATACATTTCCCCATTAAGGGATACATTAGCCTAAATCAACACCTTTACATAACAAGTTCTAACCATTTAGCATGTTTTAGTGATTTTAGCCCAAATTATGCCTTGTCATAGAATATTACTTAGATTGAAAATTTCAATACAATAGTGATAGGAATTGGATGTATACACCTTTTCCTCAACTTCCAAATTAAAATTCATACATAACTACTATTTTAGGGACATGTATATTTCCCAACCAGGGCATTTTTGGCATATCCTCTTTTTTGAAAGTGGTGGTGAATCTCACCTCACTAGTGATTTTATATTTCCTTTTTTTTATGGAGCTGTTATTGATTAGGGCAATGATTATGGTTGTGCTTGTTATTGTGGATGTAGTTATGTTTGAGAGTGTGCTTGTGGTTACACTACTTGATGTGTATTTGGGGGAATGAACCATAGTAGTGGCACTGAGCATGTAGTTATGGATTTCTATCTCAACATTTATAACTTAGCATCCAACATAGTGATAAAGAATGGAAATGAAGTCATAGTTGCTTTAGGAAATTCAAACACCTTGATTTGGATGTCATTGTGTATATTTGTAATTGAGGCATGTTGTCCAACATATTGTATGACATCCTAAGCAATTATGGGGTGCGAATTAATCATGTTTAGGTCCTAAAACCATAATGTATTTAACCTACATAATTAATCATAATATTTCCCTATTTTTATCCATGTAATATTTGTTAATGTAGTAATAGGCCAAAATTCTATGGTAGGGTTGACCAATACTTCTGATAATTTTCACTATGTGAAACAAAGAATCAAAACTAAAAATTGATACTGGAATGTTTCTAAGGTGCCTGTGAGGATGTTTTCAATATTTATAGTTAGCTCATATGTGAGAAAATCAATCCAATTGAAATTTTTGTGTAGGTATATCATGCTATAAGTAATGTTAATAACACCTTTTGTATCTTATTTTTCCTACTTTATTTTTTACCAAAATCACTTGGTAATGTATGTAACTAGGATATGTACCAAAAAATAATATATCAAATCTTTGGGTATTGTAGTCATATAAAATACAAAAATTGATAACTTGAGTGTGGTTTATGACACCTAACCCTTAGGTCCCTCTTTCTTGTTCTCATGATCTTCATAGGCATCTTTTCATTGATTCCCAGTCATCTATACCTTCTAGACTTGATCCCAATTGAACCAAACCCATTTTTATGACTAATCCCTTCCCCTAGGTCTCATCAACTCATAATAATATTTCTACACTTACACTATAGCATCGGTGCCACTCCTATCCATTTTTGGTAGTCATGTCCAAGTCTATTTATAGCCCCAATAATCAATTTATTTTAGTTCCCCATCCTTATCTTTGTCAACCTAAAGCAGCACATTCAACCCATGACTAATAGATCCATATAAAATCCCATTCAAATATCATTTAGAGAGGGTCAAAAATTATCACTAAGTGAGCAAGAATATAAGCAAGACTATTCAAACAATCTTCCCTATTCTTTACATACGTGCAACCAATATACCTACAAGATTATTCAAATCCTTATACTAGTGACTAATTTCCTCAATCACATCTAGTTTAGCATTTTACATACTCATAAACTCAATTTCACAAATAACATCAAGTGGGAGAACTACATATGGCTTGATCCCTATTTAGAGTATTGGTATGTAGGCAATGTGCCCACACAAGTGGTGTGGATTCACGTTCAATGAATATTACACACACTAACCCCCACTCTTTCTCAAAATTAATCAAAGAACAAAGGAGTATAGTGTTTGAAGAGAGAATATACACTACAAGGAGCTCTAAAGACTTCCAATTATTGAAACTTCATAGACAAGGTCACATAGACCTGGTGAACAAAACCCATAAAGTTCAAATCCTCAAGATAATAACAATAAAGGTAGACTAAAAAACTAGTTCCAATCCTATCCACTTTCAACACTCTTGTCCAATCATAAAATGAAAGTCAAATTTTAGTTTATAATAGTGTCCCAGTCTTGCACAGTGAATATCAAACCCTATCTAAGCCATATCAACTAGTTTCTAGCTATCTTATTTTCTCTCTCTTATTACTATTTTTAGAAAGGTCAAAAGCGTAGCCTAATTTAAAAAAAATCATAGTTTAATTATTTATTTACTCATTTTAATACTCAGACCCTTTAACTAAATTAGTAATAATACACAAAATATTCCCAAAAAGGTTAAATCATTTGGTGAACCTGACTTACTTCATTTGTGCATAAAAACCCTAAAAACCTTAGAGTAAATTTCCTAATGATTTTTCATATTTTTTAAAAAAATTAATTGCATAATAAAATTAGAAATTAATATTAAATTTTAAAATTTAATAGTACTTTTAAAATAGTTTTCTTTCAAACCCTAGTTGTCCATACTAGGTCCCAGTATTTTCCCAGTAATTTTCCAATATTTTTTTGATTTTTTACTAGCATATTAAAATTGAAAATTCACTTCAAATTTCAAAATTAAATAGTAATTTTTAAAAACATTTATTTTTAAAAAACCTAGTTACATCTTCTAGGTCAATTTAAATCACAATTTTTTTCAATAAAATTCTAACTTTTCTTGCATATTTCACTCAAAAATTCACTTTAAATTTCAAAATTCCATAGTAATTTTCAAAAATAATTATTTTTCAAAACCCTAGTTACATATACTAGTTCCTATTGCTTTTAAGTTATCACCTTACAACTAAACTCAGATTGCACATATCAATAAAAATGCATCTCACTTATTTACAAATTTTTCTTACATTTATTACAAATAATAAGGAGACCATACTTGGTCCTATCATGTACATTAATGGTGAAGTTATCCTATGTTGATACAAAGATTTATTCTTTACTTTTCATGCCTACTTTTAATAATATGGGATGATATTAAGAAAGTCATTATTAAACATATTTAGATACCTCTCCTTCAAAGCAAAGTTTACTTGTCTTTCATAAAAGGTTTCATTTCTTTCTTTCTATCTCACACATGGAAAATAATTTAAGTTTATCATGCTAAACACATTAGAAATGTCATAGCACATGCCCAAGTTCTTTATGCATTAATGCATAGTTCCATCCTCTCTATCCCTTGTTTGCTATCTCTCATGTGGAATGTTCTTTATAATCCTATTGCTATACAAATTTCATGCATTTCATCTCATATACATGGTTTATACCTATATGTATCTAAATATTTGGATACTTTTGAGGATCTTCCTTCTCCTCCTCTCCCCCAAGAGGGTGATAGCTACTTTCTCTCTAACTAGGTCCATGTTATCACTCCTCCAAAATTTGAGGTAGCCTATACTATTATTCTTAATGCATAAATTTAACTTATAGATTATTCAAACCATCTTCAACATATGTTATTACATGTTAAATAGAAAGCATTCTAGGGTTTTCACTTATGAGACTCTAAAAGATCAAATCACTAGTGTGAAAAAGTTAATTTCAGAATTAAAAATGTAGAATCAACTATTACATGAAAAGATCATAACATTGGAAATCAGATTATCATATAAAAGCCTCAATGGCACCCTAGTGTCAATCATATATATTCACCTTCACCTATTCAATTTGTTGCAATTAATGTTACATATCATAATAATAAATAACAACAAAGTAACTCCACAACTAGTGATTCAAAAATCATCAAAATATAAATTAAGAGTTCAAGTGAGGTACTAAGGGAAATGATTAAATGTAAATTGATAAAACTACCTCCTCTACATTCAGTGAGAGGATCCATATATTATTGTGCATATCATAGAATGCATGGGAGTCATATGGATTCATGTTTGGCATTGAAAAAACATATACAATAGATAATTGTTAATGAAGACCCTATATATGGTAAATCATTCAAGAAATTCACAGTGACATAGGAACACATTCACAAAGGGTCAAAATGAAAAGTAATACAAAAGTAGTTAGCAAAGCATAGCTTAGAACAACAAAATGATTTAAAATTAAAATTAGAGAAAAAAAAAGTACCACAAGCCTAGATAATGCTTGAAAAAGATGTAAATCGACCTCTCTAAAATGAGACTCAACTTTCAAAATAGTATGGGTTTGGTGAACAATATCTAAAATAGTTTTATTATCAAGTTCAAGGGTTGGGCAAGCAAGATCAAGGCATCACTACTTCTATTCTAGTAGTTGATAATATTTATCACCAAGGTTTGGGATTTATGGAAAATCATTCGTAGACATAGTTTATCAAAGGAAAAGATCCAAATACAACAAAAGTCAACACTATCATTCCATTGATTCAAAATAAAGATGATAATGGTAATTGGAATAATATAGGTTATTATGATTTCCTAGATAACACAAATGAATCCAAATATTTAGAGCCATATTCACACCCATTCCCTCATGATTCACAATCACACATGATTCTTCTCCTTAATACAGGACACCATGATAGGGAGTCTCCCATGAGACTCATTGATTAATATCATCCCTTCTAATCTTACTTTTATATAGTTTCTCAATATTTCTTGTACATAGTATTTTTATGATTGATTTTACATTTATGATATATAAAAAAACCAAAAATAATACAACATATCATAAAACATTAAAATATGTCAAAAACACCAAAAACATTTTGATTATATACATTATCCATGCTTTATATTTCTACTGCTATGCTAGAATTACATTTTCTATTCCATGCTATTATTTGTCAATTTATCTAAATTACCATGCTTCACTTGATCTCTTTTGTGTGTGCGCAATGAAATCCATCTCTTTGATTGCTTCAATCTACCCATTGAGGGGGTATCCTACTTCTACATCTGAGACACACATCGATATACATACCCACTGGGGGCATCTTATACATGACTACACCATCTAGGTTATGTCATTCCTAAACCACACACTCTAGTTATCATGTTGATGTATATTACTTACTAGCTTACACAAATTATTTTATCGACATCTCACTAGTATATATCACTTGTGTATTTCTTAACATATACCTAGTCATGTACTAACATGTCTTGCATACTTTCCCGCTTTATTTGATTAGTTAGATGTGATTGTATTTCCCATATTTACATGCTTTCATTTCTTTCTTAGCATAGCTAGATTGTTTACATTTTTAGTTCATATTTTGTCTCATGTATGTGATTTAGGACATTTTCCAATGTCCTCTGCTTCTATTCATTGGTGTGCCTTAAGACATTTGCTAATGTCCTTTTTATGTACTCTTCTATGTAATTGTGGCACTCATGTTAACCCTTGATTTTTTTAATTATATGTGTATGCAGCATTGAAACATGCCTTGTATGCTTCATTTCCATTTTGAGTGACATGTTCTCATGTCCCTTGATTGCTTAGCCCATTAGCCATTTTTTTATGCTTCTTGCTTATTTCTTTGTATGCTTGATTGCTTCCTTGAGTTTGATTGTTTTCAATGCCATGATATACATCATGCATTGTATTTATTTCTTAGATGCTATGATGGACATCATGCTCCATCCCTACATAAAAACTAACAATTACAACTAACTAGACTTCCAATTCTTGTTCAGTACATTGCACATGCTACTAAATTATTATATCTATCTAGGCATGCCACTATTGATCTAATAATATCTCAATACAAACCATGCTATATCTTGAGATATATTTTCAATTATCATTGCTATATCATGTATCTTTATATCATAACACACTTGGAAGGCTATTCCTTCTGAGGGAAGTTGTTGCAGGGTCCTTATTCTTACCCTCAAAAGAGGGGGAAACAAATAGGGTGTTTTTAATATAAATCAAAGATCCTATTAGTCAAAAAAATAGTTTTAGAATACTCAAAACAACAACTAAACATCAAACATGTTAGAACAGACTAGGCAAACAGTGAAAATGTCAAAATAGTTATTAGATGTAGCCTATGACAACATCACTAAGATTGGACTACAATGTCAATACCACTACTATATATTTTTGGTGATCCTATCCAAATAGTAGAAAAACTAGACTTTCTAGAAGTAGGCAAAAAGTAGGTTTAGCTATAGTTATGCATAGTCAAACCAATCTAGAATCAATAGTTTTTAGTAGAATTTTGCTTAGAGAATCTATATATAGGGGGAATCATGCATGGAATGAGTGCTCTCACTTATATTTTTAGATACAATAGTTGGTATAATGTCTAATTTAGAATCCACTTTTTAGACACTAGTGATTAGGGGCAATGTGCATGGAATATTTATTTTATTTTCTTTATGAGTTCAACATTACCCATGAATTCTCAATAGTTGCATGCCTTGTTCCATCTACAGGTGGTTGGAATCATTTTGGAGTGGATTTCATATAAGACTAACCTCCACATTTTGGAATGGCTTTTATATAATCCTAGCACACTAGTTTTGGAGTGGCTTTTATACAAGCCTAATCTCCATATTTTGGAGTGGCCAAGAGTGGCCTACTTTTTAGCATACATTTGGATATCCATGCCAACATTTTTAGATCATTGTACATTCATGGGCTTTAGTAGCCATCTCACCTCACTAGTGATTTTATCTTTCCTTTTTTTATGGAGCTATTGTTTTTTGGGGCAATGCTTATAATTGTGCTTGTTATTTTGGTTGTAGTTATGTTTAAGGGTGTGTTTGTGGTTACACTAGTTGATGTGTATCTTACGGAATGGACCATAGTATCTGTGCTCAACATGTAGTTATGGATTTCTATCTCAACATTTATAACTTAGCATCCAACATAGTGATGAAGAACGGCAATGAAGTCATAGTTTCTTTAGGAAATTCATGCACCTTGATTTGGATGTCATTGTGTATATTTGTAATTGAGGCATGTTGTCAAAGATATTGTATGCCATCCTAAGCAATTATGGGGTGTGAAATAATCATGTTTAGGGCCTAAAACCACAATGTATTTAACCTAAAAAATTAATCATAATATTTCCCTATTTTTATCCATGCAATATTTGTTAATGTAGCAATAGGCCAAACATCTATGGCAAGGTTGACCAGTCCCGATAATTTCCACTATGTGAAATAAAGAATCAAAACCAAAAATTGATACTAGAATGTTTCTAAGGTGCTTGTGAGGATTTTTTCAATATTTTTGGTTATCTCATATGAGATAAACTAGGTCCAATTTAAACTTTTGTGTAGGTATATCATGCTATATGTAATGTTGATAACACCTTTTATCTCTTATTTTGCCTATATTTTTTGCCAAAATCACTTTTTAATGTATTTAACTAGGATGTGTACCAAAACATCATCTATTAAATCATTGGGTATTATAGTCATATAAAATGCAAAAATTGGTAACTTGAGTGTGGTTTATGACACCCAACCATTAGGGCCCTCTTAATTTCTCTTGTGATCCTCATAGGCATCTTATCATTGATTCCCAGTCATCCGTACCTTCTAGACTTGATACCAATTTAAAAAAACCCCTTTTTTTATGACTAATTCCTTCCCTCAGGTGTCATCAACTCAGGACAATAATGCCACACTTTCACTATAGCACTGGTACCAATCCTATCCATTTTTGGCAATCATGTCCAAGCCTATTTATATCCCTAGTGATCAATTTATTCCAGTTCCCCATCCTTCTCCTTGTCAACCTAAAGTAGCACATTCAACCCATGACCAATAGATCCATATAAAATCCCATTAAAATATCATTTGGAGAGGGTCATAAATTATCACTAAGTAAGCAAGAATATAAACAAGACTATTCAAACAATCTTCCCTCTTCTTTGCATACATGCAAATAATATACTTGCAAGCTTATTCAAATCCATATACCAATCGCTAATTGCCTCAATCACATCTATTTATCATTTTACATATTCATACACTTAATTGCACAAATAAAATCAAGTGGGAGAACTACATATGGCTTGATCCCTCTTCAGAGTATTGGTATGTAGGCAGTGTACCCACACAAGTGGTGTGGATACACGTTCAATGAATATTACACACACTAACCCCACCTCTTTCTCAAAATTGGGAAAATAACAAAGGAGTATAGTGTTTTAAGAGAGAATATACTCTACAAGGATCTCTAAATACTTCCAATTATTGAAAACTCATAGACAAGGTCACACAGACCTAGTGAAAAAAACCCATAAAGCTCAAATCCTCAAGATAACAACAATAGAGGTAGACTAAAACACTGGTGACATTCCTATCCAGTTTCAACACTCTTGTAGAATCATAAATTCAAATTCAAATTTTAGTTTGTGATAGTGTCCCAGTCTTGCATAGTGAATATCAAACCTTATCTAAGCCATATCAACCAGTTTCTAGCTATCTTATTTTGTCTCTCTTATTACTATTTTTAGAAAGGTCAAAATTGTAACTTAATTTAAAAAAATTAGTATCTTAATTATTTCTTATTTATTTACTAATTTTATTACTTAGACCCTTTAACTAAATTAAGAATAATACACAAATATTCCCAAAAAGGTTAAATCATTTGGTGAAGCCGACTTACTTTGTTTGTGCATAAAAACCCTAAAAACCTTGGAGTAAATTTATAAATGATTTTTCCTATTTTTTAATTTTTTACTTGCATAATAAAATCAAAAATTAATATTAAATTTTAAAATTTAATAGTACTTTTAAAATAGCTTTCTTTTAAACCCTAGTTGTCCATACTAGGTCCTAGTATTTTCCCAGTAATTTTCCAATAATTTTTTATTTTTTACTAGCACAATAAAATTAAAAATTCACTTCAAATTTTAAAATGAAATAGTAATTTTCAAAAAAAAATATTTTTCAAAACCCTAGTTGCATCTTTTAGGTCTCTTTAAATCGCAATTTTTTTCAATAAAATTATAACTTTTCTTGCATATTTCACTCAAAAATTCACTTTAAATTTCAAAATTCCATACTAATTTTAAAAATAATTACTTTTCAAAACCATAGGTACATATTCTAATTCTTATTGATTTTAAGGTATCACCTTACAGCTAAACTCAGATTACACATATCAAATAAAATGCATCTCACTTATTTACAATGTTTATTACATTTCTTATAAATAATAAGGAGACCATACTTGGTCCTATCATGTACATGAATGATGAAGTTATCATATGTGAATACAAAGCTTTATTTTTTTAATTTTCATGCCTACTTTTCATAATATGGGATGGTATTAATAAAGTCATTATTAAACATATTTAGATACCTCTTCTTCAAAGCAAAGTTTACTTGTCTTTCATACAAGGTTTCATTTCTTGGTTTTTATCCCACATATTGAAAGAATTTCAAGTTTATCATGATAAACACATTAGAAATGTCATAGCACATGCCCAAGTTCTTTATGCATTAATGCAAAGTTCTATCTTCTCTATCCCTTGTTTGCTATCTCTCATGTGGAATGTTCTTTATAATCTTATTGCTATATAAATTTCATGCATTCCATCTCATATACATGGTTTCTACCTAGATGTATCTAATTATTTGGCTACTTCTGAGTATCTTCCTTCTCCTCCTCTCCCCCAAGAGGGTCATAGCTACTTTATCTCTAACTAGATCCATGGTATCACTCCTCCAAATGCTGAGGTAGCCTATACTATTATTCTTAATGCATACATTCAGCTTAAATCTTATTCAAACCATATTCAACATATGTTCTTACATGTTCAATAGAAATAAACTATGGTTTGCACTTATGAGACTCTAAAATATCAAATCACCAATGTGAACAAGTTAATTTTAGATTTACAAATGTAGAATCAACTATTACATGAAAATATCATAACATTAGAAATTAGATTATCATATAAAATCCTCAATGGCACCCTAGTGTCAATCATGTATATTCAACTTCACCTATTCAATTGGTTGCAAAAAATGTTACATATCACAATAATAAATAACAAAAAAGTAACTCCACAACTAGTGATTCAATAGGGATTAAAATATAAAATAAGATTTCAAGTGAGGTACTAAGGGAAATGATTAAAATTAAATTGATCAAACTACCTCCTCTACATTCAGTGTGAAGATCCATATATTATTGTGCATATCATAGAATTCATAGGCATCATACGGATTCATGTTTGGCATTGAAAAAATATTCAAAAGATAACTGCTAATGATGACCCTATATAAGGTAAATCATTCAAGAAATCAATAGTGACACAGGAACACATTCACAAAGGGTCAAATTTGAAAATAATACAAAATTGGTTACCAAAGCATAACTCAAAACAACAAAAGGATAAAAAATAAAAATTAGAGAAACAAAAAGTACCACAAGCCTAGGTAAAGCATGAAAAAGATGCAAATATACCTCTCTAAAATGAGATTCAACATTCAAACTAGTATGGGTTTGGTGAACAATATCTAAAATAGTTTTATTATCAAGTTCAAGGGTTGGGCAAGTAGGCTCAAGGCATCACTACTTCTATTCTACAAGTTGATAATATTTATCACTAAGGTTTGGGATTTATTGAAAAACCTATGGAAAATCATTCATAGGTAGAGTTTATCAAAGGAAAAGATCCAAATACAACAAAAGTCAACACTATCATTCCATTGATTCAAAATCAAGATGATAATGATGAGCGGAATAATACATGTTATTATGATTTCTTAGATACCAAAAATGAATCCAAATATTTAGATCCATATTCACATCCATTCCCTCATGCTTCACAATCACACATGATTCTTCTCCTTGATAAAAGACACCATGACAGGGAGTCTCCCATGAGACTTGTCGATTAGTATCATCCCTTCCAATCTTACTTTTACATAGTTTCTCAGTATTTCTTGTACATAGTATTTTTATGATTGATTGTGCATAGATGATATATAAAAAAATACAAAAATAATACAACATATCAAAAACATTCAAATATGTTAAAAATGCCAAAAACATTTTGATTGTATGCATTATCCATGCTTTATATTTCTACTGCTATGCTAGACTTACATTTTATATTCCATGCTATTATTTGTCAATTTATATAAATTACCATGCTTCACTTGATCTCTTTTGAGTGTGCACAATGACATCTATCTCTTTAATTATTTCATTCTACCCATTGAGGAGGAATCCTACTTCCACATTCAAGACACACATCTATATACATACCCACTGGGGGCATCTTATACATGACTACACCATCGAGGTTATGTAATTCTTAAACCACACACTCTATTTATCATGTTAATGTAAATTACTTACTATCTTACACATATTATTTTATCAACATCTCACTAGTATATATCACTTGTGTATTTCTTAGAATATACCTAGTCATGTACTAACATGTCTTGCATATTGTCCCTCTTGATTTTATTAGTTAGATGTGATTGTATTTCTAGTATTTACATGCTTTATTTTATTTCTTAGAATAGCTATATTTTTTAAATTTTTTAGTTCCTATTTTGTCTCATGTATGTGCTTTAGGACATTTGCCAATGTCCTTTGCTTTTATTCATGTGTGCGCCTTAGGACATTTTCCAATGTCCTTTTTCTATACTCTTATATATGATTGTGACCCTCATGTTAACCATTTCTTGTTTTAATTGAATGTGTATGATGCATTTAAACATGCCTTGTATGCTTGCTTTCCATTTTTAGTGACATATTCTCATGTCTCTTGTTTGCTTAGCCCATTGGCCATTTTTATGCTTCTTACTTATTTATTTTTACACTTGTTTGCTTCTCATTTTTTGTAATTCCATGATATACATCATGCATTATCTTTATTTATTAGATGCTATAATGGACATCATGCTCCATCCCTACATGACAACTAACAACTACAACTAATCAAACTTCCAATTCTAGTTTAGTACATTGTACATGCTATTAAACTATTATATATATATCTAGGCATGTCCCTATTGATCTAAGAATCTCTCAATAAAAACCATGCTATATCTTGAGATATCTTATCAATTATCATTGCTATATCATGTTTCTTTTTAACATAACACACTTGCAAGGCTATTCCTTTTGAGGGAAGTCATTATATGGTCTTCATTCTTACCCTCAAAAGAGGGGGAAACAAATAAGGTTTTTATAACAAATATCATAGATCTTATTGGTCAAAAAATTAGTTTTATAATACTCAAAACAACAACTAGACATTAAACCAGTCTAAACAGACCAGGCAGATAGTGAAAATGTCAAAATAGTTACTAGATTTGGCTTATGACAAAATCACTAAGATTTGACTATAGTGTCGATGCCACTAATGTATATTTTTAGTGCTCCAATACAAATAGTAAAAAAACCAAACTTTCAAAAAGTAGGCAAAAAAGTAGGTTTAGCTATAGTTTTGCTTAGTCAGACCAATTTAGAATCAATAGTTTTTAGTACACTTTTTCTCAGAGAATCTAGATATATAGGGAATCATGTGTGGCATGAGGGCTCTCACTTATAGTTTTAGATAAAATAGTTGGTATAACTTCTAATTTATAATCCACTTTTTAGATACTAGTGATTAGGGCAATGTGCCCGACACATTTCTTTTATTTTCTTTCTGAGTTCAACATTACCCAGGCATTCTTAGTAGTTACATGCCTTGTTCCATCTATAGGTGGTTTCTTTTATTTTCTTTCTGAGTTCAACATTACCCAGGCATTCTTAGTAGTTACATGCCTTGTTACATGCCTTGTTCCATCATTTTTAGTGGATTTCATACAATACTAACATTAATATTTTAGAGTGGCTTTCATATAATCCTAATGCACTAGTTTTGGAGTGGCTTTTATACAATCCTAATCTCCATAGTTTGGAGTGGCTTTCATACAAGCCTAATCTCCATATTTTGGAGTGTCCAAGAGTGGCATACTTTCTAACATACATTTGGCTATCCATGCCAACATTTTCAGATCATTGTACATTCATGGGCTTCATGAGACATCTCATATGACACACATTTCATATTGATATCAATTCATAGCTTCACTTTATGGGATAACAATGGATCCAAAGGACTAGTTAGCCTTTATATTATTGAGCCACCTATTCATAGGGATTAGACACAAAATCCAAACATTGATTAACACATGTATGATCACCTAGCTTGACTTAGTGGGCAATGATGGAGCTAAAGGGTCAGTCTTTACATTCTTGATCCATTTTTTAAGGAATTGAGCACTCAACTCCATTCATGATATTACCCTTAGTAGAACACATACCCAACATTACTCAACATAATCTAGCATCACTCAACATTACAATAGGTTTTGTATTGGTTCACATACTTGGTGAGGTGTATTTATTCCTTTTTCTTCCTCTCTCTCTTATGTAGCTTTGTACATTATTATTTTAGATATAGTGTATCTTGTAATAACTAATTTATTTTTTATTTTCTCTTACAAATTTACACTTCATATCATGCTCTCTTCACTCACACCTAGTATCACATAACCTCATAAGCTTCACCCTTACAAGTAAGTTCGAGTACATGTTCTATTTTTCCTTTATCATAGTATTTAATTTTTCTACATCACTGGAATAACGGGATGTGGGGAAATCTAATCATATAAAATGCAAAAATTAGTAACTTGAGCATGGTTTATGACACCCAACCCTTAGGTCCCTCTTGCTTGCTCTCATGTATTCATAGGTATCTTTTCATTGATTCCTAGTCATTCATAGCCTTCCAGACTTGATACCAGCTAAGCGAGACCCCTTTTTTCATGACTAATCCATCCCTTTAAGTCATGTTATCTTAGGAAAATTGCACCACACTTGGACTATAGAATTGGTGCCACTCTTATCTACTTTCAACACTCTTGTCCAAGTCAATTTTTGGCCCCAATGGTCAATTTATTTCAGTTTCCCATCCTTGTCCTTATCGACCTAAAATGAGTACATTCAACCCATGACCAATAGATCCATATAAAATCCCATTCAAAGATAATTTAGAGAGGGTTCACAATTATCACTAAGCAAGCAAGAATACAAGCAAGACTATTCAAAAGAGATTTCCTATTTTATGCATATAACTATCCAATATACTTACAATCTTATTCAAATACTTACACCAGTCCCTAGCTACCTCAAACACATCCAATCTATCATTTTACATATTCATACACTCAATTGCACAAAGCACATTAAGTGGGAGAACTACATATGGATTTTTCCCTCTTTGGAGTATTTGTATGTAGGCAACATTCCCACACAAGTGGTGTGAATACACGTTTCATGAATCTTAGACACACTACCCCCACCCTAATTTCTCAAAATTGGTCAAAGCATAATGGATTATAGTGTTTTAAGAGAGAATCTAGTCTATAAGGAAATATACAGACTTCTAGCTACCAAAACTTTATGGACAAGGTCACATAGACCAAACTAATCAAACATAGAAAGCTTAGATCCTTATAAAAATAGTGGTAGAGGTGAACTATAGTGCCAGTTCTACTCTTGTCCACTTTTAGAATTCCTATCCAATCATCAAATAAAGGTCAAAACTTAGTTTACAACAATGTCCCAGTCTTGCATAGTGAATCTCAGACACTATCTCTGTCGTATCATATAGTTTTCAACTAAGTCTTATTTTCTCCCTCTTATTATTATTTTTAGAAAGTTTAAAATTACAACCTAATTTACACAAATTAGTAGATTAATTATTAGGTATTTATTTATTGATTTTACTACTCAGACCCTTTAACTAAATTAGGAAAAATACACAAATATTCTCAAAAAGGTAAAATTAGATATTCATCTTCCTAACCTTATCATATATTTTCCCCTAGTGTTAGAATGAATTGGTGGAGTAATTTAATTATAAGGGAGAAGGGATTTTCTATGAGTTGGGAGGCATGTTGTTCATACCATGGTTTAATTAGTGATCTAGATTATGATATATTTGGACAAATAAATATTTCCTTCATTATACCTACTAATTAGGGTGAACATTACCTTATAAAATTATCCAAAAGTAGGAAATTTAATCAATCATTCTACATTTGAGCCTCATAGTTGATATTGAAGATTTAGGGCTTCTGCATGTGTTGATTCATGTGGATCCTACACAAACAAAGTGGCTTATACTACATAAATGAAGTTAAACAAGTTTGGATATTGATATTTTAATTATATTAGACTTAGGAAAATCGACATTTCATCTTTTCTCACATCTAAAAGTGGAATCAATAATTGAGATTGATCTATTATTTTTGTATTAGTCTGCATGGAATACTTGTTTTGCTTGGTCCATATCTAGTATGTAATCTATGTAAAAGAAGGTGTTTTGAAGGAAAATCATAAAATTCACTTATTGGATGAAGTATGCGATGTCTTTTTGGTGTGCTTGCCCATTATTATATATTTTTGGCACCCAAATCCATCCAGCTAATTAGTTGAAATGCACTAAACTAATTGCACATGAGATTACTTATAAATTTAATATCGACTGACTATTATTTGATATGATAGTGGCCCTTTCAGATCTAGATTCTTTGATTCCATTATCGGTGGTTATATGATGTGACATGATGTACTTTCATTTATCACATTATTTTGACTACACCTTTCATTCTACCATGCATTCTACTTTGAGAAAGATGCAATCTCTCACGTGCCTCTTCATTGATGGTCTTGACTAACTGTTGGCCATCCTTTCACCATACCAGTATCATTATCATCACCTTCCTGAAATTATTCAATGACCATCATGTAGTCATTTCTATCTATCCTTGCTTCAATATTTATATGTAAATAGATTAGACTTTACAATATTATCTGTCAAATCTTCACTCCAATGTGTTGTGAAGCAAAAATTATACTATACAAACATACTAACCCTAAATAAAACAAAACAAAAAATAAAACTAAACTAAATAAAATGATAACTATATAATGACACTCAACACCCTCTCTTTTTATTAGCAAAAAATGATAGAGATTAATGATGGTGAGGCTTAAGCTTACAATAATTTATGTATCGTGATAATATGGTTCCCTGCATATATTTTAACATAATGGTACCCTATTTTGAGAATTAATGAATAATATAGGGTCCCTTCCATCTAATGCATAGTTTTCAAGATAATTATTTAAGTATTCTATCATATAATAGTATTGCTTTTTCTAGATGAAATTGCTTAGATTTAAAATTGTGATCATATCATGCCTTCTAAATCAACTTGTTAATCGATTGTGTCTATTTCACTCTTTTTATATTCTCCTCTATTTTATTTAGATCCATCAATCAAGATTTGAGCAATTCTTGATCTCCTAGTCTCATAACCATTATGATGCATGAAGTAGGAATAATATAATCTATGAGCATAACTACCTCAAGACCATACACTAGTTGAAAAGGTGTAAATAATGTTGCTCAGTTGTAGTTTTTTAGATATGCCCAAATAATCATAGGAATGCAATCTTCCCAATTTTCCCTTTGCACATTACATATCTTAGTTATTATTTTACCTTGTATTTTATTTGAGGCCTCATCTTTCCAATTCACCTATGGATGATACAATGTGATTTTGTGGTGATAAATCATGAAGTCTTTAGTGAGTCTTAATAGTGTTAATAAATAAGTGAGTTCCTCTATCACTAAGCAACTTGATTAGGCATATTAATATTGTAATGACATTTTAATATAGTAATTCAACAACATCCTACCCATCGTAACTTGGTGTCACAGTAGATTCTACCCATTTAGTGAAGTAATCCATTGTAATAATAATGTATCATACATGACTAAGTTTAATTAGAAGTGTTATAGGCATTACAAAATCTATATTACATTTCTTAAAAGGATTCTCAACAAGGATTGGGATCAAATGCATCTCATCATGATGATTAGGATTTTGCATTATTTTACATATATTGTAATGCTTAGCCACCATGTGTGCATCCTAAAATAAATTTTGAAACTAAATACCACTCTATAATATTTTTATCATAATGAATTCACCTATGAAATTACCTCCTACAACCCCTTCATGTGATACTTGGAGAATCTATGGTCATTCATGATCTAATTCTACTCTACGTAGTACATAATCTTTCCCAATATTGTATAGAAATATATTGATGAGACTATACATAATTGATTTTGTCACCATTTTCTTTTTATCTCTTTCAACTTAATGTGTGGGAATAGTCCCTTTCTCTAAAATTTTTGGAATATATTCCATATTATCAGAGATCGTAGTAGCACTAAATAAGTGCAAATATGGGGACTCATTTTGTATTTCTTATAGTTCCTCTCCATTTTGTATTTCACTTAAATGGTATAGTCAAACATTTCCCTTCCTATCTTCATGTTGATTCTAAATTAGAATTATTGAAAGAGCATCAACCATCTTGAAATTGTTTTGCCCAACATAGGCTTGTTAACCAAGTATTGCAAGGCCTGGTGATCTGTGAAAAAATCAAATGGTGTGGCTAAAAGATAATGCCTAAATTTTTGAAGATCAAAAACCATTGCTAAGACTTCCTTTTATGTGGTTATAGGATTCTTTTTTGTAGCTAGCAATTTTTGAATTGAAAAATGTATGTTGTGGTCTAATCCACCATCCCCTAGCTATGCTAACATAACTCCTACTATTGTACCAAAAGAATCAACATACACATAGAATGAATTCTTCATATTTGGAAAGACTAAAATAGGAGCTATTACCAACATCTATTTGAGCTTAATGAAGTCTACTTGACATTCCTACATCTAATTAAACCTTATATCCTTGCACAACAAATTCTCCAAAAACACATATATGGATACATATGCTTTGATGAACTTGTGTGACCCATAAATGTTTATTATTTTATTGAATTAGTGGGAGGTGGTATCCCTAACATAATTACAATCTTGGCCTGATCTACTAGAATTATATCATTGTACATGTTATGACCCTAAATGACCCTGAATGGTGTGAAGAATAAGAAATTTTTAAGATTCAACACAATACACATAGCTCAATAATGTTATAACATTAGACGCATCTTGTAAAAATAATATTTAAATAGGGAAAAAACAACCCAATCATCTAATTAGACTTTTAAAAAGTCATGAATAAAATCTTTAAATGCATTGATTATGGATATGAAAAAAATAATTAGGGAATTATTAAGCCCAAAAGGCATTACCTTAAATGCAAAAAATCCACACTCTATGGTGAAATTCATCTTGGTTTGGTATTATTTTGTAATACATATTTGTTGTTATCCACTAAATCCATCTGTGAATGAGTAAACCTCAGGGTTTGTGCCTGAATCCATAGCCTTGTATATGAATGGTTTAAGAAATGGGTTACTAATGCAAGCATCATTTAATGTACGATAATATCCACATATAAACATTTGAATAGTCTTATTTGGTTTCACAACCATAGGACTGAGCCAATATATATCTTAAATTAAATATATGATTCTAACTTCCTATATATGATCTAATTCAACTTTTGATTTCATTTTCATGTTGGGATTTAACTTGTATAGGTATTTTTTATAGGTTTAACACATTCTTTTAGCTCATTTTGCATCTATCCTAACACCAGATCTACACCTTTTACCTCTAAGAATTTAGTTGGAAAAACATCCTAATAGTATCTCTGTCATTGCAATGCCTCTGAGGTCTGATTTTGAGTACAATAATCCCCCAGATCTATAAGTTTTGGGATGCACTTTTTTCCAATATTTTACTGAATTTTCTTCAACATTTATTGGTAAATCATATTAGATATATTGGGTAATGATTCTCAAAAAATTATTTTCCTTTGTAGTTCTGAATTTTTTTAATTGCATAGTCTATCTTCCTAAACTTGTTCTATGATTTGAACTTATGGTGACTCTATGTCTCACTCTAGTTCAAAGAATCCTTCTAAATCTATGTCTCCATAACTATCACTACAGTTATTCAACTCTTCTATAGTTCTATTACACATTTTTAAGAAGAGGTTTATCCAATTTATTAGTTTTTTAGTTATTGATAACTACATTTAGGACATAGGCTACTTCTTATTATGAGGATGAATCTATCTCCATTTCCAAATATTATTCTCACCCATATCATATAAATGTTTTTAGATTTCATAATGCATTTTTCACTATTGAATTATCATATTCAAAAACAAAGGTCTAGATAAAATCCTATTATACTTGTACCCATTATTTCATTTCCTTCTTATACTCTTAATGTATGTACAATGTAGTTGGAAGAGGTATCAGTGTACGTATACAAACCCACACCCAAAATTTTAGTACAACCATTAATAAACCATATGTCTACATATTTATGCACATGAATTTAGGGATGTTATCCTTCTTGGAAGAAGGTCCACTCAATTCTAACGTGACTCAAAAATTAAAATTGTGTTCACATGAATTCACATGATGTGTCCCACTATATCTCATAGTCTCTATGTACTACCCACCATGTCACAATAGTTATCATAGAATCATAGTTGAGTTCACTAACTCAATAATATAAATCTATAAAATGGATATCTAACCTCAATATAAATTGAGTTAGATCCTCAATTGTAAAATACTAAGATAATTGATGTTTTGTAATGAACACCATCCACAAAAGATGAATATCATGGTATCCTCACACCCAATTCAACATGTGTGTATCTAAATTATTAGTAATGGAAGATGATACATCCCAAGGAAGAATGTATTCTCAGTTTGGATCTATGTCATCCATGCCAATTACACCTATTTTATATAAAAAGTTGAAATTAGACTAAGTTGGAGAATGCATAGAGGGGAAGTACATCCTTTTATTTGAAACTAGATTTGGAGAATTGATTATCATAGGCTTTTAAATTGAATGTTTGATAATCTAAAACCATGTATATTACTCAAACTATGGGCTAAGAGACTGATATTTTGTAGTTCTCATAGTAGTTTGCTTTACATCGACACTGACTTCGAATTAGTCATTATCTCCATATGCATAAGGTGATTGAGGTTATTTTTGGATAACATAAGGCTTATAATATATTTTATTCAATGGTATAAAATTAATTTCTCCACTTGATGTGGTTACAATTGATTGTGCATTATGTTAATAGTCATCTGACCATCATAGGCCCATTTATTACTAGTAAAGGCATGATAGTGGATTTAATTGGTCTTCATATCGGTGACCTCACAATATTTGTGCAATTTCAACACAACAACCTTTATATACACATCCTTTAATTGGCCAATGGTCTCTACTCTTCCATAGCCTACAATACTAAGAGTAAAAGGGTTGTAACTTAGACATGGTCGACCAATAACATCCCAAGTAGATCACATAATCATATTAATAATGCTCCTAAAATTAAATTATACGTTAGGGATCTTTTAACTTGTAATCTCAATGTCCATATAAAAATAAACATACCAAGGCTTCTTATTTTTCATGTACTAAAAAACCTTATTTGTATAATTTTGACCTCAATACACACAATCTAAAAGATTATGAAAGATGTGATTAATGTTTTATGATTTATCCTCATTACATAGTGTACTGAATAGTTTCAAAAAATATGTCAAAGTGGTTATAACACTTTATTGATTCCTTATGTGCATAATTTTCCCATACATTTTCACATCAATAACCAATGCATCTCCTTATAAAGCATTATGATACTGTTGATGGCATAAAATTGTGCTAAATCCTAGCCAATCAACAATGGGAAGTTTCAAGCTGTGGGATGATGCGACTTGAAACATCCTCCAAGTTTTAAAGAAGCTGGTCTCTTTTATTTATAGGTGTTGGGAAAAGGGATAGGAGATTAACAGAAATGCAAAATGGAGGAATTAAAACCTATCTATGGTGATGTGCCTGAGCATAATCCTAATCCTAACCTAAGCACAAAGTGACTATTATAGGATTCTATTACATTTAAGAGTAGACAAGTGCATGATCAATGTAAAAGATTGGAATAACAGAAATAGAAGGCTCACAGTAGGGGAGTCTTTTGCTGAGATATAAGAATTTTCAACAAAGGCATAGTGTTCTATCTTCTTAATAGAATCCTCCAATCACATAAGAGGTGCAGAAGTCACGCATAGTTATGTAGAACTTCAGATTCCAAAAAATGAGACAAAAGCAAATAACATTTCCAATCACAACACTAGCAAATCTATAGCATAGACTAATGTGTAAATGACACAAGTAACACCAACCAAGTCATGGAGCTTAAATTTCCTTAATTCATTCAACCACATAAAGGGCACAGAAACATGCATGATTATATCAATTTTTACAACTTCAGGAAATCAAGACAAGAGAAAATGATATTATTGGTCTAAATTATAAGTAAGTCTAAACTATCAAAAATCTCCCCCCCCTTTTTTTGATTTTACAACTCTCCCTTATATAGCCTCAGATGCATCTTAGTGTTACTTCCTTTCCCACACAATTCCACTCCGTCCTTTACTCTCAAGGGATAAAACAAATGGTGCATTCAATGCCTTGGATGCATTCTGGTCTTATCAAGGATTTCCCTGACTACGGCATGGTGATCCATGTCTAGTACCTCTCTTCATGCCAAAAAGTCTTCATTCCATCATCTGTTTGGTTGCTCAACTGTCTACTCTGCCTCTGCTATTAGGGGACAAACAAATGGTGCCTTCAATGCTATGGGGGGCTCCAAAAATCTACTCGATGAACTATTTTATCTACTCAAATTAACTCCAGCTAATTTTCCCTCCATTTCACTTTAACAAGTAGGTAGGCACTTTGAAAAGGAAGAGGACACTTAGCCAATTCATGAAAACTCTCTTTATGGTCTAGGAGGCACTAGGGAATGACACTTGGCACCTTCTACCTGATTCGTTGAAGACACACAGCTCCCTCCGCTTCTCTTTGGCTGTACTGTAGATTTATTTGGGACACATATTAGACTTTTACGGCTGGTGACACTTGGTAGCTTCCATAGACTTTTGAAGTAACACCTGGGACCCACCACCATTTTAAATTTGTCAATAGAGCTTGAAGATGAATCTCTTAGGCATTGAAATGTGGAGGCTTCTGTGGCTTTGAGGAAGATAAGTGGCATTTACCACTTCTTCATCTAAGGGTATGTGGTGCTTTTCACTTCTCTTTTGGGGATGGAGTAGAAAGGGACCAGAGAGTGACACTTGGCACTTTCTACTTTCTCTATTGCTTAGCTTGTTGAAAGTCTTTGAATGAAATGTGGACACCAATATGAGACTCATATGCTAACATGTGGTGCATTCTGCTTAACTGCTACTGGGTATGTGGCATGGTTTGTGGTTCTTGAAGGTTATAAAAAGGGGACTCAGAGGATGCCAACTGGCAGCATCTGCTTAAACTTATACTCAGGAAAAAATGAGATGAAGGAAACAAGAAGGGGAAAAATACCTGTGCTCAAAGGGTGACACTTGGCAGCTTCTGCTGCATCTCAACACTTAGGCAAAATGAACCGATCCTCTACTTTAAAATTTTGCCGCTATGTCCAAGGTGCGCAAGAACCAAAATTGCAGTGCTCAAATCAAAAAATAAATTAAATACAACATAGAGTAAAAATAGCTCTATAGTTATTGGTGACTACTAGGACTTTTGAGCTTGCTAAAAAAGAACTTGATTCTTGCTATGTAGCCACGTGCTCAAGGAACACTTATTTAAAAGAAAAATGGGAAAATTGAGCAACAATATTGAAAGCAAACTACTATATATAGCTAACCAGATATAATTGCCTCCCTCCTAGATCAAAAGGAACATTGTTGAAGTCTCCTTTATGGTGAGAAGACTTATGGTGCTAGATAAATAGCTGAATGGGAAGGAGATTTTGTGACCTACTCCTCTTGCCTATCACCTTACTTGACTTGTATCTGAGTGGATAAGAATCGAACATGCTTTTGACATATACGTACTCTACTTGTCTTTGGAAGCATGTTGAATGTTGGTCCCTCAGATTAGTGCTCTTCACTAAGAAATTAATGGCTGCTGGTTTATCACCGTTAGCCCTTTGTTCTGCACATTCCCTCTATAGTGCATCGTGGCTTGACCTGTTTCCTTCTACTTCATGGCAGACCACGTCAAACTCATCCTTTGTTGCATTATCCTCCTCTTCATGACTTTGACCTCTTTGATGGATAATTTTGACAGAGTGTAATAATTTTGCACATGTAATTGAGGCCCAGTGCTATTCTGTTCATCTGTAACCAATTCATAGCTATCTTGCAAAGTGAGAAGAAAGTCTGAGATTATTTCCTCCTCATCAACATTCTAGCTTGCATAATTTATTAGGGGTATAGGGGCTCCTATATTTGGTATAGGCTTAAACTGATTGGCTCAAAATCATTGTTGGTGTCGATAAAACTTCCAAAGGTAGATTGGTTGAATAATACACCAAAATTTCTTCAACTCCTTGAAAGATCTGTCCCACCGGGCATGCCAAAAATTGTTGATGGCATAAAATTGTGATATATCCTAGCTAATCAACAATGGGAAGTTTTAAGCTATGGGATGATGCGACTTGAAACAACCTCTAGTTTTAAAGAAGCTGGTCTCTTCTATTTATAGGTGTTGGGAAAAGGGATAAGAGATTAATAGAAACACAAAATGCAGGAATTAAAACCTATCTATGGCGATGCACCTAAGCATAATCCTAATCCTAACCTGAGCACATAGTGACTATTACAGGATTCTATTACATTTAAGAGTAGATAAGTGCATGATCAATGTAAAAGATTAGAATAATAGAAACATAAGGCTCACAACAGGGGAGTCTTTTGTTGAGATACAAGAATTTTCAATAAAGGCATAGTGTTTTATCTTCTTAATATAATCCTCCAATCACATAAGAGGTGCAAAAGTCATGCACAGTTATGTAGAACTTTAGATTCCAGAAAATGAGAAAAAAGAAAATAACATTTCCAATCACAACACTAGCAAATCTACAGCATAGACTACTATGTAAATGACACAAGTAACACCAACTAAGGCATGGAGCTTAAATTTCCTTAATTCATTCAGCCACATAAAGGGCATAGAAACATGCACGATTATATCAACTTTTACAACTTCAGGAAATCAAGACAAGAGCAAATGATATTATTGGTCAAAATTACAAGTCTAAACTATCAAAAATCTTTCCCCCCCCTTTTTTTGATTTTACAACTCTCCCTTATATAGCCTCGGATGCATCTTGGTGTTACTTCCTTTCCCATGCAATTCCACTCCATCTTTTACTTACAAGGGACAAAATAGATGGTGCATTTAATGCCTTGGATGCATTCTAGTCTTATTAGGCATTGCCCTGACTGTGGCATGGCGATCCATGTCTAGTACCTCTGTTCACACCAAAAAGTCTTTGTTCCATCATCTGTTTGGCTGCTCAACTATCTACTCTATCTTTACTATTAGGGGACAAAAAAATGACACCTTCAATGCTGTGGGGGGCTCCAAAAATCTACCTGATGAACTATTTCATCTACTCGAATGAACTCCAACCAATTTTCCCTCCATTTCACTTTAACAGGTAGGCGGGCACTTTGAAAAGGAAGAGGACACTTAGCCAATTCATGAAAACTCTCTTTACGGTCTAGGAGGCACCGAGGAATGACACTTGGAACTTTCTAGCTAATTCATCAAAGACACGTGGCTCCCTTTGCTTCTCTTTGGCTGTGCTATAGATTTATTTAGGACACATATTAGACTTTTATGGCTGGTGACACTTGGGAGCTTCCATAGACTTTTGAAGTAACACCCAGGACCCACCGCCATTTTAAATTTGTCAATAGAGCTTGATGATGATTCTCTTAGGCATTGACATGTGGAGGCTTTCACATCTTTGAGGAAGATGAGTGGCATCTACCACTTCTTTGTCTAGGGGTACGTGGCACTTTCCACTTCTCTTTTGGGGATGGAGTAGCAAGGGACTGGAGAGTGACACTTGGAACTTACCACTTTCTCTACTACTTAGCTTGTTGAAAGTTTTTGAATGAAATGTGGACGCTGATATGAGACTCAGATGTTGACACATGGTGCGTTCTGCTTAACTTCTATTGGGTATGTGGCACGGTCCACGGTTCTCAAAGGTTACAAAAAGGGGACTCAAAGGATGCCAACTGGCAGCTTTATCTCTTGAAAATTGACACTTGGCAACATCTGCTTGAACTTATACTCAGGAAAAAATGAGACAAAGGAAACAAGAAGGGGAAAAAGACCTGTGCTCAGAGGGTGACACTTGACAGCTTCCACTACATCTCAACACTTAGGCAAAATGAACCGGCCCTCTACTTTAAAATTTTGCCGCTATGTCCAAGGTGCACAAGAACCAAAATTGTAGCGCTCGAATCAAAAAATAAATTAAATATGACGTAGAGTAAAAATTGCTCTATAGATACTATATATTTTTTAGGACTTGAGTTGATTGATACATTAAAGTTTTTTTCTAGTATGATAAAGATAATTATAAGGTGAACCTTTCTAATTCCTTGATCTCTTAGCATTTCCAATAGTGGTAATCCTTACTATAAATTTTTTTATTTGGTAATTTATTAGATGAATGCATTATCCTTAGGTTATACATTGATCATGTTCACATTGTGCAATGACTTCTCTTTCCTTTGATTTTATAATGCTAGATAGTCTTCAATCTAATGCTACGCTTCAACTCTATATTACACATAGTAGGTCTCTCTACAGATTAGTGGTTAAATTATTTTCATAATGATTTTATTATCCATGCACATAAAATTCCATAGGTGGTGAGGCTTGTTGATTATCATTGTCATGGCCTCCTTGATACCCTCTCTAGTATCCTCTTATTTATCCTCCTCTATAGTGTTATGCCCCTAACCTATCACATGTATTGGGATAGGAATAACTGACTTGTGTCTTAATTATGCCTTTTTAATGTTATATCACATTTATTTTTTATTTCATTTGGTTAGTAGGTTGACCTATGGAGTAACAATGGCCTATTTAGACTATAAATAAGAGCTATTTGGTAGTTATTTATCATCATATTGAAAATTTTAGTCTTATTACTTGGTTGTGGAGGTTTCCCCTCGAAGTGGCTTATCATTTATTCATATATTCTAATTTATTTCAGTCATATTGCGATTTATTGGTGTTATTATACCTATTGGGTTAAGTTATTTCATTACAAGTGGTATCATAGCTGTGGTTTAGGCAATCTTGTGGGCAAAACCCTAATTTTAGAGATTTGCTTATATATTTCAATCCGCTATGAATTTTACTACAATACATTTACTAAAGTTGGGGAATTATTCAAGGACATAAAAAAAACATTTGGAGGTTAGTTTTGTGTGAGTTATTTTGATTTTAGTGTTTTTCATAAATTTGATCTATAGTGCACAATTCAAGGAATGTTTTTGATTTATTTACATTTTTGGAAATCTTATAAAAATTTATTTGATGTATGTTCTTTACATTATATGATTTGAGGCTAATATAAGTATAAAAGACTTGTAAATTTTGGATTAAAAGTACCAATCATGATCAACATTGTCAAGCCATTTTATGGCAAGACCACAAACTAAGGGCCAATGAAAGGGTGTCAAAACTCTAGATAAAATTTCTCATAATGAATATATGGATTTAAAAGGGTGATTTATGAGATCCTTTATACCAGGGTTATCTGAGATACATCAAAAAGTGAGATAATTTGATTATAGTGTGCAAGGCATTTAAAGTGACATATAAGACATATAATTTGATATGAAAACCATAAAATATAGTTTGGAAAATATCATTATGGCTTTACAAAATCAACCAAATCTCCATTCATCATTATTACATAACCCCACCAATGTGTATCTCCTAACTAGCCTAATACAAATCCAAGTACCTTACCATAGAGGAACCTATTTCCAAAGGTAGATATGCATAAATTTGATGGAAATGGTCCACTTAATTGGATAAACCAAATGGATATTTTTTTGATCTACATCATATCAAATTTGGACAAAAGGTTACCATGTAATCCTTGTATCTAGTTACTGAATAATTCATTTGTTATCAATGGTTGTGTGATCAAAATAAAAATATGACTCTCAGTATCACATGGTCAGTTTTTACAACTTAGAGATGTAATTACACTATAACAATAGTGTGACATAGAATTACTTCATCCAACTGGAAAAATTGTGAGACTAGTTCAGTTGAGTATCAAATTGATCATTTTCATAACTTATAGTTATGTGTGGATATAAATTATGATGAGAAACTAAATGACCTATTTTTGGGTGGCCTCAAGAACCACATTCAACATGAGGTACACATATTTAATCCACTTAAGGTTTCTAAGTCTAAAATCATGGCACAAAGGGACAAGGAAAAATTTATAGCCGACAAAAAACATCCATTCACTCACTTTAGAGATTGTATCATATCAACACCATCATTTCTTCTACCTACTAGATTAAACCCTCAACAAATTGAAGATAAACATGCAAAAGTATTATGTTTAGGCTATAATAGCAAGTGAATCAAATGACATAGATGTGCTTAGAATAATAATTCTACATTTATTAATCCAATTAAGATGATTAAGATGGTGATGCCTTCAATGATGATGAGGAAGACACATAGGAGTAACCTAAATATTCCCAACCTACAATCTATTATCATACACTTTTGGGTATTAACACTCTTCAAACACTTAATGTGGTGGGTTTCCTCAAGAAACAAAAGGTGATAGTTTTGATTAACTCAAGGAACACACACCACTTCATCAACCATAAGTTAGCCACTCAATTTAACTTTTTCATTTACTCAACACCAAAATTTTAGGTCATGATTAAAAATCATGGCATAGTTAATTATTTAGGGAAATGCCATAGTATTAAGATTACTATGGGTGAGTATAATATAGATTATCCTATGTTTTCTACTCCCATAGGTGGTGCAAACATTATTTTAGGATTGAAATGGCTCAAAAACATGGGTACAATTGAGATGAAATTCTAATAACTATTTATGTATTTTCATTTTAAAGGTAATAAAATTGAACTATATGGATTACAAGAAAAATATACATAATTGATTAGTTCAAATTAGATGGCAAATATGCTAAAAAGGGGTATAAGGATTTATAGCACAATAATGTTACATAAAAGTTCAACCCACAAAGGCATATACACATCCTAATTTATAGATGATTCTTAATGACCACTCATCTAGTTTTGGGGCCATGTTAAAAGGACTACCACCAAAAAGATAACATGATCATGTTATTCGACTAATTCCATGGATTCAACCATAAAATATCATACCATATAGATATACATATGCACAAAAGAGTTAAATCAAAAATATGGTCTATGAGATGCTAGAGGGAGGGATCATCAGGAAAAGCTAGAGTGCATATTCATCACTAGTGGTCATGGTGCATAGGAAGAATGAAACATGGAGAATGTGCCTAGATTAGAGGGAACTCAACAAGTACTCCATCAAAAATAAGTTTCCTAATCTAGTAATTGATTATTTACTTTATGAGTTACATGGTGTTGTTTATTTCATAAAATTATATCTTAGTTCAGGGACCATCAAATTAGATCGGGGATGAAAATGTTCATAAAATCACTTTTAGTACTCATGAGAGCCATTATGATTTTTTGGTTAGGCCCTTTGGTATTAAAAATTCATCATCTACTTTTCAAATCTTGATGAACACTATTTTTAGGCCCTTTTTAAGGAATTTTATTGTAGTTTTCTTTGATGGCATGTTGATTTACAGTAAGACATGGGAAACACCCTTACAACATGTGAAATAATTGTTGATAGTTTTAGAGAAGTATCAACTTTATGCAAATCCATCTAAATGTGCTTTTAGAGTACATGAGGTAGATTACCTGGGTCACATTATATCCTATTGGGTGAATATTTTGTCACTAGCTAACTAATGGGCAAAATAGGTCTCTTCAACCATAACATAGGGAGATTGGTCAGCCAAATGTGTAGGTTTACCACATCAAAGGGGGACAAATCTCTCCTCTCATCAAGGGGAGGTTCCTTATAAATATGAGGGGCTATATAATATATATATATATATGTAGAAAATAACACTCAGGGGTAAGACAACACCATCCATCTCTTGAAAACACTGAAGGCACTTCTCTTCTTTCAAAAGTGGTCTTACGACAAACATCTGGAGTTCTTTTTGGTAGGTAACAAGTAACTGGTAATAGGGTGTGTAGTAACTAGCATACTGAGATGTAACACAAATTCTTCACCTTGACTACCTAAGAGTAAGATACAAAGGACAATGAGGGTAAATTTTTTTCCCAAGGTCCTTTACACAGAAACAAAAAATGGACTAACACACTAAAGGCAATTGTGGCAGCACAAAGTCTACCACAGCTAGCTTTAGGACACCTTCCTGATTACTTCCACTAGCTCTACTTATTTCATTAAAATGGAAAAGAACACATTCAAGAAATATACATAAGAAAAATCCCCTAAATGACATAATATATAACAACATGAAGTTTGAAAGTAACCTACTTTCTCATTCAAATAAAGAAATATGATCAACAATCTGAGCTCAAAGTCTCAGTAATCACCTTTCAGTTTTGGCAGAGCTTTGCTTCTATCACCAAAAATATCTCCCTTTCATAAAAAAAGAGATTATAATATATAGTATCCAAGAAAGGCTTGGCACTTTGTTTCATGGAATGGCCCATGCTACATTCAATGCCTTGAATGCATTTTCAATTTTATCAAAGAGGGCCATGCTAGAACATGGTGCATGTCTTAACTATGGCGTGTCAATTCATCTCAAATGTCTTCTCTTGGGCCTAGGTCATTTGGTCCTTTTCCTAATGTATATGTAGCTGTCCACTTTGCATTTACTTCATGGAAGAAAAATAGGCTATGTCCTTGATTTGGTGTGCTTAGATGACTACTTAGTGGACTGTTTCACCTACCAAAAATAACTCTCTCATAGATATTTAAATATATTTTATAGACTTCTCTTCTTTCCTACTATAATTAGATCTCTCATGCTATCTTATTCATCTGGTTGTTTAGTTCATCCCTCAAGTTCTATGCTATATTTGAAAATTAACAGACATTCCATTACCTTAAATTTGACGTCCACGGGGACATCAATGGTTGCTGGTTTTTTCAACCATATTAAACCATGAACCTTTAAACCTTTGAAAGTTCATTGGTTTAATAGTTCAATGGTTCAAGGGGTCTTTATGGATTCCTTGGTTCCATCACTTCCCTAGTTAAATTGCTTTCTTGCTCTCAGGTTGAACCATCTCTTTGAACTGGTCTCTAAAATCTTCCGCTTCCTTCTTTTTTTAAGATCTTTCTTTAAACTATTAAACACATTAAACCTATGAACCATTTTGGTTCAAGGTTCAATAGTTCATCTTCTCCCTTAGAATCCTTTAATTTCTCTAAGTCTCTCGAGTCTGTAGAAATGAGCCTGAAGAGTCCATAGAAATAGGTCTACAGAGTTTATAGAAATCATCCTATGGGCCTTTGATCATTCCTTTAGCTTTATATCTTTGGAAGCTCTTGAAGGGAAGGTGTCCCTTTAGGCCTTGAGAAAGTCCATGTTTTGGTCAATAAGAGCCCCCCACAAGGGTACCTTCCCTTTGAGATCCTTCGGGTGGTCTCTGGGCTCTAATTCCTTCGAATAAAATGTCTGAAGGAATTCCTTCAGACATTTTGTCTGAAGGAAAATTTCCCTTGCCTTAGTCACTTTTCATCGAGATTTTTTCTTTCGAGCGAATCCCTTCAAAAAAAATTCTAGTGGAATTCCTTCAGACTTTTTGTCTGAAATAATTCACCTTGTCTTTTGCCTTGAATAAATCCAAAGGAATTTCAACTTTTCTGCCTTGTTCATTTTTCTAAAGAAAATCTTACCCTTTCATCCTTTTACAATGGTCCATTTTTCTCATCACCTACCCTCCACAAGGGCACTCACCTTTGGTTCACTACCCTCTGCAAGGGTATTTTGGCCTTTGGGCTTTAGGTCACTCCTTTGAACTGACCAATTAAACCAACTTTGATTCAATGGTTCAATCTTGTGTTCCATTCATACAATTGACCGCTTGAACCAACCACGTTGAACCAATCGCTCATTTAACCTTTGAACCATTGAACTTGTTGAACCTTTAAACCATTTTTGTTTAAGGTTCAATGTTTTAATGGTTCAACCCTTCTCTTTTCATTAAGTGTTTTGAAGTGGTTGAACTTGCTGAAGTGATTGAACTTTGAACTCTAGCCGAAGTGCTTAACTCATTAAGCTTCCCGATGTCATTAAACCTTTGAACCTGTTAGAAACTTTTAACTTGTTGAACCATTTTGGTTCAAGGTTCAATGGTTTAATGGTTCATTCCTTTGTTTAAATCTTTCTAATGGACCTTTTGGTTGAACCTCGGCGTTGAACCAACCTTGAAAATGCCTAAGTGTTGGGAACTTTTTCCTTAGAGAGAGCTTGCCTACTGAAGCCATTAAACTTGTTAAACCTACTAATACCTTAACTAAAAAAGCTTGAATGATTAAAATTTTGAATGCTCAAAACAATTATTGAGAAGGGAAGAAATAATTTTGGCCTGTAGGACCAAAATGGTTCATATGTTGTCCCAAAAATGAGTGATAGATTTTGGGAACAACAGCTGGCTCTAGTTGGAGAACTTCCTTCAGTTGAAATTTTGAAATAACTGAGGGGAGTAGAAACCAAAATCTCCAATACCTTCAAGTATGCCATTGGGCTATGGAGTCATGCTATCCAAAAAATAAAGGTGCCAAAAATGAAAAGCATAAAACAAAACTAAAGACTATACAAATATATAGATGTACAGATGATCTTATCTGATACTTCAAGAATTAAAGTGCTTCAAATGCTACCCATTGTGAGGTAGAGAAAAGTTCGTGCCATCTTGATACATCAATAGGAAACTATTTTCACCATTGAGCTAATAGATAGTAAAAGGGCCCGTCCAAAGGGTGTCAAATTTCCCATGCATTCCCTTTGGTTCTCCTCTCTTGTCCCACAACAGGACTTGATCTCCAATCTAGAAATCATAGTTTTTTACTTTTTGGTCGAAGAGATTCTTCACCAAAATTTGATGCACAACAATTTAGTCCACCACCATAGTTCGTTGCTCACTTAGCTCAGTCAAGCACATGATCCTCTTATCAATGGAGCTTTCATATGTCTGATCTTCAACTGCCTTAGCCAATTTCAATGCTAGAAATTTTAGGGTGATTGGTATCTCAACATTGAGACCATAAAGAAGCTGGAAAGGTGACATACCAATTGTCCTCTTGGGTGTAATTCTATCTACCCATAAAGCATCAACTAATGCTTTATGCCATGTTCATTGGTTGTCATCTACCAGCTTCTTGATGATAGTCACCAGGTTCTTATTGCTTGATTCAGCTTGGCCATTCCCTTGGGGGAAGTAATCAAAAGAGTGGGAGAGGGTAATCCCATAGTAAAAATAGAACTGAGTAATCTCTTGGGAAGAGAAATAAGTTATGTTGTTTGTGACAATCTTGGTTGGGACCCCAAACCTAGAAATGATGTTCTCCTTGAGGAAATCGTACACTACTTTTGAAGTAATGTGCTTAGTTGGAATAGCTTCCACCCACTTGGCAAAGTAATCTATGGCTGTGAGGACATAATTATGTCCAACACTTGAAGATGGGTTTACACCACTAATGAAATCAATTATCCATTTCTGAAATGACTCTTCTATCACCACTAGCTTAAGAGGTAGAGCAACTAATTTGGGTCTTCCAACAAACTATTGGCATAGTTCACATCTTCGTACCCATTTGTATGCATCTTGAAATAGAGTAGGCTAGTAATACCTAGCTCACAAAATATTATGGGTAGTTACGGGAGCATAAAAATTTCCTCCATAAGCTAGATTATGGAAAGACTTCAAAAGTTGGTTCTACTACTCTTTATCCATGCAACAAAGGAACACTCCATCAAGGCTCCTTTTATATAGGCCATTGTCCCAGAGGATGAAATTGGTAGTTTTAAATTTAATAGTCCTCCTTTCTTTATGAGATAAGTGGGTAGGACACTCACCATAAGTAAAGAAATGAGCAATACTTGAATACCACTCATTCATGGTAGAGATAAAGAGGACTATTGGCATGTCTTTAATTTATTCTTCTCCATGCTCTATTTCTTCTAGTCTGTTGTTAGCAATTAATTGGTAGAGGCCCCTTCCTCATATAAGATTTGTTGGTTTGATAATGAGATCAAACTCCTAAATTTTAGCAATCCAATTGCCCCTTTTAGTTCCAAACTCTTGAAGAGTTAATATGGATTTAACTATGGTATCAGGAACCAGGGTAGTAACTTGGTGAATTCAAGATGTAAAAGCAAAAATGCCTTATTTCCTTGACCATCGCATAAGCATGCTTTTTCATGTTTGAATACTTCAACTCATGAGCTTTGAGAGGATAACTCATGAAGGATATGGGAGATTCCATACCTTCTTCATTTTGTTGAACCAAAATTGTTGAAAGTGTGTGCTCAGAAGCATAACTGTATATGGTGAAATCCTTTGTATAATTTGGACAAACCAAAATTGGGGCGTGGGCAATAGCAATCATGATATCTTGAAATGCCAATTCACCTTCTTCAGTCCAGCTGATGGTGGCCTTCCCCTTCATCATGTTTACAATATGGTGAGTCTTCTCAACAAACTCAGGGATGCACCTTCTTAAAACATTCACCTTCCCAAAGAAAGAGTGAATTGCAGTCTTACATGTAGGTAGGGTAAGCTCTTGGATGGACTTGAATCTATCTAAGTTAATCTTTATTCCTTCTCAGGATACAATGTGTCCAAGAAGTTTTCCTTCTTTTACTGTAAAAATAGACTTCTTGGGATTAAGAGAAATGCCATTCTGGCGACAGCATTCTAACACTTATTGAAAATGGCGCACATGGTTAGGGTCATGCTTAGAAAATATGGTCAAGTCATCAAGGTATACCATAATGAACTTACCCATTTCATCTTTGAAATCAAGGTCCATTTCTCTCTAGAAAGTCATGCTAGCATTTATCAGGCCAAATGGCATTCTTTGATATGCAAAGATGCCCCAAGGCATGGTAAAGGTAGTCTTATGCTAGTCTGCTTCACCGACTTCTACTTGATTGTACCCTAAGAAGCCATCTAGCATTTATAATATCTTTGAACTGGTCACTGTCTAAAGCACTTGGTCCATGATGGGTAGAGGATAGTTATCCTTTAAGGATGACTAATTCAAATTTTTGAAGTCCATGCAGAGGCAAATTTTGTCATTCTTTTTTCTCACAGGTACTATGTTGGCAATCTATGTGGAATGATGGATTGGAAAAATTATCCTAATATTCAACATTTTCTATATTTCTGACAGAATAGTACCTGATATCTTTAGATTGTACTACCTATATTTTTGCTTGTAAGGCATTGAATCATCTTTGAGAAGAATTTCATGGTGAATTTTATCAAGCCTGAGTGACTTTAGATCATCATAAGAGTATGCCAAAACATTTATGTACTGGCAGAGTAGAGAAATGAACTTGAACTTCTCTTCCTAAGTGTAGAATTTCCCAATGTTCACCATCTTGGGATTTTCTTTGGTACCTAGATTTATTTGATCAAACTCTTGGCATGAGCTTGAATGCATTTTATACTATTTGATGAACCTATCGTGTTTGTCAAATAGCTTCTCAATGAAAACCAGGCCTTTTGGGATTTTATTTCCTTTAAGTTGCAAGAATTCTTCACCTACATTTACACTTGATTCAGGGGTTAGTTGAGCTTCTGAGGCTCATTACCTTCAAAATGAAGCTATTAAAAGCTATCTTTTTGCTCTAGGAAGGCAATGATTTGGTTGTCACCATTGAACACTTGCCAATGATCAGCATTGTTAGGCACACTTAGTCAAAAGACCAGTTCAATAGTGCACCTATCTCCCTTAAAATTAGGGTGAAGAACTAGGAGAGTTGCTAAAACAGTTAGTGCATCAGCTCAATCATTAAATTCCCTAGGTATGGCAAAGATGCTGAAAGCATTAAAGCTTTCAATTTGGTCCCAGACTAGATTGTGATAATGGTGCAATCTCTCATTTTTGGTTAGATACAGATTCCTTCCCTGACAAACCACTAGTTTAACATCTCTTTTGGCATGAAGGAGTTTGATGCCTTTGTCTCGAGTAGCCTTCAATCCAAGCAATAGAGATTCATACTTAGCTATATTTTTGGTGTTACTAAACTAAAACTTGTATGAAGAAGGAAAAACATCTCCTTAAGGAGAATCAACACAATCCTAGCTCTTGAACTGGTAGAGGAGTTGCTTCCATCGAATTCCATGATCTAAACATCATTAGACACTAATTTTCCCTTAGATTTTTCTTTGTTTGGAGGGGGAGATCCTTCTACATTTGCACTATGCTCCACCAGTCCTTTTGTTGTTCCATTTAAACCAATTTTTAGGTTGACACACTTGGGAACTTCATCAGATGCCTCATCGACTTCCTCCATAGATAAAAAGTAATTACCCATGCCTGAAGACTCAAACAAAATCTGAGCTTCAAGTTCTGATGTTTGAGTGACCAATATTTTTCTTCCTTCTCAAGGAGCAATCTCTACATAACACCTTTGACTGGGATCCTTGCCTTAGATAGGTCCATGCTTAATTCACCACCAACATCCTTATATAAATTTTGCCCAAGAAGGGTGTCATATGATGTTGGGACGTTAGCCACTAGGACTGTCATCTTGATTCTCTTGTCTAAGAATGCCACAAATGCAAATTGGGCATCTTTGATTTGTCCCAGTAGTGGCACTTATTTGTTTTCCATGGAAAAACATCTCCCAAATTTATTGGTTAGTGTGAGACCAAGGGTTTCAGCTACTTTGGTAGGCATGACATTATCATATGCACCTAAGTCTATGATGCAATTGTTTAGCTGATGTCCATTTATTAGCAGGGAGACATAAAATGGTTCAGTCCTTCTGGGAGTAGTAGGAGGATTAATGACAAGATTTTTTGGGGTGCACATGTTCCTTAGGGGATCATGAGTTACCTTTCTAACCTCTTGTCTTGTAGGGATGCTTTGGTTCTTCACACATTAAACCAACTTATCCAACTGCTCAGGGTTGGATTGTAGGAATTCAAATTTAAACATTTGAATCTTGGTTTTCTTGACATGTTCGGCTATGTCAAATGTTTGAAATGAATTATGAATAGGGGAAGGGAGTTTTTCCTTCTAATTTTTAGGAGGGTGAGGACTGATCTACAAAGTTGAAGTTAAAGGTGAAAAAATGTTTGGGATACTTTTTTAGCAATCACCGAGTCCTTTGGCTATAAAGGTAGAGAAGTTCCTCATTTGGAAATTGAAATTGTAGGCTAAGTTCACTCTTCTATTCTTTCTTTATTATCTTTCTAGTCTGACTAGTTCTTAGACTGGGTTAATAAATCATATGATCCCTCAAATGCTTTACCTTTACTTTTAAGTTCATCCTGGTAATTCAAGAAACTAATGTTGGAGTCACCAGCTAATTCTTATTCTCCCTTTGTGAAGAGATTAGCATCATCTTCTGGGTTCAACTCAAGCTGGAAGGAGAAATCTGATTCTACTTCAAGATATCCAACTGCTAAATTAGTTGGATGTGCTTCAATGGCAAGGATCCCCCATGGGGGAGGAAGATGATTTCGCTGCCCTTGATTCTTGGTAGCATTGGCTTAATATGACTGATTGGGAAATGTCCTCCTTGGTATATCTCTATATGAAGGGGTAGATGACATTCCCTACACCATTTGCTTTCTAAGAGCTAGCAACTCATTTGCCAGCTTTTGTACCATTAGATCAGTGGTGTCTGTAGGTGGATATTCAAAGGATGAAGAGGATTTACCTCTGTTAGGATCTCTCCTAATCTTCCTCACCAAGATGAGATCATATTCCACCTCAGTGGCCAAATCTTGAGCAGCAACAAGCTCTATATGTCCAACACATCTTAGCAAAATGCTTACTTTAAGAAGCTGAGAGTTTATGAAGAGGCATTTGAGATTCTTAGCTATTGGCTGAGCAATTACAGAAATCTTGTTTCTCAACTTGTCAAATTTGGCAATGAAGTCTCTCATAGGTTCATGAGGTTATTTCTTCATCTATGTGAGCTAGGCCAATAGGGCATGCACATATTCCATAGGCTTGAACCTTGATTCAAACTTAGCTTTGAGAGTGTCCCAGTCAGTCACAGATCAAGATTATAGATGGTAGAACTAGTTTGTAGTAGTGCCTTGCAATGTTTCCACAAATATCCTAACTGCTATGTCTTCATATTCCACACCTATCACACCACAAAATATGTTGAAGGTTGCAACATGTTCATCAAAATGAACTCTTCCATCACCAAAGAATTTGGGGAAATTCTTCCTTGAACTATGTGGTAGCTCATGTAGAGGTTGAGTAAGATTGAGTGGACCAAAAGAGTTACCCCAGGGGCCTTGAGCCACCATGATTTTATTATGGCAAGGGGAATAACAAATCTGGGTGGAGTATGCATAGGCAAAGCTCTATTAATAGTAGAAAATGAAGCTCTACCTTGTGTTGGTGACCTGGTATGGGTAGGAGGAACACTCCTAGATCATTGAACTTGAAGTTGGGGAGGGAACAAATCAAAATTTCCCTACTGCACGAACTCAAAAATAGGGTCAACAAAACCTTTTGCTCTCTAGCTTCTAGTATAGCATGGAGTTGCCAGATTGTAGAATAAAAATGGGAAAAAACTAGCCCTACTTCAGCTTGAATCTTGAGGCTTCAAACTGCGCACTTGTCCCCAGTGGCTCTGGTTTTGTAGACCAAGTAATATAACAAAAATGGATAAGGCTATAATGATAATGGATAAGACAAAAGTGATGCTTCAATTTGAAGCTTGAGGCTTCAAATTATGCAAAATTGTTGTGTCCCAAGTGGAGTCACCAAAAAATTATTGGGTGAATATTTTGTTACTAGCTAACTGATGGGAAAAATAGGTCTCTTCAACCATAGCATAGGGAGATTGGTCGGCCAAATGTGTAGTTTTACCATATCAAAGGGGGACAAATCACTCCTCTCATTAAGGTGAGGTTCCCTATAAATATGAGGGGCTATATACTATATATATGTGCAAAAAATAACACTCAAGGGTAGGACAACACCATCCATCTCTCTTTTTAAAAGATGATGTTCACAAACAAAGGAGAAATCTAGGTGAAAACACTAAAGGCACTTCTCTTCTTTCAGAAGTGGTCTTATAGCAAATAGCTAGATTTTTTTCTGGTAGGTAACAAGTAACTGGTAATAGGGGGCATAATAACCAATAGACTGAGATGTAGCACAAAGTCTCCACCTTGAATACCCAAGAGTGAGATACAAAGGACAATGAGGGTACAAAGTCATCCCAAGGTCCTTTACACAAATAAAAAATGGACCAACACACTAAAGGCAACTATGGCAACATAAAGTCTCCCACAGTTGGCTTTAGGACACCTTCCTAATTACTTCCACTAGCTCTCATTATTTCATTAAAATGGACAATAAAACATTCAAGAAATAGACATAAGAACAATCCCCTAAATGGCATAAGCTATAATAGCATGAAGTCTGAAAGTAACTTGCTTTCTCATTCAAATAAAGAAATATGATCAAGAATCTAAGCTCAAAGTCTCAGTAATCACCTTTCAATTTTAGCAGAGTTTTGCTTCTATCACCAAAAATATCTCCCTTGCATAAAATAAGAGATTAAAATAAATAGTAGCCAAAAAAGTCTTGGCACTTTGTTTCATGGAACGGCCCATGCTGCATTTAATGCCTTGAATGCATTTTCAATTTTGTCAAAGAGGGCCACACTAGAACAGGGTGCCTGCCTTAACTGTGGCATGCCAATTCATCTCAAATGTCTTCTCCTAGGTCATTTGGTCATTTTCCTAATGTTTGTGCAGTTTTCCACTTTGCATTTACTTCATGGAATAAAAATAGGCCGTGTCCTTGATTTGGTGTACTCAGATGACTACTTGGTGGACTATTTCACCTACCAAAAATAACTCTCTCATAGGCCTTCTCTTCTTTCCTACTACAATTGGAGCTCTCAGGCTATCTTCTTCAGTTGGTCACTTAGTTCATCCCTCAAGTTTCATGCTATATTTGAAAATTAATAGATACTCTGTTACCTTAAATTTGGCATCCACGGGGGCATCAATGGTTGCTAGTTTTTTGAACCATATTGAACCATGAACCTTTGAACCTTTGAAAGTTCATTGGTTCAATAGTTTAATAGTTCAGGGGGTTTTTATCAGTTCTTTGGTTCCATCACTTCCTTGATTCAATCGCTTTCTTGCTCTCAAGTTGAACCGTCTCTTTGAACTAGTCTCTAGAATCTTCTGCTTCCTTCCTTTACTTGGAGCTTTCTTTGAACTGTTGAACCTATGAACCATTTTGGTTCAAGGTTCAATGGTTCATCTTCTCCCTTAGAATCCTTTATTTTATCTAAGTCTCTCGAGTCCATAGAAATGATCCTGTAGAGTCTGTAGAAATAGGTCTACAGAGTCTATAGAAATCATCCTCCAAGCCTTTGATCATTCCTTTGGCTTTATATGATTGTAACCTCTCGAAGGGAAGGTGTCCCTTTGGGCCTTGAGAAATTCCATTTTTTGGTCGTTAAGAGCCCCCCACAAGGGTACCTACCCTTCACGATCCTTTGAGTGGTCTCTGGGATCTAACTCCTTTGGACAAAATGTCTAAACAAATTCCTTCAGACATTTTGTCTGAAGGAAATCTTCCCTTGCCTTAGTCACTTTCTGTCGGGCTTTTTTCTTTTAGGCAAATCCATTCAGACAAAATTTTGAAGGAATTTCTTTAGACTTTTTGTCTAAAAGAATTCACCTTGTCTTTTGCCTTGAACAAATCCGAAAGAATTCCAACTTTTTTGCCTTGTTCATTTTTCTAAAGAAAATCTTACCCTTTCAGCCTTTTGCAACAGTCCATTTTACTCATCACCTGCCCACCATAAGGGCACTCACCTTTGGTTCACTACCCTTCGTAAGGGTATTTTGGCCTTTGGGATTTAGGGCACTCCTTTAAACTGACCAATTGAACCAACTTTGGTTCAATGGTTCAATGATTCAATCTTGTGTTCTGCTCTGATAATTGACTGCTTGAACCAACCACATTGAACCAACTGCTTGTTGAACCTTTAAACCGTTAAAAACATTGAACCTTTGAACCATTTTGGTTCAAGGTTCAATTATTCAATGGTTTAATAATGCTCTTTTTTTTAAGTGTTTTGAAGCCCTTGAACTTGGTGAAGTGGTTAAACTTTAAACTCTTGCCAAAGCACTTAACTCATTAAGCTTGCTGATGTCATTGAACCTTTGAACCTGTTGAACCTTTGAACGCGTTGAACCATTTTGGTTCAAGGTTCAATGGTTCATTCCTTTGTTTTAAGCTTGTTGATGGACTTTTTGGTTGAACCTCAATGTTGAACCAAGCTTGAAAATGCCTAAGTGTTGGGAACTTGTTGAACCTACTAATCCCTTAGCTGAAAAATCTTGAATAGTGAAGAATTTGAATGATCAGAACAATTTTTGAGAAGGAAATAAATAATTTTGGCCTGCAAGACCAAAATGGTTCATATGTTGTCCCAAAAATGAGTGACAAATTTTGGGAACAGCATATCCCATGAAGCTATCAAAGTTGATCATCATAATATCGAAGTGATAGTGGAGTGGCCAATGTCCAAAACTCTTAAAAACCTTTGATGATTCATAGGACTAATAGATTACTATTGAATATTTGTGAAAGGTTATGGTAGAATAGTAACTCAACTCACTACATTGCTAAATAAGTATGCATTCTACTTGAATGACTCATCCACTAAAGCATTTGATCCATTAAAAGCATCAATGTGCACCACCCCAGTTTTGGCTACTCTAGACCTATCAAAGACATTCATTATTGAATTTGATGCTTTTGGATCAGGGTTAGGAATAGTAATAATGTATGAAATATTACCCCTTTCATTTGAGAGTCATCAATTAAAAGTTAATAATTAAAAAAAAACCTATCTATGAGAAATAAATGATGGATATTCTTCATGTAGTCAAATAATGAAGGCCATATCTGATGGGTAGACATTTTAAGGTGATAATAGATCATGATAGTCTCAAAAATAATTTAGAGCAAATATTATCATCCAAGGAAAAAAAAAGTGGTTAAAAATAATTTTGGGTTATGATTTTGAAATCATATAAAATAAGAGTAAAGATAATGTAGTATTATATGTATTATCTAGACATGATACATCTATATAAGCATTAGTTTATAAAATATCAATGCTACAAGTATCTTGGGTGGATAAAGCCAAGTTAGAGTGGGAATGGGACAAGGATACATAGGTTTTATTTCATAATATCTAGCAAGGTTATCTAGCCTCTAAAAAATTTTAACGTAAAGTTAATTCCCTATGGTATAAGGAAAGGTTATACTTGTCCAAAGATTCAGAGCTAAAGTATAAGATTATTGCAGATTTGCATGCATCTCTGATTGAGGGACACTCTAGGTTATTTAAAACTTATCACATAATAAATAAATAAGTATTTTTGGAATGACTAAATGGAGATGTACATTTTTTTGGGTATAATACTTGATATTCTAATAAAACAAAGGTGAGATAGTTAAGACCCTTGATTTATTACAACCTGTAGAAATTCCTTGTCAAAGGTAGGTGGAGGTTTCCATGGATCTCATCATAGGGTTGCCTTTTTTTAAAGGTAAGAGTTTTATCTTGGTAATTATGGATATTATTAAAAAATATGCCAATTTTTTCCCTCTTACACCCATTTACAACAAGTACAATAATAACTATTGTTCTGGAGGAAGATAAAAAAAATTACAGGAAACAACAAAATAATTGTAAGTGATCATGATCTTATTTTCACTAGTGTTTTTTAGACTAAATTATTTTCTTTTTTTGGTACTTAGTTATCTCATATATAAATAAAAGTGTCTATCAAATTTTTAGATGGGTGTCTCCATTATTTTGTATTAGATAAGTAGGAATGTTGGGTTAAATCAATACCATTTGTAGAATGGTGGTATAACACATATTTTCATACCTCTTCTAAAATATCCCCATTTATAGAACCATATTGTTACCATCTCCCTTCCATTACTTATTCCTTAAGGGTGAGAAACTAAGGTTTGAGATGTGGACAAGCACATTCAACATCAATAAGATGTTTTAGCTAGTTTGAGAGAGAATTTGGCCTTGGCATAAAATAAGATAAATTAGCAAGTAGATCAACATCATAGTAAACAATTTTTTTTATGTGGGTGATTGTGTCTTTGTACATTTACATCCTTACAAGAAAATGTCCTTGAAGAAACATAAAAAAGAGAATAAAGTTATTCCTCAATATTATGGGCCTTACCAAATTCTATAGAAAAATAAAAAGTATGGCTTACAAGTTAGAGTTGCCTCATTCATCTTGCATACACATAGTATTTCATGTTTCTTACTTGAGTAAGGTCATTGTATATAAAATTTCAGCCCAAATATAGATACTAGAACTAGATGAGTAAGGATGAATCCTTTTAGAACTAGAGAATATCCTACAAACATGTACTAAGAGGTTGAGAAATAGAGAGATTAAAGAATATATATTCAAGTGGAAAAACTTGAGAAGTGAAGATGCAACTTGGGAAGGTGAATATTTTCTACAATAGTCTCAAGAGTTATTCAACGTTGAGGACACCATTGTTTTGAATGGGAAAGGAATTCTACACACCTAATCTATTGCATGTATTGAGATAAGAATAGATAATTTGTGGCTTACTTATCCCTCTTTGATTCCTTATCACATTTTCATATGCTTTCATTTGGTTAGTAGGTGGGACTATGGAGTAACGATGGTCTAGTTAGACTATAAACATGAGGTAGTGGGTAGTATTTTTATCATCATAATATGAATTCTATTCTTATTTCTTGGTTTTAGAGGTTTCCCCCTCAATTTGTTTTATCATTTATTCATATATTTTGATTTATTTTAGTCATATAGTGATATATTGGTGTTATTATACTTATTAAATCAGGTAATTTCATTACATATAGCCACTTATATTTTGTTGGTATCCCATCCTTATGAATATTAACCAAAATATATTCCTTTATAGTTCTTTTTGTATTGTACCCATTATACTAGTGTTGAGGTGAAATTAGAGCCTAATTAGATTGTTGATGATATAGGCTTGCATTGTTGCAAAACAATTAATACTAGTAATATATGTTAATGATATCTAGTTTGATAGACCCTAAGGTTTATATTATGGTGATGAAAGCATCCATTGAGGAAATAATTTGTGCCACATTATTCATGTCCACATTTAGGCCTAAAATACCTTGCTTCACAATTGGTAATTATTATGAAATGATCACACACATTATTTGTAATATCTTCATTTAGATCTTTCAAATATCTATAAATATTCTAATCATGATTTGTGGATTTTCAAAAATTTCAATATAAACTCTAAAATTTATAGATGAATTACTATAAGATATGTGACTTTGAATTAGCATGGCCAAATACTCAACAAATTTCACAAAACTCTATTTTGAGTTACAAACAACCATTCTTATGATGGCCTTTTCAACCATATTATATCCACCATAAGTCCAATTTAGGCTTATCATTATCATGCATCTCATCCATTCTTATAATAAAATCATATATTTTTTACTAGAATTTTGAACCATCTACTAGAATGTCACCATAATCCTCAATTTGATCCAACCATAGAATAATAGATCAGGCATTAGAATTAGTTAAGAATTGAGAATGTGCAATGGTAAATCTAATTATTTATTGCATCCCTTATACAAACCAAACAAACTTATCCTTGTCTTCCATGATGAAATCAATCATATTCATGTCATTATAAAATATGTAATCATAGCCAACAATCAATTTTCTAGTGGTTTTGTCAAATCTCCTTTAGATCTTGAATAGTCTAGTTTATGCATTTCTTCACTTTAAACTATGCAACTAACATATCTTTAACTTGTGCAAGATTGAGAGTATTAACATTCCTCTTACTAATGAACTCTAAGTATTGACCTAAAAAATCCACTATGATTTTCTAATTATTTACATCATTATATGTTACTCCCTTAAACCTACATTTTCATGTCACAAGTTAGCAAGTATTGTTCAGGGTCTACAGACCCATTATATTACATCAAATAAATAAACATGGTCTACATTGAGTGACATATTTGGTGCACTCAAAGGTTACTAGTGCTGGTTTTCTTTGTATTGGTAGCTATGATTATATGTGATTATGCACTGATGACTATTACTATAGGTGTTTGTACACTTTTTACTAATACTTCAATCTTATTTATACTAGTATCTACTACAATGGACTTCTGCACAATAGTGTTTTCAATTAAACTAAAAATTAATTTTGACTCTTATATCCACTTCTTATCTTTTCTTGCTTTGTATTGGCACTTAGGTTACCAAAATTATTGGTAAAATAATCAAACCATCTACTATCCACTTTTTCTCTTGCACTTATTCTTTCCCAAATGATAAATTAGGCTAGGGGGATGCATATTCTTGAAGTGAATGATCTTTGTTTTGAACATAATCTGACTTTGAACTTGAAACCATGATATTTATACAATTTAAATTGAATTATTTTTAGGAATATTCCTTCCCAGGTGCATATAATATCCCTTTTATTAACTTTGATCTATTTATATATTCTAAATATTTTACTGTTAACCTTCTTTCTTTTTGCTACTCACTCAACTCCATATTTGTACTATCTTTATTTCTTTCTTCCTCTTCCTTTGGCCCTTCCACATTTTTTCCACATTATCTAATTCCATCGTATTTAATATCCTCTTTATGATCTCATATTTATCCAACATCTCCTACTTTATTCCTACTCCTATTTGTAGTTAGATCTAGACTACTCTCTTTATTCCTTCTCCTTTATTTTTGCAAGCCTCTTTCCAAACCCAATCTTTCCAAACCCAAAATTTTATTCTCTCTCTAGATATTTTATTCCTCCATATTCAAGGTTTAAGTTCATGTTTCTCTTCTCATATTTTCATCATTCACTTATACATTACATGCATCCCCATAGTACTCAAAGTGACTACTCCATGTTGGCAAAAGTAGGCACCGTGGCCTTTTTCATAACCAGCATCTTTATCAACATAGGTAGTCATTATAGGAACTTACCTTAGATTCATTTGATAAACAAACCTTTAATAGATTCAAAAGACAAATATACATACATAATAAAGTATATAATGTAGCCATATATGGTAGTATTTTACTAATATTCAACTGCATGGGTCTAATCAGTATCTAAATTTCATAGGATGTCTAACTTTTTTCTAACCAAACTATGACTTCCATTCTCCTTAGGTGAAAATAGTAGTAATCTAACCTAGATAGCCACATAAATAATAGTTCAAGAAATTTGCAGTAGAATATTTTGAAAATATCCCCATAGATATGCTCTTGAATTACTTCCTTTGTAGTCACTCATACCCTTATTGCTTATTCTTCTACAAAGTTATAGATTCTCTCATCTAACCATCTTTCTAAATCTCTCTATCCTTATAACCATCTCAACATGTTTTAAAAAAATGTTCCACCCTCACCACACCATTGTCAGTAGAGGTTCCTATAAATTACTCTAAAATATGCTAATTATAGGGATATATTTCACAATAATTGATAAGGTAACCAAATGATGGTAATTTAGATTGAGAATAGCCATTAACATGAAAAGTTGAGTTCATTTTATAAAGACACACAAAATTAATATGAACAAAACATTCATCATAACTTATAACCATTATATATTAAAGCAAATAGAGTACCTACTATGCACATAACATAAGTAAAATATATTCATGAAAACCATTTTATAACTATATATATATATATATATATATAAATCTCTATCACATCTGAACCATATTCAAGTACATCTAAGTGTTATTTATAGATCTTTTACACAACAATGTATCTTCATATTCCAACCTTTTACTATGCCAAAAATAAATAACTCTTCACATTCTATGGTTGAATACTATTATATTAAATGTTGAATGCATAAAATATATTTTATAAAATACAAAATAGTACACTATACACACATGGATATCAAATATGCATTGAGATTTTAGTAAGCCCTATTTTTAATCCAACATCTAGGAACATTTTCAATGTATAACAACAAATTAATTCAATCATGTATATAATTTATTTCAAATATAGTGAAAAAATGATGAGTAAGATTGTTGTTACTATGTGAAATGGTTCTCATTTATAGTTGATGGATTGACACTCTATGAATGTTATTAGGTTGGATTCATTTCAAATATGAAACATAGATACAAAAATGAATTAATTTAAAAAACATGTATGCCATTTTAGTGACGATGCACATACATATATAAAACAAATATTTCACAATTATATGGATCTATTTGAAAAGTATGAAACTTACTTGTCAATTGTGCCTAAAAATAATGAAACTAGATAATGAATGTAAGACATTCTAAGTATATTAAAAATATGATGAGTAGGATTGTTTTAATTGTGTCTATAATGGTTCTCATTTTATAGTGGGTAGATACCCAATATAAACCATTTTAGCCATAGTGCAACAAGGATGAGTGACCCCTATTTGTAATATAACTGCAAGGGTTCATGTTTGTAATGGATGCGCCCCCCCCCCCTCTCCCCCCCCCCCCCCCCCCCCCCACTCTAATATTTTACTCATGATGGATTAATTTTTGAATATATTTAAATTTGGGCAATTATATTTTCTAACAATTAAAATTCAAAAATATATATAATTAATTTTAGATATTTAGTGAAAATAAAATGTAATTCATGTTGGGTATTAATCCTAACAATAATAAAATACAACATAACTTTTAAGTCATTTTAGATTCCATGAAAATTGGATGAGTATGATTGTTTTCACTATACATGTGATAGTTCTCATATAGAGTGGGTGGTCCACTTTTAGTGTCTAATGACAAAGTCATTTAACAATGTATGCAATTCATTTCATACATAGTGAAAATAGGATGAGTAATATTATTGTTACCTTATGAAATGGTTCTCATTTATAGTGGGTAGCATGACACTCTATGAACATTATCATGGTGGATACATTTTGAATATGAAATATAGATAAAAAATGAAACAATTAAAAAACACATGTATGTTATTTTAGTTATAATGCAAATATATTTATAAAACAAAGCTTTATCTATTATATGAATCCATTTGAAATTTATTAAACTTACTGGTCAATTATGTTTAAAAATAATAAAATTCAATAATGATTGTAATAAATTTCAAGTATAGTAAAAATAAAATTAGAGGGTTTTTTAAAATCATGCATGTAATGGTTCTCATTTTAGAGTGGGTGCCCACCTAGTAAAATCCATTTTAGGGATAATGCAACAAGTACGAGCAACCCCTATTTATACTATACCTGCATGGGTTCATATTTCATAATGGATGGATGCCCACTCTATGATTTTTATCATGATGGATTAAATTCAAATATATTATAGTTTTATTAATTGTGTCTTCTAACAATGAAAGTCAACAATTTATGTAATTCATTTTAGACATGATTTAGTGAAAATCAAGTGTAATTCATGTTGAGTATTAGGTATAGCAATAATTAAATATGACATAATTTTTAAATTTATTAAAATTTCATGAAAATTAGATGAGTATGATTATTTTCACTATACATGAAATGGTTATCATTTAGATTGGTGGTGGTCCACTCTAGGAACATTTGAAGTGTTGAACAAAACGTTATCTCAATAATGTATGTAATTCATTTTAGACATATTGAAAATAGGATGAGTAAGTTTGTTGTTACTATATGAACTGGTTCTAATTTATAGTGGGTTTCCTTGCACTCTATGAACATTCTCAAGTTGGATTCATTTTTAATACACACACACACACACACACACACACACACACACACACACACACACACACACACACACACACACACACACACACACACACACATCAATGATGATATTGAAAAAAACATGTATTCCATTCATAATTACAACATACATACATTTAGAAAATAAATATTTCTCAATTATATGTATCCATTTGAAATTTATGAAACTTAGTCATCGGTTGTGACTAAAAATAGTGATATTCAACAATGCATGTAATAAATTCCAAGCATAGTAAAAACAAGAGGAGTAGGATTATTTTAATAATGCATATAATTTTTCTCATTTTAGAGTGTGAATCCACCCAATAAAATACATTTAAACCATATTACAATAAGGATGAGCTACCCCTATTCATATTATACCTTTAAGGGTTCATATTTATAACGCATGTATTGGCATGTTATTTTCATTGATGTCAAAAGTGTGCATATTATGTGATTGGTGATTGATTATTAAGGTATGTGACAAGTTAATTTTTTATTTTTCATTGAGGTTGTTTTTGCAACTTGTGAGTCCTGATTGTCACAAAGAGGTATGATGGTCAAGTGAGCATTGAAGCATGGTTATGAAGCTCTACTTTTGTATGAGATAATGAGAGAATGTTGATAAAAAATATATTATTTTAGAGGTGTGAATGTTTTTTTATAAAGAGTTTTCCTTTTTGATATCATTGAGGTAATCATGTTTGAGTACTAGTTCTTGAGTACAAGGTGTCTTGAGAAGTTTAGTCTAGACCCTGTGAGAAGGTGCATAGTGAAGTTTGGTGAAGTAAGTGAACACAAGATTGTGAAAGGATTTTTGGAATTGTGTGATAATTTAAGTAAAGTGTAAATACTTTTAAAAAAAATTTAAGGTCAATTATCTAGTTTCAAGTGCTTGAGAATCCTAGTCATGGTACTAGTCATGGCATGTAAAATCCTAGTGAGAAGGTTTAAGCATGGTGGCTTGGTGAGATGAATGAACATAGGTATGAGTGGATTTATGAGGTTGTTTTAGAATTTATTTTAGACATTTGACACTACATGAGAGTCTTATGGTGATCCTACAGGGGTAAGACCTTCAGACCAAGTCTACACCTAGACCACTTATAGACCCTACCTATCCTAATGAGGTATCATGATCAATTATCATAGCATGTTAAGGATGTATGATAGTTATTAAGAATGAGATATGTTTATTGAGTATGTTAGTAAGGTGGTGAGTTCATGGAAAGAGGCATGAAGGTCAATTTTAAGGCCTAATGTGGTTTATAGGTCAAGGTCTAGAAGAGCAATGAGAGAGAGTGTGGCCTAATATGGGGTCATGATAAAATTTCTAGGTCTTTGAGATCATATAAGTATTATAAAAGGTGAGGCATGTTGTTTCAAGTTTTTCCAGGTAGTTTAAGGTCAATATTTTCAATAAAATGTGGTTTTAAGGTCTTTTGAGTGCACAAAATAAAGGGTTCTCAACCTGAGAAGGAGTTTCTTGTGTTTGTTAACTTGTCAAACCTTTTCATGGTAAGCTAAGCTATTCATGGTAGATGGGTAAGGGTCCTATATAAAAATTGTAGGCATTAGTTTTTGGATTGAACTTCTATGATTTATGAATGATTGTTAAGAATGGAAATAGGTTTAAACCCTCTTAGAACCCTAATAAGGACCCAATGTTGAAGATGTTGATAAAAAATGCCTAGAATGGATTGATATGCTTAGGTAAGGGTTTTATTAAACGTTCATAAGAACCTCTAGGCATGATTGAATTTTCAGGCGTATAAGTAGACCCTAAAGGAAAGTATTAATTTCTTACAGATTGTTGTAGTAGTTAGATTTAACCAAGTAAAAGTATGCAAATGGATGGAGGATAAATATTGAGACTCATGTTTCATGTCAATGAAGGTTTTTGTATAGGTTATAGACCTAAAGTATGTTATAGGTAAAATCCACTGAGAGGGGGGTGAATTAATGGTGGAAAACAATCCAATTCAATTTACAAACCTTTGTAAATAATTAAGCATTCAATACTATCATTTATGAAGCATACAAATCATTCATAATAGATAATAATGAACATAATGCAAGATTACATACACAACAAACTATATACATGGGAAACCCTCTTGGGTAATAAAAACCACTCTCAAAATTGCAAACACATGGACTAATATCCTATAAGATGATCATAAATAAGTGATTGACCAAGTCCTTCTAACCTAAGGCCTTTAATGAAATAATAGTTCCACAAGGAGAACCTAGCCCTAAGATGATCAAGTCCTTCTAACTACCTATTTAGTTAATTATTTATAACCAAAAACCTTTATCAATTCCTTCTAACCAAAGGTATTTAGTGAAACCCTATTTCATAAGGAGCAACTACCCCTAAAGAAGATCAAGTCCTTTAGACCCTCCTTGAAATGAACACTTCCACTTTAGAATTAATGTATTTAAAAATTTATGATGGCCCTATGATTATATCAAAATTACACAAACTCTCTCTCTCTCTCTCTCTCTCTCTCTCTCTCTCTCTCTCTCTCTCTCTCTCTCTCTCTCTCTCTCTCTCTCTCTCTCTCTCTCTCTCTAACTCATACATGACTCTCACAAAGACATGCCACAATCTCTCTCATTCACTTAAATAGTCCTCATATGCACACTCAAATCTCTTTTCACAACTTAAAACTTCAAGTAAACTATACTATCATCATAAACATGACCCAAAAATCATGCACATAGTTTTTAATCTTCTCTTTTCATCAACCCAAAATTTGGGAACTGTCACTCTCGTATGCTTTCTTTTTCTTTCCAAATCTCTCACATACCAGTCTCCTCAAATCTAGAAACCATCTCCTTTGGTTTCACTATTTATAGAGTATACATTATCATCATCATCTCAATTAAACATTAGGCCTACCTTAAAACTTAAGTCATATATCATATGAAGACATGTCTCAGTACCATCTTCATAGGTTGGCCATAGAATTTATGGGTCATCATTAAGCAGCCACACCTTTTAATAAGGTCCTTGTAGCTCTTATAAGTCTCATGAAGACATATCCACCCATTTAGAACTTATTCAATAAAAAATAATACATGAAAAATTTAAAATACATGGGTCCACTCCTTATGTCCACTTAAACATCCTCAAATGATCAAAATCAACATTACACACTATGCATATGGATAATCTACTCAAATGTTAGTCTTATACTTAGGAACATCATGAACGAATACACAATCAACTTCTTAGACTTTGTTCACATATAATATCAATTGGTAAAACCTCCAAATACCATATAGAGCATCCTAATTAATTTTATGATAGTCTCAAATATTTTAGTCATCATGAGACATAGAAACAACATCAACACAAGCTCAAACATTCTTCTCAGGTAACTTGTAGAATAAGCATGAACACACATTAAAATTTGAAATTTCATAACTATGACTTTACATACTTCCATATTTTCAAATCAAGGTTATTAGATGCACCATGGAGTCCTCTTTGTCTTTGATTTTTATAGCATGAGAAAATTCTATCTAGATTAAAAGATATGGCCCAAAGACAAGACACTAGTTTTTTCTCTATTAAATTTGAATATTAAAATGACAACAGTTATAGTTAAACCTTGAAGACTAAGCTCGTATCTTGTGTCCTCTCTACTTAAATCAATTATACACCATTGATCTTTTTTAAGATTTAATTCATAGGTGCCAATGCTCAAATGTTAAACCTTAGTCACTTTGACATCATCTCATGCAATTTTATAATGTTGACTCATCATCCATTGTCGATCTTTGTAAATCAACTAGGTCTTTAGTTATCAATGCTCACCATTAGATCAATCTATACAAACACTCACTCATTATTGATCTTTATCCTTAACCTTTACTTAGTCATCAAAACACATACACTTATTACCATCTTATTTATTCCTAGCATCTTGGAACAAATGTCCTCCATTGATCTCCTTGAGACTTGCTCCATTTTTGCTTCTTGAGAAGTTGAATTAGTATGGGTAACCTTGTAATTTTTTTAAGAATTCATCTTTGATCCTTAATATCTTTTTCTACATTTTGATTCATGATCTCAAATTTGGACCATATGATCTCCTCACATAGAGAATCTATCGATATACTAAGCAACTCCTAGAACCTTCAAATGAGTGAGATATATCTCAATTTAAATTCATTCTCAAAATATTCTATCATAGAGCCAACTATGTAAAAACCTACCTAGAAGGCCAACATTCCTCATGTATATATTTTGGCGTACTTCATCGTGTGATCTAAAATTTAGTGAAAATAAACTAGGCTCAAAATTGAACAAACCCATATGATCAGTTTCTATTGACACTTTCACATGTGCAAGACATAACACCATCAAAATTCCTACTCATATTTTCTTATCATATGCAAATTTGGTTAAGTATGGAAAAACACAGTCAAGCTGCCTAGGAGCCCAAATTTGCATTTGCATATATTTTAATGTGTTTAGTCACATGATATAAGATTTAGTGCATAAAATTTAGGACCAAAACTATACAAACCCATATGATCAATTTATTTTTAAACATCTATAGTGTGAGATATAACTTCATCAATATTCTTACTTGGCTCTTTCTTTTCTCATGTAAATTTATCTAAGTATGGGAAAATACTATCAAATTACTTGGGAGCCCAACTTTTTCCTTACATATAATTTGATGTGATTTGATATATGACCTAAGAGTTATCACATAAAAACTATGGAATTAATGTGATCAAAACCATATGACCAACTCCCCTTGACTAAATCCCATGTGGTAATGGTGATGTCATCAAACTACCTACTTAGATTATCTACCACTAGACCCAATGTGTCTTGATAAAAACTATGGACAACTAGATTAATTACACTTATGTCCAAAATATCTCCAATCATATTAAACCTTTTATGTGACCCCTTTCACATGTTCAATAATCCATACTCATCCCTTAACATCTCTATCCATGCCAAAACTGAAGATCAACCAAACCAACTTCAAGCACACTAGAACAACTTCAAGCACACTAGAACAAGCACATTGCATAATTTATCACTATCACATAGAATATTCAATAACTTTATCCATTCACTAGGAAACCTATATGACATCAATTAAAACTCTCCAAATATCTCCTCCTTTATCATTAATGTCAACATCCATCAGATATAGTAATATATAGCTCACCTTTTCTCTCTTCAAGCATTCCCATAATAAGAACTTTCCCCCCTTTGACACAATGACGAAGTGGGCAAAAATTGATCCTAAGGACCTAAAAATAAAATAAATAGGAAAGGACCAGCTTATAAATATGATACAAACTCCCCCTTACCTTGAACCTACCTATTCTTTCCTTGAAAAACATCCTCTTGCTTTAGGCTATCACTCTCTTCAACCAAGAATTATAGTTAATGAAGAAAGAACACACAAAACCACTAAAATATAATTGAACACATCAAAAAACATATGAGAGTTACTTCCCATTAAAACTCTAAGAAATTTCACCTTATGAGCTACTTCATATCCACACACCATAAAAAACTGACATACAAGCTTACTAGGCTTGTCTCTCAAGACACTTTCATGACCACCAACAAAGCTTCATACCACTCATCAATCAAGAAACATGTTATAAACTATATTGATAAATCACTTTGAAATATTCATGATTTGCTCTTTTGGACAAACTAAACAAAATCACTCTTATTATAATGCCTGTCTAGTCATCTTGTATCCCTACCTAGAACTTGCATAGCCTATAAATTTTAGTAGACACATATTTTAGACCTAAAACTTAATATTTTGATCACTCTCATATGCCCCCTCAAGAAAACCAATTTGAAACAACAAGCTCATCTTTTGCAACATACTTCCTTCACAAATATACTAGTTAATTAGGCATCCATCTTGACAAAAACTTGAATAATTTGAAAAATACAAATCTTCATATCTTTGTAAAGCTTGATTTGATAACCCATTTGGTCCATTAAACCTATTAAGAGGCCTAAAAACTTAATTGATAAGGAAGACCACTTTTTTAGTATAGTCCAAAACCTTAGAATCTCAAAACAAATAAATTCAACAAATGTCCTTCTGATCAACATCCACCTCTGAAACTTCTTACACACCTAGAGACAATCATCACACATTTCTAGACCAACATTTTTTCTTTCATACCTTAAGGAACCTTGACTTCCTATACCATGGCTTTGACCTAAAATAATATAGATAGACCCTATAACACATAAAAACCTCCAAAATTCACAAATATGATTATTAAGACATATAACCATCTAGAACACATCATAAATAAGTGCACATACCTTTCTAAGCATGAAACACTTCTTAACATTGGATAAAATTCATTATTACATCTAGAAACACCCATTCTGACCCTATACAATAGCCCCTTATTATATCTATGGAGAAAACTCATGAACTTATTCCTCCCTCTTAAAAAAATACATTTTTTGATTGGTAATATTATCTTGATCACACAAACTTGTTTCTTCACTAAAAGGAGTATCTTAAGAATCATAGATAGAGACCTATTCTATACCACAATGATTTACCATGGTGTGAAACTAGAAGTTTCCCACAACTCCTCATATTCCTTCTCTTCTTTGGTCATCTGATACTTTAAATTTCTTCTTCTTCAACTTCTTCATCCACTAGGGCATTCACATTTTCTTCTATGATTTGATTAACAATAGATGGAGACAATGCAAAATTTATGACATACCTTTTATTTTAAATAATTCATCTTGTATTTTAGAACCTCATTACTAAGCATAGATAATTGATTTTATTTGCTTGATACATGCTTAACAACAATAGGATGTTCACTTGGATCCATACATACCTCAAGACTATCTTCATGCAACACCTTGGTCTTCTCTTGGATCTTGATATCTTGATTCTCAACATGAGGAGATAATGAAAATTCTTGGAACTCTTCAATTTGTGTAGATTTTTCCATCATATCAAAGAAATTACTTGGACCTATAGTCTCATCATGATACATACTTGTTAGTTTTGGCTTCCATGAGTTCACTGGCCTTCTATATTACACTCTAAGATCTTGATAAGTCCTATTATAACTTGTATGCCTTTTCTTATAGAACATAAAAATGTGACCTCTTTATTCATAGTTTAAGCACACCATACTTTTTTCAAGAATATATTTTTACCTTTCCATATTTGGACAAAATCTTGTAATGTGTTTTAGGTCATAATAACTATATCATTCAACATTTATTGAAGGAAACTCATCTTGTCTTTCCTTTAATGGATAATGTTTTGAAAAGTGTCCCACATCATGATAGTTTAAACACTCAAAATTAATTATGCCTTTTGAATGATGACCCCCATCATAGTTCCAATCAAATTCATTTCTAATAGGTCTCTTACATTCTCTAGCCCTATGACCAAATTGATAAAAAGTACAACTATAACCATTGAAATTTGCATAGCTCATAGAATTTGGTTGTTCTATATATTTTGTCTTCAATATTCTAGCACCTTCATTCCTTATCTAATGATTTTTATTCAAAGTCTGATCCACCTTGTTCTCATTGACCTTCATGTCAACTTGAGAAGCAACTTTGACCTCTTCATTAAAATCTAATCTAGTTTTGTCACTAGTTTACTTTTGACTCTTTAGGAAATCATTCAAATAATTGTAAATCTTATCAATCTCTAACTCATATTTTAAAGACACAATCTTAGAGGCATGCCTTTAACATTCTTCTTCTTCATATCTTATACTTGTAAACATAGATTTCAACTTATAATTAAGAAACATGACAACACCTTCATGCTCTCTACAGTCTTCAATCAATCTTGCCTCAAAGATAATAAATTGTTCTTCATAGTCCTTGAGTTTATATTTCATATTCTTATTGACCTTATTATCTATATTTAGTTCTTTAAGAGCATTCATCAGTTTTGTCTCAGTCCACCTCATCTTTATCAACATATGAATAACCCAAAGAAGACTCTTTCTGATGTGGGCAACTACCTTCCTCAACCTTGAATAGAGCTTAATATTTAGTAATACCATCATCTTCATGTTAATAATTTAAGGGATTGACTTCACTCTCTTTTGATGACCTATAATCCTCTTTGGTGTAGAGACTCTTCTTGTCTTTGGAATACTTCTTTTTGTTGTCAAACCTTCTGAACCCCTTTCTATTTTTATCAAACTTGAATGATATCTTTAAATCATAATGACCTTGATCATGCTCTTCATCAATATCCTTCTTGTAATTATAAGGTCACTTAATATCAAAATTTCATACCTCTCCACAATTGAAGCATTTAAAAGGTAGCTTATCCTTATACTTTCCTAGACCTATTTTCAATTTATTTGTAAACAAAGCAATTAGTTCATCCTCATAATTATCATAAATTTCATCTTCTTTGCGCTTATTGACTTCATCTCTATTTTGAATGTTGCTTCCTTCTTTGGTGGTATATCATAATTTACTCTCATCTCATATGTAGTAAGGGTGCCATGCAATTGATCCATATTCAACTGAGTAAGATCATGAATTTCTTCTATAGTAGATAATTTTGGATCAAACATGAGGGATAGAGACCTTAATACCTTTTAAACTATAGTTTCCTCTTCAAGGTTCTCTCCAAGACCTCTAATGGTGTTTACAATCTCATCAACTCTCTATAAAAAGGATGCCATAAAATCTTCTCTCATTTTGAGACTCTCAAATTGTCTTTGATGAGCCTACAACTTTTCTAACTTAACCTTTGAATCTCCTTCAAAAATATTCTTCAATGTATCATATATTTCCTTAGCAGATGTGCAATTAATTACTTTGGTGAACTCCATTTCTATAAGACCATAAGTGATGGCATTAATTGCCTTAATTATTCTCAAACAACTTCTTTTTTCAAAGACTAGATGGAGGAATAATATGAGCAACATAACCAACTAAAATAGGTTACCATACATCAAACCATAGGTACATAATATATGTTTTCATCCTATCACTCTAAAATGCATAATTAGATCCATTAAACATTGGTGCTTACTTATTAGATAAATCACCTTGCATATTCTAACTAGCCATTATAACTTGGATCACCTTTAAACTATCAATCCTTTAACAAAGGAGTACTAAATTCTAGAGGTACAATCCACTAAGAGGGTGGTTTGAAGCAGTGGTGGAAAAAAATATAATTCAAATTCTAAACCCTTACAAATACTTAAGCATTAAATATAATCAATCATGAAGCATATAAATCATTCATAGCAGAGAATTATGGACATAATACAAGATCATGTTAGGTTGTGGAGTTAAAAGCTTCACTGATGCAAATGGAGGAGGTTGCTGAGTTACAGAGTAACCAATGTCGGCAGGCCAACTGACTTTGGTCATCTTTAGTGTTCACAGTAACTGACAATGGTTAGGGGTCGGTCGACATCGGTCAGACAGGAACCGACGTCGATAACCTGTGTGTGCATGCGTTTGCATGCATCTCAAAAATTGGTCTAATTTTAGATGGATAGTTTGTTTGCATGTAAAAGACTAATTTAAGTCTTGAGTTTGTGTTTCTAATTATTCTAATTAGGAAGTCTAATTATTGTTTGTATGGGATCTATATAATAGACCCATGGCGTTGTATTGTAATCAAGAACTAAGGACAAGGAAGAGATCCTTCCAATTGTAAGATCAGCTAATCTATAGGTTGTTGCAAGATCAGGGGAGATCTACATGGTAAGTAAGATCAGTTGATTTTCAAGTGTGCAAGATCAAAGGAGATCTACTTGGAGTACTGGCAGTATTGTTACTAACTGGTGGAGGGAATAACTCTGTGTTTGAGTTGTGGTTGTAATTGGTGTTGAGAGAAAGAACTCTTGAGGGAGAATTATTGTACACCCAAGAGGTGTGGGAAGAGTGTAATTTCTTCATCGTATTTCCTTTTGGAAGAGTATTAATACAAGGTTGTATTGTCTCTCATATTCTATGCTATTTCTAAATTCTAGTTACTTATTACTTCTGGTTTAATTCCATGCTTAGTTACTTATACAAAGGTATTCAAAGTGTGCTCTTAGGAGTGGGATCCTAACAAGTGGTATCAGAGCCTAGTTGTGGGTTTTTCAGAGCTTGGTTCACTAACACCTTGGTTTTAGAGTGTGTTAAGTGTTTGTTGATTACAGGTCACTCATAGGGGTTTCTATTTAAGTGGGAGTAAAGTAATGGCAGAAGAAAGTAAACTAAGAATGGAGAAATTCAATGGCAAGAATTATCAATTATGGAGGATGCAGATAGAAGATTATCTATATCAAAAAGATATGTACTTGCTATTGGGTGGGGTTGCATGCAAGCTCATAGATATGAAAGATGTAGAATGGAAGGTTCTTAATCAGAAGGCTCTGGGATCTATAAGGTTGAGCCTGGCATCATCTGTGATTTCCAACTTATCACAGACAAAGTCAACGATTGATTTAATGGAATCTTTGGAAAATTTATATGAAAAACCCTCAGCTTTGAATAAGGTATTTCTTATGAAGTAATTATTTAATTTTCAAATTTTGGAAGGTGGATCGGTACATAGTTATCTTAGTGATTTCCATGGTTTGGTAAACCAGTTAAATTTAGTCAATATAGTTTTTGATGATGAAATTAAGGCTCTCTTAATCTTATGCTCTTTACCTGAAAGTCAGGATAGCTTGTTAATATTAGTAAGTAATACTGTGTCTACTTCAAATATCTTAAAAGTTGATGATGTTGTTAGTGTAATCTTGAATGAAGAAATTTGTAGGAAAATCCCAGGGGAATCATCAGGGAATGCTTTAAGTGTTGAAAGCAGGGGAAGGCAAAGAGAGAAGAGAAAGCAAGGGAAATCAAGGTCAAAAATAGGCAGTAGATCCAAATCTAGAAATGGCAGTATAATCTGCTAGAATTGTGAAAAGAAAGGGAATGTAAAGAAAGATTGTTGGTTGGACAAAGATCAGCATGAAGGAAATCAAGAAGTAGATGTTGCAGGTATTGTTGCACAGGATGCTCTTGTATGTTCCTTGGATAAAGTGGAATTTTGGATTTTAGATTCTGGTGCCTCTTTCCATGCAACCCCAAATAGAGAATTTTTCCATGATTATGTCCATGGAGAATTTGGAAATATTTATTTAGGGGATGGTAAGCCTTGTCAAATGGTTGGCAAAGAAAAAGTGTAGCTGAAATTGGAGACGGGCAACACATGGGTTTTGAAGAAGGTCATGCATGTCCCAGTCCTAAAGTGGAATTTTATTTATGTAGGAAATTTGGGTGATGAGGGATGCACAGTAACTCTCACAATGGAATCTTGTAAAGTTTCCAAGGGTGCACTTGTTTTAGTGAGAGGTAAGAAAGTAGGTACTCTTTATCTATCTACTTGTATTACTGATTCTCCTTCTGGTTTATCTACTTCAGATGTAAATGCAAAGATGTGGCTCTGTAGGCCTGGTCACATGAGTAAGAAGGGGTTGCATGTTCTTGAGTCAAAAGGTAAGAGTTTAGATTCAAAAATCATAGATCGAGATTTTTGTAAGTAATAAAAGAAAGTGAGGTTTCTTGATACTGATGCTACAAGAAAGGATCGGGTTTATTGCATAAAGAGGAAATCTAATGTTTTTGACAAGAACAAAAAAGCCTTGGTTTTCAAGGAGAAGATGATGGACAGAGATCAGCCTAAGGGATGGAATAATTTTGAGCAGGGCAATTTGGACAAGGTTGTGATCCAAAGTGAGCTCGCAGGTAAAAAGTCATCACTCACAGGAAAACATAGTTACCAACGTCGGCCAGGTAGAACTGACGTTGAACAAATAGGTACCGATGTCAATCATGTGTAGACCAGAGTCAGTGGTGTCAGGCAGGTGGACACCAATGTTGGTTAGGGAACCAGCGTCGGTGATTAGGTGGAATCGACATTAGTCAGGTGCAGACCAAGGTTGACTAGAAAACAAATTTTGGGTGGACAACAAGCTATCAAGGAGTCTCAAACACCCATGAGGAGGACTAAAAGGGTAAGTAAGCCTCAAATTCATTATTCCCCTTCTTTACACTACTTGTTGCTCACTGATGGTCAAGAACCAAGAAGTTTTAAAGAGGTAGAGTAGGTAAAATCTAGGAAATAGTGGGAGCATGGCATGAATGAGGAAATGGACTCCTTAGGAGAGAACCAAATGGGAGATTTGGTAGATTTTCCAGCTGAGATGAAAGCACTAAAAGATGAATGGATTCGTAGGTTAAAGAAAGGAGAGAATGTACATGTGAGACAGAAGGCCACATTATATGGTCTTGAGTAGGCTATAAGACAATGGTGTTTAAGGTTTGACAGGTGTATGGCAAAGCATGGCTTTAGTCAATGTCAATATAACCATTGTGTTTACTTTACCAGGTTGGATAATATTAGCTACATTATCCTATTACTGTATGTAGTGTATATGCTTGTTGTAGGGTCACACATGTAGGAGGTTGCTGAGCTAAAGGTAAAGTTAGTTCAGAGTTATGCCATGAAGGATTTGGAAGCAGCAAAGAAATTCTTTGGCATGAGTATTTATAGAGACAGGGAAGATCACAGGTTGATGTTGCCTCAGGATGATTATGTGAATAAGGTAGTGGAGAGGTTCAATATGTAGGATGCAGAACCAGTTAACACACCTATGGATGGATAGTTCACATAAAAGTGTCCCAAATCACATGATGAGGTTGAGTACATGTGTACTAGACCTGATATTACCCAAGCAGTGGGAGTTTTCAACAAGTTTGTGGCCAATTCAGGAAAGGAGCACTAGAAAGTAGTTCAGTGGATTCTCAAGTATCTGAGAGGGACCAATAGCAGGTTAACATGCTATGTAGGGTCAAGCACTTCTCTACATGGGTATGTAGATTAGGATATGGCAGGGTACTTGGATGACAGGAAAAGCACCACAAGATGTGTGGTGGTTGGTCTTCAAGATTGAACTTGAAGAGGGATACAAGCCAGGAAACAAAATTAGAGGATGTATAGGTATAGGTATAGATGCAGCTGCTTATCTCCAAGTGGGAGATTGTTAGGTTGTGGAGTTAAAATCTTTACTGATGCAAATGGAGGAGGTTTCTGAGTTACAAAGTAACCAATGTCAGTAGGCCAACCAACGTCAGTCATCTTTAGTGTTCCCAGTAACTGATGATGGTTAGGGGTCGGCCGACATTGGTTAGATAAGAACCAACATTGGCAACCTGTGTGTGCATGCGTCTCCAAAACTGGTCTAATTTTAGATGGATAGTTTGTTTGCATGTAAAAGACTAATTTAAGTCTTGAGTCTATGTTTCTAATTATTTTAATTAGGAATTCTAATTATTATTTGTATGGGATCTATATAATAGACCCATGGGTATGTATTGTAATCAAGAACTAAGGACAAGGAAGAGATCCTTCCAATTGTAAGATCAGTTGATGTGCAAGTTGTTGCAAGATCAAGGGAGATCTACATGGTAAGTAAGATCAGTTGATTTTCAGGTGTGCAAGATCAAAGGATATCTACTTGGAGTACTTTGATTACTTGGTGTACTGGCAGTATTGTTACTGACTGGTGGAGGGAACAACTCTGTGTTTGAGTTGTGGTTATAATTGGTGTTGAGAGAAAGAACTCTTGAGGGAGAATTACTATACACCCAAGAGGTGTGGGAAGAGTGTAATTTATTCATTGTATTTCCTTCTGGAAGAGTATTAATACAAGGTTGTATTGTCTCTCATATTCTATGTTATTTTTGAATTCTAGTTACTTATTACTTCTGGTTTAATTATGTGCTTAGTTGCTTATACAAAGGTAATCAAAGTGTGCTCTTAGGAGTGGGATCCTAACAGATCACATACATAAAAAAATATCCACTTAGGAAACCCTCTTGGAGAATAAAATCCACTCTCAATCCTATAAACACATGGACTGTTATCTTATAATATGATCACAATCAAGAGACTGATCAAGTCCTTCCAATCAGGAACCTTGGTTAAGTCCTTTTAACCTAAGGCCTTTAGTGAAATGGGAGTAACATAAGAAGCACCTACCCCTAAAAGATGATCAATTCTTTATGATCACATTTTAATTCAAGCCCTTTTGATCTATAACCTTGATCAAGTCCTTTTGATAAAAGGTCTCTAGTAAAACCTTGTTTCATAAGGAGCAACTACATTTAAGGAAGATCAAGTCCTTTAGACCATCCTTGAAATGAAAACTTATACCTTATAACTAATATCTTCAACACATTATGATGGACCTATGATTATATGATAACTTCAAAAACTCTCTATCTCTCTAACTCATATAGGCTTCTCACATAGGCATTCCACAATCTCTCTCCTTCTTCACTCAAACAGTCCTCATATGCCCACTTAGATCTTTTTGTATAACTTAAAATAGTAATAAAATTATACAATCATCAAAAATATGACCTATAAATCATACACATAGTCCTTAATATTCTTTTCTCATCAACCCAATAGTTGGGAAGTTTCACTCTCCTCTGATTTCCTTTGCTTTCCAATACTTTCACATACCAGTCTCTTTAAATCTAGAAACCATCTCCTTTGGTTTCACTATTTATAGAGAAAACATGATCATCATAATCTTATTCATACATTAGGCATGACTTAACCCTTAAGTCATATATCATATAAATACATTAATCACTTCCATCTTCATAGGTTGGCCATAACATCTATGGTTTACCCTTAAACAACTACACCATTTAATAGTGCCCTTGTAGCTCTTATAGGTTTCATGGAGACTTATCCACCCATTTAGCACTTCATAAATTAAAAAAAGAACACAAACCCAATTTAAATTACATGGCTTCACTCCTTATGTCCCCTTCAACATCCTCAAATGTTCATGGTTAATATTACACACTTCTACGTATGCACAATCTACTCAAACATTAGTCTTATATTTATGAACTCCATGAACAAACACATACTTAAATTATTAGAATTTATTCATATAGAATATAGATTGGTTAAACCTCAAAATACCATATATATCATCCTCATGAATTCTAAACACTCCCAAATAGATAAGTCATCATGAGAAGTTGAAACAACATCAGCACAAGCTCAAACATCCTTCTCGGGTCACTTGTAGAAAAAACATTAACACATATTCAAATTTGAACCTTCATAACTATGACTCTATATACTTACATATATTAAAATAAGGTTAATTATATATTCCATGGAGCCTTCTTCATCTTTTATTTTACAACATGAGTAAATTCTATTTAGATCAAAATATATGGCCCAAATACTAGACAATAGTTTTTTCTTTGTTAAATTTGAATATGTATATGACAACGGTCAAAGTTAAACCTTGAACACTTAGCTCACATCTCGTGTCCTTAATAGTTAGATAAATTACACACAATTTATCTTGTATAAACTTTAATACATAGGCACTAATGATAAAATATTAAACCTTATTCATTTTAACCTCATCTCATTCAATCTTGTAATGTTGACTCATTGTGCACTGTTTATCTTTATGGATCAACTAGGTGTTTATCTAGCAACTCTCATCATTTGATAAATATATAAAAATAACCACTCATAGTTTATATTTATCCTTTACCTTTGATAAATCATTAGATAATTTTCACTTTTTAACATCTCAATATTTGTTGACATCTTGGATTAAACACGTTCTATTGATCTCCTTGAGACTTGCTCGATTTTTACCTAATGCAAACTTAACTATGGGGACCCTTAAAATCTATTTGAAAAGCCATATTTGAGCTTTAATAATATAGGATAATCCATTAATATAATACAAAAATCTTGGAACCTTCACATGTGTGAGATATCTCTCCATTAAAATGCCTTCTCAAAATATTTTATGATAGAGCCAACTATGTCAAAAATTGCCTAGAAGGCCAAACTTTGCTTATGCATATCTTTTGATTCACTTCATTATGTGATCTAAAATTTAGTGAAAATTAGATAGGCTCAAAAACATATAAATGTATATGATCAGTTTATCTTGACACCTTCACACAATATATAACACCATAAAAATAACTACTCAACTTTTCTTGTCATACACAAATTTGGCTAAGTATGGAAAAACATAGTCAAGCTACCTGGGAGACCAACTTTACATATGCATATATTTATATATGCTAAGTCACATGATCTAAGATTTATCTCAAAGTAACTAGGACCAAAACTAAATAAACTCATATTATCACCTTCTCCTAAAACTTCACATGTGTGAGACATACCTTCTTTAATATGCTTACTCGACACTTTCTTTCCTCATACAAATTTGGTAAGTATGGGAAAATACTATCAAACTAACTAAGAGCCCAAATTTATCCTTACATATATTTTGATTCACTTTAGTAAATTACCTAATATTTATTTCATAACAACTAGGGACTTAATTTTGTCACAACCATATGACCAACTCCCCTTGACTTATTCCCTTATGGTGATTGTGATGTCATCAAACTACCTAATCAGATTATCTACCACTAGACCCAAAGTGCCTAGATAAAAAATATGGAAAAATAGATGAATTAAACTTATGAAATAAAGATATATAATCAAATAAAACCTTTTATATAACCCATTTCACATTCTCAATACTCCATACTCGTCCCTAAACATGTCTAACCATGCTAAAATTGAAGATCAACAAGCCATATTCAAGCACACTATCACAAGCACATTGTAAACTTTCTCATTGTCACATATAATATCAATAAAATTCATTCACTCAATAGAACACCTTAATGAGATAACTATTACGTTAATAACAACTCTCCAACAAAGTGTGTTAAACTGGTCATTCAAGTTAGCTAGTCGCTAACATGGCAAATGGTGCAAATAATGAAAAACCCAAGTAACATTGAGAAGATGAATAAGAATGTGTAATCATGATAAAGTGATGAAACCAAGTGCATGGATATATTTTTTATACTACTAATTATTATTCATTCTTGTTATAGATCTTGCAAGTCTAGAATAGTGGTGAAAATGATGAAGCTAGAATGGCTTGTCTGGCTCAATGAGGTTTGTGTGTAGTGAGGTCAACAAATTGGTTTGTAAGACCAATAGTTACCACTAGACCATATGATTTTTATGTTTTAATATATACTAAATATTCCATATAATATTTTTAAGTCATTATAATTATTCTAATGTGTCGACATAGGTGTTGGAGTTCAAAGGCACCATGACTGGTCTTTGAGGAAAACTAGTAGTTCTAAGTAAGCAAGTTGTAGTGATGAGTTTGAGGATTTATGCCCTGATTTTAAGTATATAATGAATATTATGATGATATTGATACTTTAAATTACTTTTTAATATTTTTTAAATCTTGGAATTTCAGTGTAAGAGGTTAAAAAATTAAAGTCAAAATGGCTTGTCCAATTCATTCAAGACTATGTAAGATAAGGTCAAAAGATTAGTCTACAAGACCAATGTTTGATATTATATATTGTGGTTTATTTGATTGGATTTTATTTTAATATTTTATATAATATTATTTATGTATTTATTATCATTTAAATTATCCTTTCAAGTGTTGGATGTCAAGTAGTTTCATGACTAGCATTTGATAATCCTAGCAATTGTGAGTGAGCATACTGAACATATGAGTTTAAGCCTTTTGACATAATTTTAAGTGTTTAAATCATATGTTGGTTACCATTATGTAATATATAATTTTTATGTGCAATTTTTTGATCATTTTTTATTGTCTTAAGTGAGTTTGAGCTTCAATATTGAAAGGCAAATTTTTTGTGTACACAGGCCTAATAGGACTGAGTCCTAATAAGGGGTTTCAAGTAGTGATTTATTGTAAAATGTATTTTTTATAATATAATAAATTATTGGGTGTATGTTTTATTTTTTATATTATATTTTCCTATCATTTTTGGAGTTTTAAAGTGTTCAAATGAAGTCAAAGTATAACGTGTGTCTCCATGAGACCTAAAAGGAAAATGAGGCCTAATTAAGTCATGATAGACCAAAAGGAACTCAAAGATTGGTTGATTCATATAAAAAATATGTATTAAAACCTATTATATGTACTAAATAATAGTTTTAAGTTTTTTGGTTGACTAATTTATACATGAACAAGGAATGGTATATATACAAGGCAATTTTAGGCCTATTTGTGTAGTAAGAGAGTATGTGAATGATATAACATATTATTGAGTAGAAGGAGGTATTTTATACCATCAAAGGAGTGTATAGTATCTATAATGAAGATCTGATAGTGTGTTTACATATGAATATCAAGGTCATATGACCTAATCAATCTTGAAGAGACCTAGTTAAGCGAAGAAGCCTAGAAGGTAGGTTGAGAGGGTTAAGGGTGTAAAGAGCTAAAGAAGGTGATCATCATCTATTTTTTAATAAAAAAGGTATTATAAAGGTGATAAAATAAATAAATTGTATGTTTTGGTGTTGATTCATTTATGGGGATGGTTCCTCCTTGCAATTGGATCAAAAATAGATTCCTTGAAGGTAAAATTGGATCAAACAAATTTCAAGATGAATACTTATGAGAGTTTTGAAAAGAGAACTAAGGCTCTAGATGATATCTTGAGTAGTCAGAAGCCTGAAAGTGATCATACAAGTCTTGGTTTTAAAGAAGACCAAAAATAGGAAAATAAAGTGAAGGATAACTCTAATAAAGACAAGAAGTTCAACATGAAGAGACAAATCATATAACCTAATGCTATGAGGTAAGCTAATACATTTAATGGTTACTATTTTTCATGTAATAAGTTTGGTCATAGAGAAAGAGAGTGTATAATACCCTCTAAAAATGAATATGCATAGAACTATGAAAGGAATAATCAATTAAGAGGTATTAATGAGGTTATTTGTTACAAATTTCATAATGTGGGACACATTACAAGATTTTCTCCTAATAGAGTTAGAAGGTCATCAAGTCACAACAAGAGGTTTGACGCCCCTAAAATGCAAGAGAGAAAGCAAATAAATGTGTGAAAACCAAAGATAATAAAGATGAATCATGATCAGTCTACAAGCCCAAGTGGACTATTTTATATGGTAGAGAATACTTAAAATTTGAAATCAAGTAAAAAATGTTCATTATCAACTCAGATTATTTACCACATAAATGATGACGAGGTCAATCCAAAGAGACTAATCAAGACTAAAAGAATCATAAAGGATATTCAGTCTTGTGAGAGCATGGATATTTGAGAATCTCATGAGTTTGTGTTGTTTTAGTAACCTTTGGAAAGGAGTGACTCCATTAAGCTTCATGGATACACTCTTTAGCTACCAGATCATGTTGGGTTTTTAATTTTAAGGGGATTTATTTAGGTTATTCACAATCTCCAAGTGTAGCTGTTGACAAGCATAAAAGAGGTAAGCAAAGTTTTTCTATGTTTCTATCAGTTGGTATTTGATCATTACTTGTGTTTTAGATGGTTTTATAATTCTATTGATTCATTTGGTAAGCTCAAGTTGTGAATTCAAAGGGGGAGTTACTATTTCTTCAGTTGATAAGTAATCTTGAGGTTCAAAGTCCATTTAAAGACTACGCTTGGTCTACGAGGGAGAGTGAGTGGTTCCATAAGTTTTAGTGTGTATGAAACTTTTTAATTAATGTCAAAGGGGGATAAAGTGAAAGGAGATTGATCAGATTGGAAGAGATGAGAGTGATTAGATATGAATATTTTTTTCCCTTTTATGACAATGGGGGAGTTTGTTGGTATGTTGTTGTAAATAATGCAAAAGGGTGTATCTTATGTGATTGGTGAGTGATTATTGAGGTAAGTGACAAGGTGAGGTTGTACTTATCATTGATGTCACTAAGATTATTAGTGATTTCATTGAGGTTGTTTTTGCATCTTATGAGTCATGATTATCATAAAGAGGTATGATGGTCAAGTGAGCATTGGATCATGGTTATGAGGCTCTAGGTTTGCATGAGGTGATGAGAGAATGTTGATAAAAAATAGATTGTTCTAGTGGTGTGAAAGTACCATCTAAAGGTGTTCTTGTTTAATATCATTTAGGTAAGGATGTTTGAGTATTATTTCTTGACTACAATGTGTCTAGTCTAAACTTTGTGAGAAGTTGTAGATAGTGAAGTTTGGTGAAGTAAGTGAGAAAGAAGATTGTGAAAGCTTGTTTGGAATGGTTTGATCATTTAATTAAAGTTTAGATAATTTCAAAAGTGTTTCAAGTTCATTTTTCAAGTTTTAAGTGCTTGAGAATCCTAGTCATAACACTAGTTATGGCATGTAAAATCATAGTGAGAAGGTTTGAGCATGGTGGCTTGGTGATATGAGTACACACATGAATAATTGGATGTATGAGGTTGTTTGATATTGTATGTGAGGTAATGAAACACTTATGAGAGTCTCAGGTTGAGCCTATAGGGGTAAGACCTTTAGACCAAGTATGTACTTAAATGACTTGTAGACCCTGATTGGCCTAATGAGGTATCATGATCTATTGCCAAGGCATGTGAAAGATGTATGGAAATGCTTAAGCATGAGAGAGTTTGCTTGAGTATGTGAGTGAGGTGGAGAGTGCATGGAAAGAGCCATGAAGGCTAGTTTTAAGGCCTAATATGGCTTATAGTTTAAGGTTTAGAAGAGCAAAGAGAGAGAGTGTGTGTGGCCTAATGTAGTGTCAAGATTAGTTTTTAAGGTGTTTGAGCTCATGTAAGCATTTTTATAAGTGAGGCATGTTGTTTCTATATACACATAATATTTTTATATTTTATCAAATACTAAATCTTTACATCTTGTAAGAACCTATAGAGACTCAATATCTCTAAGTGTATGCCTTAGAGGGTGTAATGATAAAGGGGTGGGTAGACCATTGGTGCCTCATAGGATTATTGTCCCTTATTTCTACATAGTACCAATACAACTAGCTCCTAAAACCATTCCCTAAGCTATTACGCCTCCTTTACACACTCCTCAAGTATTTTCCCACTTTTCATCCTTCTTTTCCTCACCTTAATCCCATTTTTTATTTAGTTTTACTAGGCTGACTAGGTCAACCATGTATAATTTTGGGTGATTTTCACTTTGGAACTAGTTAGTCTCTTTGCCAACCAAGCTTATGACCTAGTGAATAATTATCTTGAATTGTGATAGGTCGATTAGGTTGACCCCATTGGCCAATATTTTAGGAAGGGTTGGGTCAAATCTATCTATATATACCAGATCATTTGGTCATTATTTCATATGCAATCAAGAGTTATTATTCTCTTATGCTTCTTTACAATCTGATCTTCTACCATTCTACTCGAGGAGTCTTTGCTTAGAGTTTTTACTTGGAAAATCTAATATTATGGATAATTCTTGGATGCTTTGGTATTTCTTAGTGATCTTTAAAAACCATAATAACCTCTTTCAAATCCCTTTTAGCCAAGGGAAATATTGAGTCTCGATGGGTTCATCAGTCATATAAGTATTCTCTAACTTTGCTCCTCTCTTTAGTATATAGAAATAGAATAATTATTGGCTTTAAATAATATTACTCTTCTTATTCCATGTATTAGGGTCTTACTCATACATAGCTTCATTGATATTGTCTAATGCATGCTTTGATTTTTTCTAGCTCCTCATATTGTGCCACAAGCTTTGGTGAGCACTAGATTAGATTTACTTTACTTGTTATTAGTTTAGTGAGATATCAAAACACAATAACCCCTTTAGGGTTATTGCATGATTATGCTTGACTAGAGTCTTTGTAACTCTCCTTATCACTATGTATTGAAATAAGAGATCCTCTAATCAGGTCTAGTAGATCCTCATATTGGTCATGTTCTCGCTTAACAAATGTTTCCTCAATTGAAAGTGTATGGTATGATCTATCTTTTGAGTTAGGATTGATTTATAGATGATGTAATTTTGATTGCATACATTCTAGTGAATCTAATGTAAACTTAACCCTTACATTTTTTATTCTCACTTATTTCATTATTTTATCATTTTTCTTATTATATATTTGCACTATTACACTGACTATATTGACACAGTTCTAAATTTTGTGCATAGGTTTAACAACACAGTTGCATCCATACAATTCTATTTTATTTTTTTACATTTTATAAAATTTATTTCAAACTACTAAGTCGACCCAATTGACCCTGTACACTTTCTGGCATCTAGTTTAGTGTACTAGGTCAAATCAATTGACCCTGTACATGTTTAGGTTTTCAACAATATGATCTACAAATATAGGTCAACCTAGTCAACATAGTAGAATTTTCAAGTAAAAATCAAGGTTCTTCAACAATAATCTCATCTTTATTTTCATCCTTAAACCCACCAAGATTCATTTCTATCATTTCTAGCATTTGTTACTATTTAGTTTTTCATAGTTTGTAGCATTTAAAACTACCCCTATGTAGTCATTGAGGTTGACCTTGTCCATGTAGTTTTGTATTTTGTGTTTAGCATCGAAAGCTAGGTCAACTCTATCAACATAGTTAATTTTAATACCCTTACTTATGCAGTACATAGGTGATACTATCAACCCTCTTTTGTATTCTCTACATATACTATCGACTAAGTTGACACTGTACTATGTTTAAAAGTTAGAATTAACCCTTATATGCTAGTAATTATCTTACACTTTCATTTCTTGTTGCTTGCATGCTTATAATAGATCACATATTCTAATTAGGTGGTTTTAATATACCATTTAGTTTCACTATTTTATATTTTATGCACACTACCATATCACAAAATCTCAAAAAACACTTTAACAATTGTCTACCCAAGGCTAACCTACTTGGATTTCATCATCAAGAAGGAATCTAACTTAGTTTTTTGGTCAATTATAAACACATGGTTTAATGTATATTTTGGCTAAGCACTTGATACCTTTATTACTATGGTGTGTAAAGTGAGGGGGTAAGCCCTAATACAAATCCTATACTATTTTTAATACAAATCCCTTTCATCCCAAACATCTTAAAACCATCCTTAGATTAATTTATAGGTCCTTGTTTATAGCCAAATCCTTATCACATCTAAAATCATATTATAATTATCTAACAACATTCATGTTGACCACTTATCTATATTTTACTTCCCATTGGATTGCTTTCTCTTTACTCAATTGTATGTTGTATTAGAAAACTTGCATTAGCCAATGTTGGTGCAATGTGTTATGGTGTGTTCCTCAATTGGATCAAATTCATTGACCTAATTGATTATGTGTTTCCTTTCATTTATTTATTTCAAATGTAATTTTATTTTTTTTCTTATTTGAGTACACAATCATTCATGTCGACACAGTCTCTTACAAACTATTTATTTTCCCCTATATATTGTACTAGGTCAATCGTGTTGACTCTGTATAGTTTCTAGCCCCTATTTTTGTACAAGGTTAACTTTATCGACTATATATAATTTTTAGACCCTATTTTCTCTACTAGGTTAACCCAATTGTCTCTATACATTTTTCTACTTTCTCTGTTTATCGATCTAATTCTATGTTTCTCTTACCATTTTGTTCATTTATCTCAAGTCATTTGGAATTATCCTATCATGATTTTCTTGGATAGTTTGAATGCATTTAGATACTATATGGGATGTTCATTTCTCCCTCTCTTTTACTCCCAAGATCACCATCACTCTTGGGGAACCTCTTCCCCTCCTTTATCCATCAATTATAACATGGTGAAAATCACACCTTAAGATGAAGTTGATGGGTCTAATCCTTTCTATTCTTATAAATATACTTCTCATTGTCACAACCTTAAAACTAATGTGGGATAAATTGACACAAGTTTAATCAATAAACACACTAATAATCCATATTCTAACAACCCTACCCTTAATATCAATTTAGTGAATCCTCCTACCAATACAATCTAAACTCCTAATATAACTCAACTTCTTGCACAATTTATCCAACAAATTAACATAATAAAAAACTCTAACACCAATAAAATGATGAAACTTCAACATATTTTGACTAATATGGTTAATCAAAAAACTATTCATCTTCAATCTAATCCCAATTATATTCCTCCACCTCTTAAAGATGCCTCAAGGAATGCCATTCCTCAACTCATAATGAATAATAAGATCCTTCAAACTATTTATAATGAGCCTTTATCTCCCTTAATTATGTCCATTGATATTGGTAACATATCTCCAAATATCAAGTATTATGGGACTAAATACCCTGCCTCATTTCTTAAAGCCTTTGGTAACCTTTAGAAAGATTGGATCCAAACTAATAACTTCACCACAACTAAAATCTTAGTCAAAACCTTCATTGGTTATGTATTAAATTAGTACAACCAATTACCCCAACATTTTATTTGGAAACTTGAACACTTAGTCAATCCTTTAGTTAAAGAGTTTCAACACAATGATATTCCCAAAAAAAATGTTATCCATTTCATCAATGCTAAGCAATCTCTTACTAAATCAACTCATGACTTTATCAAATGATGGAAATCATTGGTTTATAAATCTAACCATAACATGAGTGATGATAAATTATTCAAACTATTTATCGCTAATTTTACTCCTTCTCTTCAATATAAGGTTCAAACTTTTACTCCCCAAACACCAAGCTAAACCTCAAGAATTACTTATGAAGAAACTCGAACTTAATCCTAAACTTTTAAAAGGATATTTTAAAACATCTACCAATTTTATCACTAGTAATACTCTACAAACCAAATCTAGAGTTTCCAAATCTAGCATCCCTTCATCTTCTCACACACCACTTTATGTGTAGTAAATGAGACAACTTTTACTACCCTCTAGACCTTTCACCTATCCTAACAATCCTCCTAGATTTTATAACCCTAATCAATTTTGTTAATTCCATAATGAAATTAATCATTCTCATACATATTGTAGAGGGATCACTAATTTTGTTGTCTCCTATGTTCTTGGTGATTCATTTAATCATGAACCCATGGTCAACCTCCGTCGTCAAGAGTACACTTCTTCTAAAAAATTATAGATTTCTAAAGCTTTTACCTCTAATAACCAAAAATATTTTTCCAATAATCAACCTAATACCAAGGATGTTTTTTCCATTGATGTATATTATGATAAATACTATAAAAATTCTCAATATGTTAACACTACTAAGGCCAACTATCATCACAAGTCACCTCACAAAGATCTTATTACCAAACCTAAAAAGCCATCCCTAGAAGATCAACTTATCAAGGATACTACAACTACTAATCTAGCTTTGGAATCACATGAAGAACCACTCCCTCTTTTAAAACCTCTAACTACCTATATTCCTTCAAAATATACTTTACCTCCTCAACCTCATGCTAGTTCTTCTTTTAAATCTCATTGGAACTTTTTTGAAGAACTTAACTCTATGCCTTATAAGATTCCACTTATAGAATTGGTTCATACTTCCCCCTATAATAGCAATTTATTTATGCAAAAAATACAATAAATTGAAGATCCATATCTATTGATGAAGAACCACCTTCTCTTGAACCTCAACCTACCTATGCAAATACAATTGAAACTATGTGTCCTTTTCCTAAGCCTTCTATTGAATTTCTTTAAGAGGACATAATCAATGATGAAATTATTTTTTGATCTACAAATTTTTATGAAAATAGCCATTAATACTACCCTTATCCATAAATTTTATTTGATGAAGGCTCTAGTATCAATGTGACATCTTTATGGTTTGTCTAACAACATGGTTATAATAAGGATCATCTCAAAAAATTCCATCATACATGTCATGGTTTTGATAAGACTAATCAAAAACCATCTGGTTGCATTTGTCTTCCATTAACCATTAGAACTAAGACCGTTCAAACTAAGCTTTTGATCCCTGAATTACCCTTATCTTATAATATACTCTTTGTGTTGGGTAGGTGTCTAAAATTTACCTTAGGGATTCCTGACATGGCTTAATAGCCTCTTATGGGTACTTATATGGCATTTGTATCAGGTGTTAATAGATTTATTTTTTGGCACAACAACAATTGTGACTTTAAAAAGTGGTAACAGAGCCATGGTCACTAGTTTGAATCGCCTCAGGTAATATTAATGGGAGATTATTGGATTGGTGTCCAATATCTACCTTAGGTATTTGTGACATGGCTTAAAATCCTCCCATGGATACTTATCTAGCATTTGTATCAGTTTTTAATGGGTCAATATTTTGGTGTAATGGACTTCATGACTCTAACACAATCTTAGTTTTCCATAGGTTCAATATTTATCTAAATTCCTCAACAAGGGAGCATATACTTCTCCATTCTCAAGTTATATACAGACTAGATTGCATACTCTTTTAGGTGTTTACTTTATTTTCTTTCTTTTTAATATTTAAAATTTTGAGTTTTAATTTTAATTTTAATTTTTTAAAAGATATGGATAATAAATACTTTCAATGGCATTGTTTCAAGTTTAAAATTAATTCACCTTTCACAATCAAGATTCATATCAAAAGTCAAAGTGTGTATACACACATAAGTTCACATCTCCTTTACTCAAGTAATTTCACTTCATGGAATCACTAACATAAAGTTGGGGAAATTGTAGACACTAAATTTTAATCATTAAGGTGCTTGACAATGTCTAATCTTGAAATCCTTACCTTATTTGGCTTATTCACCATTGTAATAACTTGAAATATATATGATATTCTTCACTATTATATCTACTATCTTGTGACTACTAGAAACATCATTCATGCATCCCTATTCTACTTATAGGTTCCTATCAACTAGATCATGATAATCTATATATTTCTAGGATAAGACTGTACTAAGCCTACATGAATGCACTATGGTGTTTCCCCCTTGCATTCCAATGGTAGTTTTTAAATTTTAAAATGTTTAGTATTGAACATACCAATATTTTATAAATGTTGGTTAACAATAATGTTTTACATATTCCTCTATATAATCACATTAAGTCCTCTTAAACCGTCAATTAAAAAACACTTTGAAATTACACTATACATTGATAAGTTATTTTATTGTTATCATTACATAATTATCATTAATTCATTTTGAGTTAGGTTTACATATTTGTTTTTGAATTTACTATTTATAGCTCATTTATGATTTTATAAATTACTTATTATACATTTAAGTTCTATGTACTTTGTTATATAATTTAAATTTCAATAATTTATTATCTATATTATTTGATATTTAAATCAAAAAATAAATATAAAAATATCCCTTAGTCATAATATATAGAAACACAATAAACATCAACACCTAGATAAATATAGAACAAGGGATTTCCCAAAACATGCCTATTGTAAAACCAAGGCAAAATGTTTTAATACATATTCTTCCATGATTATCAATGAATCCATGAAAATAGTTGAAAATAACATAATAACAAATTGGTAAAACTTACTCAAAATATACATACATACATACATACATACATATATATATATATATATATATATATATATATATATATATATATATATATATATATATATATATATATATATATATATATATATATATATATATATATATAAATCCATAGAATTCAGTGCAAATAGGAAGACAACACAAGTCAGATGGGATGGCTCTAGTAATTTCTTGTCCCATGATTGCTACCACCTACATAATAAAATATTAAAACTACAAAAAAAAATTCAAAGCTTCTTTTCACACTATGGACATAACTGCTATGAAATTTTTTGAACAAACATGATATGTCTAAATAAAAAATTAAATAAAATATACATACAATTAACATACATCAAAACAAAATCCACTAACAATAATGGATAGTTTCAACTAAACCTTTTTTGATCCAAATGAAAGTAATACCTAGTATTTTTAACGATAGATAATTTGTAATTGAATAGAGAAGATGTATTACACATTGCAAAAAATAAAAATAAAAAACAAAATCCCCGTTTAACATTTTTCACTACAAAAAAAAAAAAAACTATCTTTATCCTTGGATAATTTTAGCTTCTTTCAAAAATGATATTCTTACTTCTTGGTTTAACTTATTAGACCAATTCATACAAGCAACATTAGAGCCAATATTATTGTAAGCATGGTGTTTTAGTATTTTTTTTTGTTTCTTCAACGCGATTTAATTAACTACTAAAAACAAAGTATAAGTAGGGTTTAAGATTACCTAGAGATATGGATGGTTGGTTGCACACCATTGATCAATCTTGATTGTGAGAACTCCTCTTTGGTTGGGGAGGAATGACTTACAATTCACCACACTTCAATAAAAATTGATTAATATATATATGGGTGGGTTGCCTAGTATAAACTAATCCAAAGAAGTGGTACACTTTCTCAAATGGATGTCATCCACGTTCAAACATTCAAGTTTATTCTTAAACATGAAATTAAAAAAAATAGATATGGATAGAATTAGACAAATGTTAAAGATGATAAATTAATAAAAAGATTTATACAATCAAAATATGCATCCTATGATTCATTAACAATGTTTATGTCTTCTTGAATTACAACAAATAGCTCATTAATATAGGCAAAAACACATATGAAAATTGCAAGACAAAGTCCTAGCTCAAATTATATATCACTCTGATCCATAAAGAGAGATTGAGAGACTATGGGAAGATAAAATATGCTAACTGAATCATGCACTATACCAAGTAAGGTCATCTACATGAATAGACAGTATTTTTAGAAATTAGATTGCAAATTTTATATAATGTTTTAAATATTTAATAGGGATTGATGCCAATCTCATAGGATTGATGTCAATTTTATAGGATCGATGTTGATTTTATGAAACAATGTTAAATAGTAAAAACAAACTATAATAACACTTTGTATTTTTGATAAAATGATGAAAATGGAATGGAAAAGAGATATAAATAGAGGTTTACAAATAGCAAACAATTTTGATAGAGATTCAAGAGTTAAATGAGATGTTTAAAAATACTTTAATTAAATTGAGAGGGATTGATGTTGATCCAACATGATCAATGTCAATTCAAATGAATCGATATTGATTATGTGCAGGAAAATTGAATATTGATTAGAATATAATAATGGCCTAGAAAATTGATAAAAACTGATAAAATTGAATGACAAATAATGACAATCAGACACAGAAGATGATAGATAAAAATAAATTACAACACTAACCTTTTTGATTGAAAATAAACTTGATGGAATGAGGGAAGAACCTACACAAAATTCTCTTGATGATTCCTTAAGTGTAGATTATACAAGATAACAAAGCTTTCACAATGTATGTATGCAAACTGTAGTGAGATTTTGGTAGAGTTTTGAAGTCAAAAGCACCATCACCATCCCCCTGAGCAATGGAGGTCTATTATGCATTTATGGATCGACATCTGTTTTAACTAATCAGAGTCAGTCATGGAGGATTGATGTTGATTTACCTAAAATGGGTGCAGTCAAATGAAAAATTGTTCCAATGGGCTAGCATAGGGTAAAAGAGGGTTAAAATGACCTCTGAGGTTGCTGGGTTTATTTTAACTATGGAATAAGTTTTTTGGGAGGTAGAGATAATTTAGATTTTATTTGATTTTTTAGATTTTATGGTTTTAAGGGTAAAATATAAGGGGCAGTTACTATTTAACAATAGTAATTAACTTACTAGCCTAGCTAGTAAAGGAAAAAAAAGATGGTAAAATGTATTTATAAAAAATATTATGCATAAGGGGGGCATTATGACATAATGATACATAATATTAATACAAGGTGTATAAATTTAGTGACTACATTTCCCCCTTTTTTGTGAAGTGGTATACAATGATGTGCCTTGAGAAAAAAAATATGAACTACTAAATGCCCCAAGCTATTTTTGTGAGGAGGTATCCCCCCTCAAACCAGGTGATAGGAAGTGAAATGAAATAGATGACAATTTTGAATGAGATGGAATGGAAAAATAAAATGGATGAGATGGTATGGACAAAATGGAAGATAGTTAAAGGACATTAAAAAAAAAGATGATGAATAATAATATAATAAGTCCATGTTTACACTAAATAGAACAAATATTAATGCAACTAGGAATGCTCAAGAAACCAGATTAAAAGTGAAATGCCACAGCTAAAACAAGGAAGACTATAATAGGCAAATAAAGAGAACAAGAAATAGGAATAGGAAACCAAATCATCTAGTGTGCGTATGGTGTAGATGTACCTATAGGCAAAATTAATCAAGATAAAAGACACCCTTAGGATCTTGCCTAAGGTAAGGTTCCAAAAAGTAAGGGTATACCAAAAGAGATTAGGGAACTAACAAGGGGTCAAAATTCTCCAATCTAAAGGGTAATAAGAGAGATAAAATGGGATAGCTATGATAAAAGAAAAATATATGAGTTCAAAAGCAAACTAAAAGTAAGAAAATAATTCCAAAATGTAAATAGTAATCAAGGTAAGGGGAATCAACATTGATAAAAAATAATTGATGATGATCCAAGAGAATCAACATCATTTAGAAGCAATCGACATCAACTAAAGAGAATAAACATCAATTAAATGGAATGGTGTTAATACCAAAAAGTGATATAAATAGTCTACTAACAAACAATAAATATCATTTAGATATCGAGTATATGAGAGTTTTATAAGTGAAATTTGATGGGTTGCTGATGAGTAGACACACAAATAAGGTGATGGAGGCTAGCAGGAGTAGATGATGATGATGATGATGAGTGCACTATGAGGTAGGTGATGTTTTTATATGTATTTTACATTTTCAATGTTTTTTTTTATGTTTTTGGAGTTTTTATCTTAAGGGAGGGTTTAGAGGAAGAAAATTGAGGGGAATAAGATAAGGGAAGAGTAGATTATGAATGTGAAGGGGATGAGAGAGAAAAATTTAATCTATTAGGTAAGAGGGAATCGATGTCTATTCATATAGATCGACCATGATCCAAAATGGATCATCATTGATCTCTAAGGATCACCATCAATCTAGAAGGATCAATGTCAATTTACAAGGAGAGCGTAATAAGGGAAGGAAGTGTATAAATTAACTAATAAAATATTGCTTATGATAGCCCCATGAGTTATTGACTATGAGGGATAGAGTCCCACCATTGCTAAAGGAGCTATGAGAGGAGCTGGATGATGATGACTAGGTACACTTAGAGGCAATGGGTTTTGGAGGGATATGGTATTACTGTCATATCCATCGAGACATTGGCATGATATTGGCACTATTGGAGTGGTGGGATTATACCACCAATAACTTCTATCTTTTGACAAGTGAGATGATTATTACTATTGAGGACATCCTTTGGATTTTGAGGCTACTGATCTAGGGTACTCCAGTGTACACTATGGATGAGGCTAATTGATCAACAATATTGGTATAGTTATATGTTGAGGATGACATAGATATTAGATTTGTTTTTGGATGGGTTTCATTCTAGTCCCTATTTGAGTAGGTACTAGTGGAGAGGCTATTGTTGACCATGCTTATGGTAGTAGTGACTTTTTATACATTACCTGATTTTGGTGAAGGACAATTTATATAGAGCTTCACTGTAGTCATAGTAGATATGCTAGATTATAGGATAATTTTTCTCAGGCACCCATCTAACTAGGGTAGATTTATAGAGAGTTATAGAGCTAGTGTACTGGGCACTAACTAGGGCTAGATATTATATTTGTGCTTCAGTATTGGGAATATGAGCACATTTAAGTGATTTACCCTATTGGAACCCCATGGGGTGGGTTTAGATACATGGCATACATTGTAGGCTTCCTTTTATGGGATGATGAAATAGTCATATCGTATTCAAATAGGATAGTATATGATCTAACATATTATAGATAACTTTTTGAGAGCCTACATATTAGAGACATTATTTGGAGACCATATGTGCATTTTCAAGTATGGCCTAGCATAGAGTTAGAGATAGGGGATGTGGTCTAAGAGAGATGGGTATACAAGAAATTGATGGACCATATGGAGATATTGTATTTTGATAGGGTCTACCACTAGCTTGGCTTGCTACAAGATGTACCATTAACTCCATGCTTATATAGGTGGGAGGATATAAAGTTGGACTGACTAGCACTTGACACCACACTGATCTATATGGGATCACTAGAGGAGATGGTAACATTAGATGTTAATGATGTAGGCTATACAGATGACTATGCCACCTAGTTTATGGGAGAGATGGCAAGGTGGCAGCATAGAGCAGTGAGGCTTCGATAGGAGGTGGTACAAGAGACACTGATACAAGATGAGCACATAGATGTGGCACTAGTATAGGATTCCCTAGGATAGGATGAGCAAGGGATATTATAGACTGAGCTATAGAGTTTACGAGATGAACTTGATAGGGTCAAATGGTAGTAAGACCAGGCAATTCAAAAGAGGGATAGTTACAAGGCAAAGTTAGAGTAGATGAGAGCTTTTATGGCTGAGAGACCAACTCTAGATACTATAGGTCTAAGCTTCATTCCCATATATATCCTAGTTATAACTGCTTATGGGAAAACTAAGTGTAACATTTGTTTATCATGCCTTAACATACCAACTTCTCATTTTCTATGTGATACTATGCCTTTATATCAATTGCACTTGTTTTGTTTAAATTGGCGGCTATAATAGCTAGATTCCTCCACTATAAGGTGGAACTATGGTGACTTGAGGTCCCATCCTAGGAATATGTAGGTAGCACTTGATAATTATTGAGGTTAGCTTAGTCACCCTAAGTCACCCTCTCACCATTTTCTAAGCAACATAAGTTAACACTCTCAACATTTCATAAGTAACCTAAGCCATGATATCATCATTTTACAGGTAACTTAAACAATACTCTCATAATTTTATGAGCTTGGATTAGTTAATATCTCAACATCCTCAATCGAGTTGAGATACTCCAAAAAATCCAAAAAGATTTGTAAAATCATTAAAAAAACCAAAAACATTACCCACTTCTTTGCCTTATAGATTCTAGGAACCCTTACTAAGTTACATGCAAATCACTTGTTAATTAGTTTCCCCATCCTTTTTGTCCTTTTCTCCCACACTCTCACCCTTTTGTCATCTCATCCCTATTTTTATATCTCATCCATCATGTTTGTTTTCATTAGTTATCATTTTTTTCCCATTTTCTAGGAGAACTACATTCAACGTAAAGTTTTTGTTATATATTATATCCATGGAACTATGTAGGCAACATCCACTTACCTATCATATATGTTACCTATCATATATGGAGATAGCTCAGCCACCCCCTTTCCTTTTCTTTTATTCCCCTAGTCATGTTAGATTGTTAAGTTACCACCTATTTTCTAAGGGAAATGTTCATTACATAGGTTTAAGTCATGTTGCTTGTACTAAAATTAAGACTAACCATTATTTGTCTCTTTGTCTATTCCTTTTCTTGTGTGTTTATTATTTGTGTGCATGTTTATTTTTTTTCAAAACCATTGCCTCGAATCAATTTATATAAGTTTATTGGGTGATTCCTTGTGCATTTATACTTGAATCCATTCATATTCATAATTTTACATTTCCATCATGGTTTCTATAATTGGTACATTATTTTCCTTTGAATGTTGGATTTCAGGAGTCAGTCCTTATGAATATTTCAGCCATGTCCTCATGGTGTTTTATCATGATTCCTACCATCACATGCTATAACAAAAATCAGTTTCAAGAAGTCTATTCAACAAGGTTGGCATCAACATCTCCTCAGCACTGGCATCTTGACCCAATCCCAATCATATCCTAAATAGTGTAATTAACCATGAAATAATTTTAACTTTTGGTAGTTTAGATGAGCATCTCCCTACTATTAGGTTGTTCCAATTCATCAATAACCTTTATGTTAAGTTATCATATTTATCATCATTAGAAAATCAATCATGTTTTCCATAATTGGGGTCTAATGATTATAACCACCTATGGTAAAATCATTATAAACCATCCCACCTACATTTCTCAGTGATTATAACTACCATTGGGCAGATCATTATGTTCTCACCAAATTTACCTTTATATTTTCCCAAATAGGGGCATGATTTTATCTTGTTTGTCTATCCTAACTGGGGCATCTCCATCTTCTCAATGATTATAACCACCTTTCGACAAATTATTGTGTTATCATACCACATTACCACTATCATGGGTATAATGCTTATACCCACCTTTGAGAAAACCATTGTACACCATCCCATTTGCATTCTCAGTTATTTTGATTACTTTTTCAAACTCATTGTGTTCTCACCCATCATGTTCCTTTCTTTGGTCCCCCCATTTCTCTTTTTTTGAGAGACCATTTGTCCACCTACTTGTGCCAACCATTTCCTCAAGGGGGCATCATACATTTCATATATTTCCATTGAAGTTGTAGGTGGACATGACCTTTTCATTCTTTGAGAAGATATTACTATGCATATATCTTGTAATTCCTTCCTAAATAATGGAAAATTGTAGACACCCAAAAGTGGCCACCAATAACCTCCAACCAAGATTTTGACTAATTTTTAGCAAATATCACATTTTGGATTTAAAACATTAAAATGCATTAAATGAGTTGAAGGTGTTATATCATAACTAGGGTGATCTTATCCTTAAAGAAAACCAAAATAATACCATAGCCAAAAATAAACATAAAGGCAAGTTCAAACTCAACTGGGTTGGTCCTTTCATCATTATAATAAACTATGGAATATGAGCATATAAGCCTACCACACTAGACAAACATGAACTTGATGAGTCTATGAACATTATCCACCTCAAATGGTACTATGCTTAAGTGACTTGGTGTATTTTATATAAGGACTATTTCAAGATGTATCATTTTATCAATCTTCTTCTTTGTACTATACCATTTTACCATCTTATCATCCTACTATCCTATTATTATCCTATCACATATCATTCTACCATACATTTCCCATCAACCAAGTATATTTTTCCCTCCCTACCCATCCCTATGACCTTGGTTCTATTCCATTTAGTTCCATTTACACTTTTTAACAAAAAGGATTTAGATTTAGTTTTATTAGTTATTTCAAGCATTCTTGATAGAGATAGTATTTTGGGGTAATAAGACAACATTTTGGTAGTTGCATCCTTCATTTCTTGTTTCTTTCTCTCTCATTATCTTGATACTAATTATAATCATCTATGGGAAAATTATTATCATTGACCTATGCCATTGTATCCTAATTATAACTACTTATGGGAGAACTAAGGACAACATTTGTTTATCATACTTTGATATACAAACTTGCCATTTCCTATGCCATATTATGCCTTTATACCAACTATGCCTATTTTATTTGAATTGGCTACTACAATAGTCAGAGTTTTCTATTGTAAGGTAAAACTATAGTGACTTGAGGTACCATCCTGGGACTATGTAGGTAGTGATCAATACTTGTTGAGGTAAGCTCATTCACCCTAAGCCACACTCTCACCATGTTGTGAGAAACCTAAATAAACACTCTCACCATTTTTCAAGCAACCTAAGCCATGCTCTCATAATTTTATGAGCAACTTAAGCAACACCTTCACCATTTTATGAGCTTGGACCATTTAATATATTATCATCCTTAATTGAGTTGAGACTCTAAAAATCCCAAAAACATTTGTAAAATCATTAGAAAAACTAGAAACATTTCCCACTTCTTTGCCTTTAGGATTTTGGAAACCCTTACTAAGTTACAATAAAATCACTTATCATTTAATTTCCCCATCCTTTTTGGTTTTTTATCCCATGATCTCACCATTTTGTGAGCTCATTCCTATTATTATATCTCATCCATCATGTTTGTTTTCATCAGTTATCATTTTCTTCCCATTTATTGGGAAAACTACATTCATCCTAAATTTTTTGTTGGATATTATGTCCATAGAACTTAGCATCCACTTACCTAGCACATATGGAGAAAGCTCAGTCACCACCTTTCCTTCTCTTATATTCCCCCATTCATGTTCAATTGTTATGTTTTCACCTATTTTTTAAGGGAAATGTTCATTGCATAGGTTTAAGTCATGTTGTTTGTACTAACATTATGACTAACTGTTATTTGTCTCTTTGTTTGTTTCTTTGCTTGTTTGTTTATTATTTATGTGCATGTTTGTTTTCTTTTAGAAATTTTGCCTTTATTCAATTTATATGAATTCATTGGGTGATTTATTGTGCATTTATACTTAAATCTATTCATATTCATACATCTACATTTCCATCATGGTTTTTATCATTGGTACATTATTTTCTCTTGAATGTTGGATTTCAAGAGTTAGTCCTTATTCATATTCCATCCATGTCCTTATGGTGTTCTATCATGATGCCTACCATCAAATTCTATAAAAAAAATTAGCTTTAGGAAGTCTATTTAACAAGGGCAACATCAACATCTCCTAGGCATTGACATCCTAACCCAATCCCACTCATATCCTAAATAAAGTAATTAACCACAAAAGAATTTCAACCTTTGTTAGTTTGAACAAACATCTCCCTACAAGTAGGTTGTTCTAATTAATAAATACCCTCTATGTCAATTTATCATATTTATCATCATTATATAATTAATCATGTTTTCCATAATTGAGGTCCAATGATTATAACCACCTATGGGAAAATAATTATACACCATCCCACCTGCATTTTTAAATTATTATAACCACCTTTGGGTAAATCATTGTGTTATCACCAAGTTTACATTGATTTTTTCACAAATAGGGGCATGATTTTGTCTTTTTTGTCTATCCAAATTGTTGAAGCTCCATCTTCTTAATGATTATAACTATCTTTCAGTAAAACATTGTGTTATAATACCACATTGCCACTATCATGGTATAATGCTTATAACTACCTTTGGGAAAACCATTGTACACCATCCCACTTGAATTCTTAGTTATTTTGACTAATTTTTAAAACTCATTTTATTCTCACCCCATCATCTTCCTTTCTTTGGTCCCCCCATTTTTCTTCTTTATTTTCAAGGGACTGTTTATTGACCTAGTTGTGCCAACCATTCCCTCAAAGGGTATTATATATTTCATCTATTTTCATTAAAGTTGTAGGTATACATGACCTTTTCACTATTTGAGAATAATTTATTATGGCTATATCTTGTAATGCCTTTCCAAATAGGGGCAAAATGTAGACACCTAAAAGTGGCCACCAATAACCTCCAACTAGTCTTTTGACCAATTTCTAGCAAGTATCACAATTTGGCCTAAAAACACTAAAATACATTAAATGAGTTTAAATTTTTTTATACAAGTGTCAATTTTTTCTAGAGTATCATTAAATGAGGTAATTCAATTTATGAGATAGCTAACTTTGATCAGATCATTTCAAATCAAAATGACATTTTTTCACCTTGGTGCTCTAGATTGCTCTTTTCTACCTAATTTCATGCATTAGACACATACCTTTATTATATTGTGTTGGTAACATCCTAAATGGGATCATGGATCCAATGCATCTAACATCACATCCTAATTCTAATCTAGTTAAATTTTGGGCCAATAACATGACATTTTGACCAAATTGATTAATTTGTGCACTAATTGCCAAGATTTTCATTAAAGTTGATTAATCATGCTTAAAGATAATTAATTAAAATAATGAGCCTAATTATAAATTCCATGGATATTTTTTAATATTTATTTTTCAAAATTTATAATGAATAGAAACATCATCAAATGACATCATTTCTTGGAAAGTCATCCCTAGGCCATAAATGCATAAAATATTACGTTTAAGCCCTCCCATGCCTCATTAAGACCTTCCATGACTCATTAATGCATCTTTATCCAAAATATTTATGAGGTAATTGAATTTGGCCTCCAAAATTGAATGGATTCTTAGCCACAAACCTTCATCTTGAGATGGGTAGTTCAGGTTCATTCTGATCATTATGCAAAATATATAAATAAGAGGCTTTATCTATTGAAATTGAAGGTCTTTTTGTGTAAAGTTATAATTCTAAAAATATCTCTCAAGCCATTGTAATTAGTGTTATAATTCTAAATTATTGAGATAATCCAATCCAAAACCATCACAAAGGTGCCATGGAGAAGAGGAGATAGCCAAGAACTCCTTTGCTAAAGACTCATTGAGCACAAATCAAGAAATACAATCAAAAAAGATTATTGGAACATCAAAGAATGTAAGAGAAGTAAGATTATTGAAATTTAGTTGTGCTTTGTTCATTTTTATTCTTCACCATACACCCCCTTTGGATAGGCTTAGGGTGTTAACATTGTGTATTCTATATTTGGATTTTGATTTCATTCACTAACACGATACTAATCACCTCCTATTTCAATCCTATGTTCACATTTATTACCGTATTCCCAAGTGAATACATTTAAAAATTCATTTAAGAAGGTGACCAAAACATCTTGCTCCTTATAATTAAAGTTAACAATAATATTGATGATGTTAGGCCTTTCTAAAGTGCCACGGTTGACATCTATTGATCCTTCAACATCCATAGTGCTACCTTCCTTGATACAATTAGGCACAAGATAGAGTGAATCATCTAACACCTTAGGTTTAACCACTAAGACATTCATCCTAGGAAGGCCTAGGGTTGGTCTATTTATGATTAAAAACTCCAAACCAATATGATCAGGGTGATAGTGATACTTATGAGAAAGTCACATGAGCTTGGTGTAACCTTTATCTCCTTGAATAGGTTTCATGTTGTAATATGAATGAAATAACACTCGATATTAGACTCAACCACTCTAGTGGTCTTAGTGGGAGATGCATGGATAGAACCTATACTCTTATGGGAAAATCATAATGTAAGAGGAAGCTCAATTTTTAGGGAAACATCCTTGAAGATATATTCAAAAAGATATGGGTTATCCTATCATCATGGATTCGAAGAGGGATTTGATTGATGTGTACTAGAATATGAAGGAATACATATTGATCAATACTCATCCATACCAAAAAATTAATCCTTGAATAAATGAGACTCAAAAATAGGGGATGTATGAGAATCTATAGACCCCCATGAGGATACATCCAAAGCCTCACCTGAGGGCTTTGTCTTTACATAGATAAATTCTCATGGATCTGGGTCAGCCTCCATGGTGTGAACCTCACCTTATTGTACAAAGTAAACCATGTGAAACATGGTAGATATGATGGCCTATTTGGAAGTGGTCTAAGGATGGCCAAAAATCATGTTACATGAAAAATCAAGGTCTAACATATAAAATTCAATTTTGATTATCTTGGGGCCAAGATTTACCTAAAGCTTCACATTCTAAATTGATGTAACCATGTCATTATTGAAATCAACATAGTTATGGAGAGAATCAGAAATCTTATTTTGATTGATCTTGATCTCATTAAACACATGTAGGGGTATTATATTCAATGTAGCTCCTACATCGATGATGTACCAATTAACACAAAAATCATCAACATAAGTCTCAATTTAGAGAGGGAAACAATCCCTCTTTAGAAGAACTAAACCATCTAATAAAGAGGCTGGGCCAAAAGATAAGATAGGAGGATGAGGGTGCTCATATGCATCATATTTGAATAGCATTTCAATATCATCATGAAATAGACCCTCATGAGAGGAACCAAGCTCATTAGAGATGATACACCTTTGTTCAAGATAAAGGTGAAGAAGGTCCCAAATGGATATCCAAACTGAGAGGCCTTGTAACTCCTCTATGATGGAGTAAGGATGTTGTCTAGCCTAAGGAGGGATGTTATGCCTAAAGTCAAATTTAACTTTAGGGTTCCCTACACCTATAGGATAGATGATAGGATAAGCACCACTAGTCTCTCCAATAGGGTTGGTGGTCTTACTAGACTGCATGTTGACAAAGTAATCATACCTAATATAGGCTATGTTGATAGTAGAAACAACCTTGATACTCTCATGATTTGCTTACCCTCTTAGGTCAACTTAGGAAGAGGAGTCATAAGAGATGGAAAATCAAGAAGGAAAACATGGGGACTTAGTCTTTTTGTCCATATGATTGTCATTAACATCAAAAGGGGCATCATGAATGTCATGGATGTCAAAGGATCAGGTAGGATTGATGGAGAGAAGAGCATGTTTTAAAGTTTCACAATGTAAACTTGTCATGATTTTATAGAGACCATTTCTACACCACTTGAAGATCAATTAATAAAAGATCTATTATGTATTTTTGAGTGAATAAATATATAGTCCATAGGTTTAGTTAAGAAGAAATGAGCTCATAATTCCTTTATTTCTATTCTCAAACATTATAGGGTTTCTTAGTTAAACCTAAGGATTTAAGCCATGGCATTCATATGCATGTTCTATTTTTATGTTGATTTTCTATAGATGGGAAATGGTTACTTAAGTCTTTGTTGACATTGTAAAAATAGCCCCTTCAACTAGCAATTACTAGCTTGAGTAATATTCTAAGAATTTATATTTCCTAAGTCCTCGACTTAAGATTTTTACCAGCTCGATCAATGGTTAATGCTTAATCATTTGTTGAATATCTAATGAAGCATATAAAATTCAATATGTCAAAGGCACCACCAAGTAAAACGCTAGTGACAAGTGTCACAATCATAGATCTTGCATAGTAATTCTACAGATTCATTTAAATTCAAATGGTCAAGGATTAACACAAGGATACCAAGTGTCTCAATAGTAGGAACTGATAGCAAAGGTGTAAAAGTCATGCGAGGGTGCTAAGTATCACAAGCATGGGTACTGATAATAGTGTACAGAAGGCATGCAAGGATTCCAAGTATCACATTGAGGGAACTTATCATAGATAAATTTGGATCTTATCATAAGATATAAAGGTGAGCATGTGATCATTTAATAAATATCTAATGGAGTGAGTGGACTCAATAAGATCATGTGCTATATATTTAATGACACACATGTAAGTTAAAGATCGAGCTAGTTTGATGAGATCAGTAGAGTGTATTCATTCCAAAGCCTCAAGAAGAAGTGAGATGAGACTAAGGTCTTACAGTTTAATGTTAGAAAAAGGTAAAGTTTTTGTAACTATGAATATTTAACAACATGTGAGATCTTGGATCAGAATGTAAGAACCATGTCTATATCTAAATTGCAAATAACCCTGTTATCTTGAAATTTTTGATTTGTTTTTATGAGGTTTCACTTAAGGTTTTAATATTTTGTTTTCATTATGTTTGGTATGTTATGTAGATACAAAGGTTGAAATATAACATTCAAATAAAATTTAATGATGATTGAAATTAATTAAACTAGCTCACACACACACACACACACACACACACACACACACACACACACACACACACACACACACACACACACACACACACACACACACACACACACACACACACACAAACATAATAGAAAATTCTTGGATGAAAGTTTGGCCTCTTTATTTGGAATGATGTTGGATGATTACAAATGATGAAGGTCTGATTTTTATATCAGACTTACATATGCTTGCATGAATGATCAATTGATGAACCAAACCAAACCTCATAAAAAGATACTATAAGTTTCACCAAACCCTATCCCAATTATGCCAAATTGAAGCGTTACACTCCTATGATGAAAATATGACAAACCCACATCAATACATGGTTGGAAATGCATTGATCTGAGGTTTGATATGAAATTATAGTGGTCTGATATGAATTTCTAATTACAAAATATATTATTCCACCTCTAATAAAGACTTTAAAACATGTAAAATCATCAATACAACATGGCTATTAATCCTAATAATTAAATCATCCTCAAATTTCCTTCAAATTTGAATATAAATCCTCCAATATGATTGATGTCTTCAAACCCTTTTTAAACCAATAAATTCCATTGAAACCCTAGCTCTAAATGGTATAAATCAGATCTATAATTTTTTTGTTATACCCACATCAATGAATATGCATTATCATCAAATGAAGCCATACACACATAGAAAATTTGTCCATAAATTCACCAAACTAATTTCAAACCCTAACCACCCAAGAAAAATGCTGAAATCTGCAAACCCTTAGCTACTATCAGCATAAATATATAATGTAGCTCAATAATAAATCTATAATGGATTCCTCTCTCAGTGGTGGAATTAGGGTTACATGCAATCCACTAAATTCTAAGGGTTTTCATCCTTAAAATTATCTAGGCATAAAAATACTATCTCTAGTATGAAGAAGTTCAAGTTTTCCTAAATCACATAATGAGAAAATGAAAGAACTAGAGTTATTTTGCAATTCTTCATTTACTTTTGGAACCCAACACTGCATTAGGAAATAATATAAATTTATTTCACATAAATAAGTGGGCACCCCCCTTGTGGGAAATAATAAACTATTCCCTTTTTAACATTTTCTCACTTAACTTTATAAACCCATTTTATGATTTTCTTTTATTTATTTTCATAATTTCACCTTATAAAGTCACTTTTATGATTTTTGACAAAAAGTAAATTTATAATGAAATACTATAAAAACCCATTATGGACAAACTCACTACAAAGCTCCTTTAGTTGGAAAACACCATCATACCTCAAAATTAATCCCATTACCACCTCCATTTGCTTACAAGAATGATGGAATAGGTTAATCTGATTAACTGAATGATCACTTAAAAAAAGGGGACGTTACACAAAAGATCCAATCGATACATTTTAGAGTTGGAACATTAAAGCTCAAAAGTGTATAAAGATCTAATAAAACATGTGAGCCTATTATAACTTGATCTAACATATGCATTTTAAATTTGAGAAAATTAAATTAGAGTCATCAGATCATGGTAAAAAACTTAAGATCAATGGTCATTATTCAAAGATTTATTGATCATAATGGTCAGGTATAGGAACATGAAGGTAAGCCATAAATTATGACACATATAATTAAATATATTATATTGATCAACAAAGTATGTGTAATATGACATGTGCATCAAAACTAGAACCTAGTATATGATAAAATTATTAATGAGACCAAGAATCATGGTGGTGGAGCATGAGTTCAAGATGAGGGAAAGTTGTTGTTTAATAAATATGAACTGAGTCTAGAATTAGTGTGATGTGTTAGTAAACAAGTATAAACATAGAGAAAACATTGAACCCTACATAAAATGCTTGTGTGTGTGTGTGTGTGTGTGTGTGTGTGTGTGTGTGTGTGTGTGTGTGTGTGTGTGTGTGTGTGTGTGTGTGTGTGTGTGTGTGTGTGTGTGTGTGTGTGTGTGTGTGTGTGTGTGTGTGTGTGTGTGTGTGTGTGTGTGTGTGTGTGTGTGTGTGTGTGTGTGTGTGTGTGTGTGTGTGTGTGTGTGTGTGTGTGTGTGTGTGTGTGTGTGTGTGTGTGTGTGTGTGTGTGTGTGTGTGTGTGTGTGATCTAGGATACATAAAATGTTGTTTCTATTTAATATAGTAAAACTAAGAGAGAAAGGTAAAAAGTAAGATATTGATGAATTATGTCAAATAGATAAATATAGAGACATAGAGAGGAGGGGTAGAGTGGAAGAGAAGAGAGAGATGTGCAAAGTTTGAGAAATTACATAACATGCTTGTAATAGAGAACTAGATTTAGATTTATTTATGAATAATGTTGTAATAAAGAGTTATAGCTCCATATTTTGAATATATATCTGATCAGTGTGTACCATAACATAATTTGAGTTGGTGATTATTTATGGTGTCAGTGCTTCCTTAGAGTATCTGATCTTAAATAAGGGGATTGGTGTCTCCTTAGGGTCAGTACCCTTAAACAGTGTAACCAATGATGCTAGATTAGAATAGTATATTATAGTAAATTTTTCTCACCATGGTTTTTACCACATTGGGTTTTACATGTATACACATGGTGTTGTGTCTATTTGTGCGTATGTGATTTCTGCACATGTTTTTGATCTACATTAAAAGTTTAAAAAAGGACTAAGTCAATCTGTTGATTCACCCCTTCTCACTAGATAGTTATGTGATTCATTAGATGATTATGATAGCTATGATTATGACCATGACTATAATTTTGTTACCAAGGAAAAGTAAGTTTGATTCATGGCATTAGGATCATCTTCTATTGATAAAGAAGAAGTTGAAGACTTAGATGAAGAAGAGGAAGGAGAAGTGGATCTAGAGTGTGAACTCATCTGTTCTCTAGATGAAATTGACAAGCTAATAAAAGAAAACTCAAAATGTCCAAAAGTCTTCAAAAATATGATCAAATGGTGGTTATCTTAAAGACACAAGTTGAAGAGGATAAAATAATAGAAGATGTAGTCAAACTTGAACTACAATCTAAATTTGATAAGTGCATGAAGTTAGAAGTAGAGATAGTGTCTTTGAGAAAATAAATTGAGAAAGCTAAAGATCAAATACACAAAGGTCCAAAAATAAAAGGAGGATCTAACATTCTTGATGATTTTATCAACTCTCAAAATCCTTTAAAAGAGAGATTTGGTATTGGTTATGAAAAAGGAAAAAATTTCCATAAATAGTAAATTTTCTAACCTATATGACAACTTCAAACTAGAAGGAGAATCAAGAGTGAAGAAAGAGACAGTTTTTAAGGATATAAAGATAGACGCAAACACTATTGATGTGATGAAAATTGAAGGACAAAATAAGCCTAAAGAAAGGAAGAAGAGTAATGAGATTTTTTTTAAAAAATCAAGGAAGATACAAAAAAAAAGTAGCTAATGCAGATTGTTACACAAGAGTAAGAGAATTGAAGAACCCAAAGTTTAAAAGAGCTCCTCATCCTGCACAAAGAAATGTTATGACCAAGTATTCCTCATTTTTATATGGTTATTGTTATATCTATAATAAATTTGGTCATAGGGATATTTATTTTAGAGTTATACCTAAAAAGAAAACAAATTTTGTAAGCACAAATTCATTTTCACCCTTGTTAGATACAAATGTAATATGTTATAATTGCAATAATTTTGGTCACATAGCTAAAAAATGTAGATAACAATTTGTAAGATCAAATATGCAAAGTGAAAATAAAATCATGCCTCCCAAAGTGAACAAAGGTTCACAAGTTTATGAAAAAGAGAAAAATAAGGTAAATAAAAAACTCAAGGATGTGTGGAAAGTGAAAGATCAAGATATGATTGCTCAAACTACACTCCATGCCAAGGAGTAGAATTTGTGTGTAATAGACAGTGGTTGCTAGTGATAAAAGCAAGTTCATCAAACTAAGCAAATATAAGGAAGGATTTATCAGCTTGGAAGACAATCCTACAATAAAGATCTAAGGTAAAGGAACCTTGAACACAGATGGAAAAATTATTACACATGATGTCCTTTATGTTGAAGGATTGAAACATAATCTGCTAATTGTCATTCAAATATGTGATAATGGATATAATGTCACATTTAATATAGAAGGTTGTAAAATAAATATATATAGAAGAGTAGTTATTTAAGGGAAAAGAACTAAAAGCAACATTTATAATCTTAATGAAGTGAATAGAAATAGCTACCTGATAGGAAAAATTGATGAGAGTTGGTTATGGCATAGAAGAATGGGCTATGTTAATTTTGACAAACTGGTAAAGTTGAGTTCAAATAAGTTTGTTAGACACATGCCTAATATAACAAAACCCGTAAACACTACTTAAAAGGAATGTTATCAAGGCAAATAGACAAAGGGTCAAATTTTAAACAAAGGAGTATGCAACTACAAAGCCTCTAGAATTAGCTCATATTGATCTTTGTGGTCCTACTAAGATAAGAAGATCTAAAGGAGAGATATAATTCATGTTATTTGTAGATGTTTAATCAAGAATGACATGGGTAACCTTTTTATGGACAAGTCTCAGGCATTTAAAAGATCCAAAAATTTTAGGGCCATGGTAGAGAATGATATAGGATGAAAAATCAAATTCTTAAGATTTGGTAGAGGTGGATAATTCACCTCAAATTATTTTATGAAGTACTATGAGAAGCATGAAAAATAAAGGCATTACTCTATAATAAGGAATCCACAACAAAATGGAGTTGTTGAAAGAAATAATAGGACAATCAAGGAGATGGCTAGAATAATGTTAAAAGAGGCCAAATTACCTAATGGATACTAGAGAGAAATACTTCAAACAACAATATATATCTTGGATAGAGTGCACCTAAGGGTAAATAATGATAAAACCCCCTATGAACTATGGTATGGAAAACCTACCTCTATTAATTATTTTAGAGTGTTTGGTAGCAAATGCTACATCAGGAAAAAAGAAAACAAATTGGAAATATATGAATTAATATGTGATGAAGGAATATTTCTTGGTTAATACACCCAAATCAAAGCCTACATATATGAAAATAAAAGGATATATAAGATTATAGTGAGTATCAATGTCAAGGTTTAAGAAGGTTTGAAACATGTTAACCCTGATAAAGACATCTATGAAGAAGAATTAGAGTCTGAAGAAGAAGTAGCTAATGAAGAACTTGAGGAAGTAAATCAAAATCTACCTACAATATTTATTCAAAAGGATCATCCTATAGAACAAATCATTAGCAATAAAAATGAAGGAGTTTAGACAAGGAAAGAGTTTCAAAAATCAAAGAGCAAGTATGTTTTACTCTAATGTCAAAAATTGAGCCTAAGAACTATGTTGAATCCTATAAGGATGAAAATTAGCTAAAATCCATGGAAGAAAAACTAAGCCAAATTAAAAAGAACACAACATGGTAACTAGTTCCAAGAACTACAAAAAATAATGTAATAGGTCCAAAGTCAGTCTTTCAAAATAAGATCAATGAGGATGGAATTGTCATAAGAAATAAGGCCAGATTGGTGTGCAAAGGATATGCACAAGTTAAGGGCATATATTTTGAGGAAACATTTTCTCTAGTTTCTAGATTGGAAGCCATAAGAATGTTTTTAGCATTATTTGTTTATAATAAGTTAAAATTTTATCAAATGGATTTAAGTCTACTTTCTTGAATGGGAACCTAGAAAAGGAAGTCTACATAGAACAATCTAAACATTTTCATCTATCAGATGAAGAATATTATGTTTATAGACTAAAGAAAGCTATGTATAGTCTAAAATAGGCACCTAGAACATGGTATTCAAGATTAGACCATTACTTGTAAAAATAAGAATTCAATAAAGGATGTACAGACAACAATCTATACTTCAAATTAGAAGGTGAACACAGGTTGATTATTATTGTTTATGTACATGATATCATTTTTTGTGGCATCAATAATAGAATGTAAAAATAATTTTCTACTCGAATGAAAAATTAGTTTGATATGTCTATGATTGGAAAAAATTCATTCTTCTTTGGTCTAAAAATAGCACAAATTTATGAAGGAATATTTATATCCCAAACCAAATATGCTAAATAAATGGTCAAGAAGTTTTGAATGGAAGATAACAAGCTAGTTAGTACTTCCATGATTACTTTTTATAAATTAAGCAATGAAGATGATCACCTTAATGCAAAAAAAAAAAATCAATTATAGGTAGATTTTTATACCTAACTACATTAAAACCTGATATCATTCAAGCAGTGTGCATGGTTTCAAGATTTCAAGTTGTTCTTAAAGAGTCACATGTAAATACAGTGAAAAGAATCTTCAGATATATCAAGAGTACAATTGAATATGGTCTTTGGTATCCCAAAGGTGAAAACTTCATTTTGATACATATATAGATGTTGATTGGGTAAGAAATGTGGATGATAGAAGAAACACTAGTGGTGGTGTATTTTTCCTTAGAAACAGACTTGTTTCATAGCTAAGCTAAAAACAAGAGTTAGTTACTCTTTCCATAGTAGAAGTAGAGTATGTTGCAATAGTAGCATGTTTCACTCAAGTCTTATAGATGAATCAAACACTCAAATACTTCAAGTTAGAGTAAAAATTTCCTATATCTATTATTTGTGATAATTTGTGTTGTAAATATATCAAATGATCTAGTGATGCATTCCACAAAAAGCATATATTAATCAGGTATCACTTTTTAAGAGAAAAGGTTACAAATCAAGAGGTTACAATGGAGTATGTGCTAATGCAAGATCAAGTTTTAGACATATTCACCAAACCTCTTCCCAAGGAATAATTTGAGTATTTGAGATAGAATTTGGGAGTTGTCGCTCCTACAGCACATCACTAGATCCTAGTGATAGGGCATGAGTCTAGGGGGAGTATAATAAAAGTATTGTGAATCCCTGAAAGAAGAGAGAAAAGGCAACTTAGGTATGCATATTTTTGAAAATTTCTAATGATTCGATGGTTTCAAATTCTTGGATAAACTCCTTTATCTGATAAAGGGGGAAAAAACTTTATAAAAACTATGAAACAGTTAGAGTCCCTTTGCCATTGATGTCAAAGGGGAAGAAAAAGTTTAAATGCTCTCAGTAAAAGTTTGAAAGGGTAGAGCATGTGTCCAAGTTGATTTTAGGAAAATTTTCCATTACATTAGAAGGAGTAAGTTTGGAATGAGTATTTTAGGAAGTTTTAGCTCAATTTCATCAAAAGCCAATACAAGCAATGTCAGAGAAGGAGTAGAGTAGTATAATATCATATCATTTAGTTTGCCAACAATGCCAAAGGGGGAGATTTTTGGCTATATGATTGTCATCGATGTTAAAAGATAAAGCAGGATTGATGGAGAGAAGAGAATATTTTAAAGTTACATAGTGCAAAGTTGTCTTGATTTTATAGAGACCATTTTTAGACCACTTGAAGTGTAATTAGTAAAAGATATGTTATGGGTTTTTCATGTGCATCTTAAATATATAGTCTACAAGTTCAATTTAGAAGAAATGGGCTCAAAATTTATTTATCTTTATTCTCAAACATTATAGGGTTTATCAATTAAACCCTAAGGCTTTAAGCCATGGCATTCATAGGAATGTTATATTTTTATGTTGACTGGCTATAGATGGGAACCGGTTACTTAAGTTATAACTTAAGTTTTTATCCTCATTATGTAATTGGCCCCTTTAACCTAGAAATTACTAACTCAAGTAATGTTATAAGACTTTATATTTCCTTAGTTCTTGACTTAATATTTATCCCAACTCGATCAATGATTATCACTTAATCATACATTAAAGATATAATGAAGTGTAGCAAATTCAATTTGTCAAAGCCACCTCCAAGTAAACATGCTACTAAAAGGTGTCACAATCACAAAACTTACACAATAAATCTATGGAGTGGTCTAAAGTCAAATTTTCAAGGATTAACATGAGGATGTCAAGTGTCTCGATAGCAGGAACTAATAGCAAAGGTACAAAAGGAAAATGAGGTTACCAAGTGCTACAATCATGGGCACTAATAATAGTGTACAAAAGCATACAAGAATGCCAAGTGTCACATTCAAGGAGTTTTTCAAAGATAAATTTTGAGTTTATAAGAAGATCAAACGATGACCATGTGATCATGTAATTAAGATCTAATAGAGTGAGTAGACTCAATAGGATCAAGTGCTTGATGTTTAATGACATAGAGGCATCTTAAAGACTGAGCTAATTTGATGAGATCAATAGAACATATTAATTCTAAAAACATAGGAAGCAACAAAATGGGATTAACATATTTAGGTTTAACCTTAGATAGAGGTAAATTTCATGTAACTTTGAATATTTAATGGCATGTAGGATCTTGGATCAAAATATCAAACAAATTCATTTTAAAGTTGGAACATTAAAGCTTAAAAGTGGACAAGGATCCAACAGAGTGTGTGAACCTATCATAACTTTATTTAATAGATGAATTTTAAATTTGAGAAATTTGAATGAGGATCATCATATCATGACACAAAACTTAAGATCAATGGCCACTATTTAAAGGTTTTTCATCACAATGGTCAAGTAGAGGAAGATGTAGTTAAGCCATAAATTATGACATAAATAATGAATTAGACTACAATGATCAATCAATTTTTTGTAATATGGCATGTGCATTAAAACTAGAGTGTAGTATATGCTCAAAATAGTAATGAGACTAAGAATCATGATGGTGGTGCATAATTTCAAGAAATGGGAAATTTGTTCAAGAAATATGAACTGAGTCCAAAACTGGTGTGATGTGTTAGTAAACAAGTATGAACATAGAGAAGATGCATAACCCTAGATCAAATGTGTGTATACATATAAATCATCTAGGATACATAAAATATTATTGCTAATGAATAGAGTCAAACAGAGAGAGAGAGAGAGAGAGAGAGAGAGAGAGAGAGAGAGAGAGAGAGAGAGAGAGAGAGAGAGAGAGAGAGAGAGAGAGAGAGAGAGAGAGAGAGAGAGAGAGAGAGAGAGAGAGAGAGAGATGAAGTGTGTTAAATAGATAAGAGGGGTAGAGTGGAAGAGAAGAGAGATGTGTAGAGTTTGAGCAGTTACAAAATAGACTTGTAACAAGGAACTAGAATTAGATTCATTTATGAATCATTATTATAATCAGGAGTTGTAGCTCCATAGTTTGAATATATATATGATTGGTGGGTGCCATAAGATAAGCTAAACCAGTGCTTAGTTAGGGAGTTAGTGATTCTTTAGAGTAAGTGGTCTTAAATCAAGGGATTGGTGTCTCTTTTAGGGTCAGTATCATTAAACATTCTAAATATTGAGGTTATTGATTGTAAGGCTAGATTAGAACAACAAAATCTAGTAGTTATTTCTCACTATGGTTTCTCCCACATTGGGTTTTCCACATCTACATATGGTGTTGTATCTATTTGTTTGTATGTGATCTCTGCATATGTTTTTGATCTGCATTAAAATTTCAAAAAATGACTAAGTCAATCTATTGATTCACCCCTATCTCAATAAATAGTTGTGTTTCAACAATTGGTATCAGATCCCTAGTTCCTTAGAAAAGGATTAATTAGATTAGGTAGATCTTATAAGATGAACACAAATGGCTAGTCAAGAAGGATCTTTCTCAAACAAAGTGCCTCTCTTTAATGGATCAAACTATGCATTTTATACAATTAGAGTGGAAGAATATTTATCTTCATTAGGGATTGATGTATGAATGTCTATTGTAAATGGATATACATCCCTTGCTACAACTCTTATTGATTAGGCTTCAAAGAAGGCATACGAGAGCAATGACAAAGCAAATAATGCTATTTTATGTGGATTGTCAAATTTAGAGTTTGTCAAAGTGATGCATTATAAAAATGAATAAGATATCTAAAAAAAATTAAAGATCATATATGAAGGTGATGACAAGGTAAATTAGGGAAAGCTACAAACACTCAAAGGCAAGGTTGAAATCTTTATAATGAATGAAGAAGAGAAAATTTTAGACTACCTCCTCAAAGTAGATGAAATAGTCAATGTAATCAGAGGCCTTAGAGAAGAGATGAAAGATTTTATCATTATCAAAAATTTCCTAAGATCTATGCCATCAAGGTATCACTCAAAAATATTTGTAATAGAGGAATTGAGAGATATGGATAAACTCACTATTGATGAGTTACATGGAACTTTTATAGTTTATGAGATGAGAATGGGAGAAATAGACACCTTCAAGAGAGAAGTTGCTTTAAAAGTAGCCAAATTAGTAAAGGCATAAGCATCTGCATCTAGATTTGAAGAGATCGATGAAGAAGATGCCAACTTTGTTAGAATATTAAAAAGAGGGTATGGAAAGTACAAATGTAAGTTACCATTTAAATGATTTAACTATGGTAAAGTAGGACATTTTGCTACTAAATTCCCTTATAACAAAAAGGATAACACTGAGAAAGAAGAGGATAGTAAAAAAGTGAAAGCCCACTATCCCAAGAAGAAGATATTATTCAAAAACAAGAAAGGCTTGTACACAAAAGAAGACAATGATTCATTAGATGATTGCGATAGTTATGATGACAACCATGATTGTGCTTTTCTAGCTGAGGAAAAGGAAGTCCTATTGATGACATTAAGATCAACTTATATGGATCAAGAATGAGTTGAAGACTCAGATGAATAATAGGAAGGAGAAGTGGATCTAGAATGTGAGCTCATCTATGCTCTAGATGAAATTGATAAGCTAAGAAAAGAAAAATCATAAAAAAAGAAGCTTGGACAAAAGAAGATTGAAACATTATCCAAGGTCTTGAAAAATCTAACCAGATGGTGGTTAGCCTAAAGACACAAGTTGAAGAGGATAAAATAATAGAAGATGTTGTCAAACTTGAACTACAATCTAAATCTAATTACTATATAAAGTTAGAAGTAGAGATAGTGAATTTGAGAAAATGACTTGAGAAAGATAACCATTAAATAGACAAAGGTTTAAAGCTAAAAGGAGGATCCAACATTATTCATGATTTGATTAACTCTTAAAATCCTTCAAAAGAGAGATATGGTCTTGGTTATGAAAAAGGAAAAAGTTTCATAACCAGTACATCTGCTAACCTATATGAAAAAATTAAGTAGAAATATAATAAAAAGCAAAGAAAGAGAAATATTGTAAGGATACAAAGATAGACACAAACACTACTAATGTGAAGAAATTTGAATGAGAAAATAGGCCTCAAGAAAGGAAGAAACACAATGATAAAATCTATGCAAACTCAAGTAAGATGTAGAACATAAAAGTAGCTGATGCAAACTATTACATAAGAGTGAGAGACTTGAATAAGCTAGAGTTTGGAAGAGCTCCACATCCTGCACAAAAAATGCTATGACCAGGTATTTCTCATCTTTCTATGGTTATTTTTATTCTTGTAATCAATTTGATCATTGGGCTATTGCTTTTAGAGTTATACCTAAAAGGATAAAAAAATTGTAAGAAAAAAATCATTTTTACCCTTGTTAGATACAAACGTAATATGTTATAACTACAATAATTTTTGTCACATAGATAAATAATATAGAGAAAATTTTTTAGGACCAAAGATTCAAAGTGAAAAGAAAAACATTTCTCTCAGTGTGAAAAAAGGTTCACAAGTTTCTCAAAAAGAGAAAATTAAGCTAAATATTAAACCCAAGGATGTGTGAAAAGTGAAAGATCAATCTATGATTACCTAAACTGCACTCCATGCCAAGGAGCAGAATTTATGGGTAATAAATATTGGTTGCTCAAAACATATGACTAGTGAGAAAAAAAATTCATCAAACTAAGTAAATATAAGGAAGGATTTGTCAGCCTGAGAGACAACACTAAAGTAAATATCTAAGGTGAGGGAACCTTGAACATAGATGGAAAAATATCTACATATGATATCCTTTATGTTGAAGGACTGAAGCATAATCTACTAAGTATCAGCCAAATGCATGATAATGGATATAAGGTCACATTTAATGTGGAAGGTTATAAGATAAGGAGATATAGAAGACTAGTTTTTTAAGGGATAAGAACTAAAAGCAACATTTATAGTCTTAGTGAAGTGAATGGAAATAGCTACTCGATAAGAAAGATTGATGAGAGTTGGTTTAGGAATATAAGAATGGGCCATGTTAATATTGAAAACCTAGTAAAGATGAGCTCAGGTGTGTTAGACTCATGCCTAAGATAACCAAACCTACAGACACTACTTGTAAGTAATGTTAGCAAGGCAAGTAGACAAGGGTCAGATTTCAAAAAAAGGAGTATGCAACTATAAATCCTCTAGAATTATTTCATACTGATATTTGTGGTCCTACTAATACAAGAGGATATAAAAGAGAGAGATACTTCATGTTATTTATATAGGATTAATCAAGAATGATAGTGGTAAACTTTTTGAAGGACAAATCTCAGACATTTGAAATAATCATAATTTTTAGGGCCATGGTAGAGAATGAGATAGGACAAAAAATAAAATGCTTAAGATCTGATAGAGGTGGATAATTACCCTCAAATGAGTTCATAGAGTACTATGATAAGTATAAAATCAAAAAGCATTACTTTGTAGTAAGGACTCCACAATAAAATGGAGTTATTGAGAGAAAGAAGAAGATAATCAAGGAGATGGCTAGAACAATGTTAAAAGAGGCCAAATTACTAGATGGATACTAAAGAGAATCAATCCAAATAGTAGTATATATATTAGATAGAGTTTAACTAAGGGTAAACATTGATAAAACCCCCTATGAACTATGGTATGGAAAACCTATCTCTATTAAGTATTTCAAAGTGTTTGGTTGTAAATGCTACATTAGGAAAAAATAATATAAATTGGGAAGCTTTGAATCAAGATGTGATGAAGGAATATTTCTTGGTTATTCCACCTAAAGAAAAACCTACATATGATACAAAAAAGGCTTTATAATATTATAGATAGTATCAATGTTAAGGTTGAAGAAGGATTGAAACATGTTAAACCTAACAAAGACATCTATGAATAAGAATAATAATCTAAAGAAGAAGTAGCTAATAAAGAACTTAAGGAAGTAAATGAAAATCCACCTGCATGATTTTTTCAAAAGGATCATACTATGGAATAGATCATTGGAAATAAAAATGGAGTTTAGATAAGGAAAAGAGTTTCACAAAATAAGGAGCAAGTAATTTTTTCTCTAATGTCCAAAATTGAGCCTAAGAACTATGTTGAAGCTTTCACATATGAGAATTGGCTAAAATCCATAGAATAAAAACTAAGCCAAATTGAAAAGAACATAACTTGAGAATTATTTCCAAGACTTGAAAACAAAAATATAATAGGTACAAAGTGGGTCTTTAGAAATAAGCTCAATGAGGATGGAACTATCATAATAAATAAGGTTAGATTGGTGTGAAAAGGATATGCACAAGTTGAGGGCATAGATTTTGATGAAACATTTGCTCCAGTCACTACATTGGAATCCATAAGAATATTTATAGAATTATCTATTTGTAATAAGTTGAAACTCTATCAAATGGATGTTAATTATAATTTATTGAAATGGAACATAGAAGAGGAAGTATACATAGAACAACTGAAGGTTTTCAGCTATTAGATGTAGAAGATTATGTTTATAGACTGAAGAAATCTCTGTATGGTCTAAATTAGACACCTAGAACATGGTATTCAATATTATACCAATACCTACAAAAATAAGGATTCAATAAAGGATGTGTAGACAACAATCTCTACTTCAAATCAAAAGGTGATCATATGTTGATTGTTGTTGTTTATGTAGATGATATCATTTTTGGTGGTAGAAATAATAGAATGTGCAAATAATTTGTTACTCAAATGAAAAATGAGTTTGAGATGTCTATGCTTGGAGAACCTTCTTTCTTATTTGGTATAAAAATAGCAAAAACTATTGAAGGAATATTTATATCTCAAACCAAGTATGCTAAAGAAATGTTCAAGAAGTTTAGAATGGAAGATAGCAAGCCAATAGGTACTCCCATGGTTACTGGTTGTAGATTGAGTAAATAGTATGAGTCCCTTGATTGAAGACCTAATATAATGCAATTAGTGTGCATGGTTACAAGATTTAAGGTCGATCCTAAAGAGTCACATGTCAATGTAGTGAAAAGAATCTTCAAATATATCGAGGGTACAATTGACTATGGTATTTGGTATCCCAAAGGTGAATATTTCCCTTTAACAACATATACATATGTTGATTGAGTAGGAAGTGTGGATGATATAAGAAACACTAGTGGTGGTTCATTTTTATTTGGAAAAAGACTTGTTTCATGGCTGAACAAAAAATAAGAGTTAGTTACTCTTTCCATAGTAGAAGTAGAGTATGTTGCAATAGTAACATGTTATACTCAAGTAATTTGGATGAAGGAAACACTAAAATTCATCAAGGTAGAATAAAAATCACCTATATCTATTCTTTATGACAATCCAAGTTTTATAAATATATCAAATAATCTAGTGATGCATTCTGGGATTAAGCATATATCAATCAAGTATCACTTCTTAAGAGAAAAGGGTGCATATCAAGAGGTCACAATGGAGTATGTGCCAAATTAGGATCAAGTTAAATATATATTCACCAAACCTCTTCCCAAGGAATATTTAGAGTATCTGAGACAAAATTTAGGAGTGGTGGCTCCTACATCACATCATGAGATCCTAGTGATAGGGCATGAGTCCAGGGGCAGTATCACAGATGTATTGTTAATCCCTGAAAGAAGAGAGAAAAGGTAACTTAGGTATGAATATTTTTTCAAATTTATAATGAGTTGATGGTTTTATATTCTTGGATAAACTCCTTTATCTAATAAAGGGGGAGAAAATTTTGGATAAACTATGAGACAGTTGGAGTCCCTTTGCCATTGATGTCAAAGGGGGAGAAAAAGGGCAAATAATCTATGTAAAAGTATGAAAGAGTAGAACATGTGTCCAAGTTGATTTTGGGAAAATTTTACATTTCTTGAGTAAGTTTGGTATGAGTATTTTTATGTAGTTTTAGCTCAAGTTCATCAAAATCCAATACAAATAATGCTAGAGAAGGTGTAGAGTATTATAAAATCAAAGCATTTAGTTTTCCATGAATTCCAAAGTGGGAGATTTTTGGCCATATGATTTTCATTGATGTCAAAAGGGACATTATGGATGTCATTGATGTCAAAATATCAAGTAGGATTGATGGAGAGAAGAGAATTTTGAATCCATATTAAATATATAGTCTACAAGTTCAATTGAGAAGAAATGAGCTCAAAATTGATTTATCTTTATTCTCAAACATTACAATATTTCTTAGTTTAACCCTAATGGATTAGCTATGGTGTTCATAAGCATGTTCTATTTTTATGTTGACTAGATATAGACAAGAACTAGTTACTTAAGTTATAACTTAATTCCTTGTCATCATTTTGCAACTAGCCCCTTTGATCTAGAAATTACTGGGTGGATCAGTGTTCTAAGACTTTATATTTACTAAGTCATCAACTTAATATTTATCCCATATCGATAAATGATTAGTACTCAGTCATAAATTAAAATATTCAATGAAGTGTAGTAAAGTCAATTTGTCAAAGGCACCTCCGATTAAATACACTAGTGACAAGTGGCATAATCATGAAGCTTGCATAGTAAATATATGGAGTAGTTTAAATTCAAATGGTCAAGGATTAATGTGAGGATGTCAAGTGTATAAATAGGAGGAATTGATAGCAAAGGTGTAGAATCACATGAAGGTGCCAAGTGTCACAAGCATGGGGTCTGATATTAGTGTATAAAAGTCATGTGAAGATGCCAAGTGTCACATTCAAGGAGCTTATTAAAGATATAGTTAGATATTGTAAAAATATCAAATTATGAGCATGTGATCATGTAATTAATATCTAAAGAAGTGAGTGAAATAAATGGGATCAAGTGGTTGATGTTTAACAACACAAAGGTGTTTTAAATACTGAGCTAGTTTGATGAGATCAATGGAGTGTATTCATTCCAAATACTTAGGAAGCTATGAGATGAGATTAATAACTTGATGTTTAATTTTAAAAAAAGGTAAATTTCATGAAACTATAAAGATATAATAGCATGTAGTAGCTCATATCAAAATATCCAATGGATGTATTTTAAAGTTAGAACATTAAATCTTGAAAGTGTACAAGGATCCAATCGAGGGTGTGAGCCTATCAAAATTTGATTTAATGGATGAATTTTAAAGTTGAGTAAATTGAATGAGGATTGCTAGATCATGGAATAAAACTTAAGATCAATGGTCACTATTCAAAGGTTTTTTAATCACAATGGTCAAGCAGAGGAACATGTAGTTAAACCATAAACTATAACACAAATAATGAAATAGATTATGATGATCAATAAAATTTATGTAATATGGAATGTGCATCAAAACCAGAGGCTAGTATATGCTAAAAGTAGTAATGAGACCAAGAATTATAGTACTGGAGCATGAGATCAAGATAAGGAAAATTTTCTATTCAAGAAATATGAACTAAGTCTATAATTGGTGTGATGTTTTAGTAAACAAGTATGAACATAGAGAAGATGTGGAACACTATATCAAATGCTTATATACATACATACACATATATATATACATGCATACATACATACATATATGTGTGTGTGTGTGTGTGTGTGTGTGTGTGTGTGTGTGTGTGTGTGTCTATATATATATATATATGTATCTATATATATATATATATATATATATATATAGATATACATATATATGCATATATATATACATATATATACATATATATATATATATACATATATATATATACATATATATATACATATATATATATATATACATATATATATATATATATACATATATATATACATATATATATATATATATATATATGTCATCTAAGATACAAAAATGTTGTCGATGTTGAATAGAGTCAAATTGAGAGAGAAAGAGGTAGAGAACAAGAGATTGATGAAGTGTGTCAAATATATAAATATAGAGACATAGAGAAGAGGGGAAGAGTGGAAGAGAAAATAGATATGTGTATAGTTTGAGTATTTATAGAACAAACTTGTAATAGAGAACTAGAATTAGACTAATTTATGAATCAATGTTGTAATCAAGAGTTATAGCTACATATTTTGAATATATATTTGATTGGTCGGTGCCATCAGTAATCTTAGTTTGTGATCAGTTAGGGATTTAGTGCTTCATTATAGTAGGTGTTCTTAAATTAGGGATTGGCATCTTCTTAGGGTCGGTACCCTTAAACATTATAACTAGTGAGGTTTTTGAATGTGAGACTAGATTATAATAGTATATTCTAGCATCTATTTCTCATCATGGTTTTTCCCACATTGGTTTTTACATGTATCCATATGGTGTTGTTTCTATTTGTGTGTATGTGATCTTTGCATAGGTTTTTGATCTACATTAAAAGTTCAAAAAAGGATGCTGAATAGAGTCAAATTGAGAGAGAGAGGTAGAGAACAAGATATTGATGAAGTGTGTCAAATATATAAATATAGAGACATAAAGAAGTGGGGTAGAGTGGAAGAGAAAATAGATATGTGTATAGTTTGAGTATTTATAGAACAAACTTGTAATAGAGAACTAGAATTGGACTAATTTATGAATCAATGTTGTAATCAGGAATTATAGCTACATATTTTGAATATATATCTGATTGGTCAGTGCCATCAGTAATCTTAGTTTGTGATCATTTAAGGAGTCATTGCTTCCTTAGAGTAGGTGCTCTTAAATTAGGGGATTGGCATCTTCTTAGGGTCACTACCCTTAAACATTGTAACTAGTGAGGTTATTGATTGTGAGACTAGATTAGAATAGTATATTCTTGCATCTATTTCTCATCATGGTATCTCTCCCCCCCCCCCAACACACACACACACACACATACATACATACATACATACATACATACATACATATATACATAGATATATATATATATATATATATATATATATATATATATATATATATATATATATATATATATATATATATATGTCTTAGTTTGTGATCATTTAGGGAGTCATTGCTTCCTTAGATTAGGTGCTCTTAAATTAGGGGATTGGCATCTTCTTAGAGTCGCTACCCTTAAACATTGTAACTAGTGAGGTTATTGATTGTGAGACTAGATTAGCATAGTATACTCTAGCATCTATTTCTCATCATGGTTTTTCCCACACACACACACACACACACACACATATACATACATACATACATACATATATATATATATATATATATATATATATATATATATATATATATATATGTCATCTAAGATACAAAAATGTTGTCGATGCTGAATAGAGTCAAATTGAGAGAGAGAGAGGTAAAGAACAAGAGATTGATGAAGTGTGTTAAATAGATAAATATAGAGACATAGAGAAGAGGGGTAGAGTGGAAGAGAAAATAGATATGTGTATAGTTTGAGTATTTATAGAACAAACTTATAATAGAGAACTAGAATTGGACTAATTTATGAATCAATGTTGTGATCAGGAGTTATAGCTACATATTTTGAATATATATCTAATTGGTCAGTGCCATCAGTAATCTTAGTTTGTGATCAGTTAGGGATTTAGTGATTCCTTAGAGTAGGTGCTCTTAAATTAGGGGATTGGCATCTTCTTAGGGTTGGTACCCTTAAACATAGTAATTAGTGAGGTTCTTGATTGTGAGACTGGATTAGATTAGTATATTCTAGCATCTATTTCTCATCATGGTTTTTCCCATATTGGTTTTTACATGTATCCATAAGGTTTTTTTTCTATTTGTGTGTATGTAATCTTTGTATAGGTTTTTGATCTACATTAAAAGTTGAAAAAAAGACTAAGTTAGTGAATCTATTAATTCATCCCCCCTCTTAGTAGATAGTTATGTTCTAACAAATCTTTGGTTTATTATTTTTCTTCTTCTTCTCCTTGTCATGGTTAAAGAGAGGCTCCCTTAGAACATTCAACTTATGGTTGGGTTGCATAAGAGGAGAACTCTGTGATGGAGGTGAGGCTTGCCCACTAGACTTTTGGGTAGTAAAATGGGCATCATCATGCCCCCTCATCTAATGGAAGTTGAAAAACTTGGCAGGGTCATAAGGAAACACCATCTATTATTTTTCTATGATTGATTCAAAATCATTCTTTTCAACTAGCTTCTTTCTGAAAGCATTCACCTCACATCTTTCCCTCTTGTCTTTCTTCTTAGGAGGAGAATAAGTAACACCATATTTAGTCTCATTATGGTTGTGATCGTATGAAGAGGATGAATTTTATGAAGAAACAAGCTACATGATTACATTTACCTAAAACACTTTGATCTTTAGACACTCATTAACAACTTCATCATAAGAGATAGGTTCATGCTTTAAGACCTTAAGGTGAAACTCCTTCCTTAATTTTCATGTGAACATATCATAAATTTGTTCAATTGAGAACCTAATCCTATATGTATGAATATATAAATGTAATTTATACATGAAATTAGAGTTTGACTCACCATTGGCTTATGCCATGGAGGTGAGTGACTAGATGTCAAGGTTAAAGGTCTATAAATATCAAAATATTAGAGGAAATCATCTAAAAGGGGTTGGAAATTGAGAGAGAATATAGAGGTAGATTCTGAAACTAGACAAGAGCTTTGATTCATAAATAACAAGTGAAGAGCTTCAACATCATGCCTTATTTTTGTTCTCAATCCATACACACCATTATTAATGTTATAATATGCTCTATGGGATTTGGGTCCTACATCCCATTAAATTTGGGAAGTTCAAGGATAGTAGGAAGGGGAATAACATGTACCCAAGGGGCTTGAGGATTCCATTGGAAGTTCTCATAATCATGAATAATAGTAGGTTGGTGATGCACCTTGATGGGGGATCATGATGGTGATAATGTTGCTTATGCCCATAGATATCCCCATGAGCATGATCATAGGGAGGATGATGTTAGGTGGCTCTTGATAGGGAGGATTATCATGATGGAAATCATCTCTACTATAGGGTGGAGAAAGACCACAAGAAGTGTGATAGTTCTCATGGAGATGATGGTAAGACATTACATGCTCATGGAAATGGTAGTGATGACAAAAATATCCATGATGTTGATCACATGCCATCATATGAGGGCTAACTAGCAACTGTTGATGATCCTAATATGCATCCCATGGGTCTATAGTCTACAAATGATGATTGAAATTAACATGCTCATTAGAAACTCTAAAATAAGGACTGGGAGGATGGGAGGATCATTCCATGATAGGGATACATCACTGAGTTAGAATACCTATGAAACATAACATGGATGTGAGGATGTTCTTAATATAGAGTCTCTATCTAGGAAAGAGGTAGGGAACTCATGTTAAAACTAGTCATGGAACTCAAAAATGAGTGGGTGTGGGCTCTATTTATAGAGGGAGCATGCCATTGACTCCTAGGGGTATAAGGATACATTTCATCCATCTAAATATGTCCATGACCATCATCAATGGTCACACATAGCTCATCAGGTCATAGCCATGCAAGGGGATCCTCATCACCTTGAATTGGTGAATGAGACATGGCATGAAGCTAAGATAAAACATCCTTGGATGAATGAAGCTCAGATTGGTGAAAAGGAGACTAATTCTTTTACTTATAGTCCTACCAATATTGTTCCCTTTCGAATGTGAGAGGGTGTAGACTACCATGGTGGGTCGAGGAAAGAACCTAGGTCCTTTAATGTCTTTGGAATTCCATTACAAACATGACTTACTCATTGGTGAGCTCAGGGATGAGACCCTAAATCCCCTAGGATTGGCATCCTAAGGGTGGAAAATTGGCCATGAATGTAATGATGCATGAGTAACATCAAATATAACAGAAAAGACAAAGTGATGGAGTGTTGGATGGTGGACCCTAATATTATTTTTAATGCCAAATTCCCAATAAGGGGGTTGTGGGTGGGGGGTGGGCAATGCCTCCCCCACTATGGTCACCATGGGGGTACATGGGCAAAAATTCATTATTAAATATTGTAATTTCATAGTTAATCTAGACCATTTACTATTAGGTTTTAGATCTAATGGTAGAAATTAAGTTAGTGCATTTTTGGCCTAATTTTTAACCCTCATTTGATATGAGGTCATTTTAATTTGGTGGAATTATGTGAGAGTGAATAAGATATTTCAATGGATTTATTGTAGATTTTTACCTTCATTTGTTGGATTAAATAATAAGAAGGACTGGTAATTTTTATGTCATTGTAGCCCATATTTGGTGAACCATGTTAAATCTATGTCTCTATTCTATTGTGCTTTTTGAATTTTAGTTATGTCTTTATTTCATTATTATTTCTCTACATTCTATATTCCTAACATGGAGACCCAATAGGAAGATTGACACAAAACCAAAGTAGGAGAAAACAACCAAGGTGAGAACTAAAGCACAACTAAAAATAAAGCCTAATAGATAATAGAGGGGAGTTGAATAAGAGAGATATAAATAGGATATAACTAATGTGAAACCATATGTGAGGTTCCACTAGGTGTACCAAAATATATCTCTAATAATCTGAATAGAACCACTAGTGTTTGGTAGGGTGCTAAAGCAAACCACTAAGAAGGTAGAAGGGTCAGGGGTTATATGAGATACATGAGGTCTATAGCGGTTATCCAATTTGATGGCTTGCACCAAGATTTAGATAGACTTGTAAACTAGGTTGGGGATAACATGAAAAAGTTTAGAAAGTACATAAGTACCTATAATGTATCCAACCATAGTAAATAAAGTAGCTAAGACTAAACTGTTGATTGCATATAAATTATAAAAATAACAATATTGAATAAAGAAAACTAATAAATGAAATGTAAATCTAGTGCTAAGGTACTTTCAAGCCAAATGAAAGACATTTTCATCCATAAAGATGTTTTAAATCAAGGGTTCAAGTGCATACCTAATCTATATTTGAGCTATGTTTCAAATTCAACACTATTATTTTTCAACAATGCAATATTCAAGTTAAGCAAGAAAGGGATATTGTTTAAGCAAGTTGTCTAGTTTATTTTAAGCATGTAGAATCCTACTATGTAATATAAATGTTTTGAATGCAATCATAACATGTAATGGTAAATATTACAAGTAATGACTATATCTTATAACCACATATGAATGCATAAACTTCAAAAACTATTCTAAATAATGTATAAAACAACTAAATCACTAAAACAAATTGAACCCTAGCATATAAACTACATAAAATAATAGAGTTTCACTTTTAATATAAAATTGGCCTTAGATAAAATCAAAGGAGATGTGCATATGTTCTACCAACCAATAATTCAATCTAGGAACCAATGTAGAAAGGAGACCAAGCTATCTGCAAACTAAAATCCAAACCAAAAGCCAAGATCAAAGGAGGGGGTGAAGTGAGAACTTACAATGGTATAATAGCTCCAACCAAGTGGAAAAATTAGGTTCAATGCCAAATGTAGAATTTGTAATTAAGATGCAAGTAAGTATGAATAATTAGGATTAGTAATGGATTCTCCAAGAAAATGTTTAGTAGCATATGGGATCCTATGTCACCGATCAAGCTCAAGAGTGCCAAGAATGAATCAAGAAAGATTCAAGAAGGCATGAGAGTCAAGAGAGGGAATAAGAATCAAGAGAGACTATGGAGAGAAAAGAGAGGGGCTCAAATGAATGAGAAAGAGGCATATATCCCAACCCCAAATCCACCAAAAGACCTTAAACTAGTCATTTTTTACCATTTGGGTTCATCTTGGCACTTTTGGACATGTTCTACCTAGGATGTGACCTAGGCCATGGCTTTTGTGAAGGAAACATGTGGCCTAGGCCTTGGTTTTCCTTCACATAAGTTAAAAACCTAGGTCAAATAAGGGTTTAAGCTAGTCAACAGTATCATGAAAGGCCCTGGGGGGTCCTTAAAAAGCCTATCTTGCATGTAAAAGGGCCAAGATGGACTAAGGAAATATGGAGGGTAAAAATGTGATGCAGGATAGATATGAGCAGGTGTAGGATGTCTCAAAGTAGGATAACTAGGGTCATTATTCTACACATGAGCTGATGTGTAATCATATGGAGTAGTGGGGTCATGATAAGTATGATTCACTTAAGTCTTTCAATGTAATATTCCATGCATTTCGTCACCCAACCAACCCTCTTTTCATTTAAGTCTCTATTAAGGATAAAATCCTTCACACTAGGATGAGCTACCATCAAAAATATCTTATTGTTGGAGACCAAATTTCTGAATTTGTTCAATCCTCTTAAAGTAAAAAGTACATGATTCTCAAAAAATGAATACTTATATTCATATTCTTCTAATGCTTGACTAGAAAAATAAATAAGCTGTTCCAATCCTTCACTATTATATTTCATGAGCATGGCATAAATTTTATTACATGTAGAGAAGGCATATATGAAGAAATATTTAGTAAAATCAAGATTAAGCAAAGTAAGAGCTTGTCTAATGGCGTGTTTGATGGCCTAGAAATTTCTCTTAACTTCTTTGTTCCATGTGAAATCTTGATGTTTCTTAAGCATATGAGTTAGTGGCCTTACCAATTTTGCAAATCTAGGTATAAATCTCTTAAATAAATTGATCTTTCCCAAGAATATTTGCAATCCCTTATTTTGTTTAGGCAAAGATAAAGCAATGATTGCCTCTATTATTTCAAGATCAATAAAAAGTCCAGCCTTGGATATAACATGTCTAAGAAGTCTTCCCTAATGCACTACAAAGATACACTTTTTGGGATTCAAGGAGACCCAAAAATTGTCTACACCTATCAAATACCAATATCAAATGTGTTAGATGATATTTAGGATCTTTATAAAACATAATAATATAATCAAGATAAGCAGGAACTATTTCACTCAAAAGCCCCTAAAAATCAATATCCATTGCCCTTTGGAAAGTAGTTCCAGCATTAGAGAGTCTAAAAGGCATTTTCTTATATTCATAAGTACCCCATTTAGTTATGAAGGCATTTTTGTGTTGATCTTACTCCTTCACTAATATCTTATTATAACCTAAGTATCTATCAAGTAGAGAAAACCTTTGTGAACCTAAAACTCTTTGCAAAATATGATCCATGGAGAGAAGAGGGTAATGCTATCTCAATGACACTCTGTTTATATCTCTAAAATATACACACAACCTTTTTTCCCTAGTTTTTTTCCTCAAAGTTCAATATTTACAACCCATGTATAATTCTTGATGGGAAATATTATATTGGATTCAAATATATTTGTAAGTTATTTCCTCATAAGGATCTCAACTTTAGGGTTTATTGGCCTTTGCTTCTATCTCATTGGTTTGGACTCTTCTTTAATATCTATAGTATGATGTGCTAACCTAGGATAAAGACCTTTAAAATCATGTTATTCCTATGAAAAATCATCCATAAATGCTTTCCACAATGTTATGAATGCTTCTTTCTCATTCTTAGTATTCACTTTTCCTAGCTTGAGTAACTTATCTTCAGCTATGGAAATTTACTCATAATGTTCCTTTCTAGTAGAGATGCTTATATTATATTTTATTAGTTGATCATCCTCATTAAATATGATTTATAAAGAGACCAAAACCTTAGGTAACTTATTTTATCTTAATTGAACAATCTAATCTTCATATTGGTGTTGTAACTTATCATGATTATTTGGGAAAAATTTAACCTCAATTTGTAGGAAATAAGTAATATATTAATTACTATCAAATAATTTTCAACTTAATTATTTGGAACTAAGGGCATAAATATAACCTTAATTTGGGAATGATATTTAGTGTCTTTTAGATGATCAATAATATCATATTGTGTTCCAATGGTAGCTAGTTTGTTTGCATGTTGATTAGCTCCTCTAGGAATGGAATGAATGTCAAATACTTGGAAGTTTTCCATAAGGTCTAGAACCCTATGTTTTTATGACTTTATAAGTGGATTATTGACTTCACTCAAATCTTTTACTTGTTTTACTACCAATTCATTGTCACCTTTAACCTACAGAAACTTAATACCCCTCTTTATTACCCACTATAGACCATGAATAGGAGCCTCACATTCTATAGTATTAGATGTAAAACTAAATTGAAATATTAAAAAATAATACTTTTGATTGAGAGTAAAAATAATTATAACACCTACACCACTTCCACTCTTTTATTTAGATCCATCAAAGTACAAATTACACACTCCTTGATCAAGCATTGAGCTAGTGAGACTAGGAATTATGGCACCTTATTCATGCATGCAATAAACACCAAAATCTGATTCTTTAATGCTTCTGTATGGATCATAACCATTATTATCAACTACCCACTCATCAAGGAGTATATCTGGTATATCTTCAAGTGATTTAGAAGATTCTTGATCACTGAAATGTTCATCTTCTTCAAAGATTATGCAATTCACATTTCACAAGTTAGGCAATTAAGGTTATAAATGGAATATTGATATAATATTAGACCTTATAGTCAAAAAATTTCCATACCTACTTCAAAAAACCTTATAAGACCAATTAGAAGATAGATATCACGCTATTTTAGTAGTGAAATCCCTAGATAAGCATAACATAAAGTAGGGGGTAAGATAAACTACAACCAAATCTTGTGAAATAGTAAAATTAGGACAAGTAGTAAGTATGAAATTAAGATCCCTACAAACACTAACTATATTAGTAGGAGACCCATCCAATTACAAAAATCCTTTCTCATGAGGCTCATATTGAAGTCCTAGTTTATCATCTATGGTTTTAGGCATGACATAAGTACTAGCCCCACTGTCAATCATGAATTTATGAACAAAAATTATGAACAAGATAGTCACCTATGACAAATAAAAGATAAAAGTGAGGTGCATTAATCACCTTTGGATATTGAGGCTCAAGAGGTTAAATTGAATTTGTGAGAACAACACTTACCTTTTCTAGTTATTTACCTGAAATATGAAGATTTGAAATATCTTCTTGAAGGAGGTCCTTTTGACCTAAAATTAATAATGTATCCCACATAGAAATATAAATAGATGTCTCATTCATCTAATCCAAATTTATAAATGGATAAGTGGTTTTCCTAAGCTATAATTTAGGAACATATGTGCTGCCTAAATTTTGTGTGAATTGTGAAATGAAAGGACCTTTCAAATTCTACCCCTTACCATCTTGTACTTGCTAAGTTGATGAGTTTTGAGGTACATATTGAGTGATGGTATTTTGAGGTGGTTAAAAAGGAAGAGGAGCTACATTTTTAGGTCCCAAACTATCACCAATTACCCTCCTTTTGGACCTCATATGAGCTATAACTGTGTTGTCCACATTAGACATGTTTTGTCCTTAATTTGCTACCATATGATCAAAAGAATTCTCACCTTCTTGAAAATTAACAAAAGTAATTTTAGTGGGTGTTTTACTACTAACTTCTCCTTGATAATTTGTTACCTCAGCTTGAGTGAAATAAGGAATGTCTCACTTCCATAGATAAACTTCCTTATGTTTAGAAGGTGGATGATTATCATGTGGTAGAACAGTTGAACCATGGTACATAAAAAATTATGTAGTACCCTCGCTAGTTGGATCTATTGCCATGTTTTTTGATTGATCCCATTGATTATTCCATTGGTCTTCTTGAGCATACTTTCTCTAAGTTGGCACAAATCTCTATAATTACTTATAGCATTGGGATTGTAAGCATAGTATGGCCTTGACTGTGAATTCTATCCTTACCCTTATTGATTGGGCTGATAGGGGGCCTATTATATTGATAATATTGGTTAGGAGATTGGTAAGGCCTATAAGGTATAACTTGATACCTTTCCATTGACACCAAATTATTATTATGATAATTAAGTAGAATCTCTATCTTTCCCAATCTATCTACCTAATTACCCTCTATTTGATGAAGACTAGCTGAATCTGGTATTGGAGTAGGGGTAGGACTATGAGGATGAATTTCTAAAAACAAAGGTATAAGTGGTCTATGAGATAATTTACCTTCTTGTATTAGGTAGTTTTAAACCCTTATGGCTACTTCATAAGACTATGTGAAAGTGACCCCTCTCATGGATTGGATCATAACCACCACAACTAAATTGAGAGGTTTTAGATAGTACATGAATGCATAGTTAGGAGTGGGTTTGATAACTATAGGGTTCCTATTCTAGGTTTTTTGAAACTTGTAGTTAAAATCCACCATGAATTCATGAGGGAATATCTGGATTATAATTAGTTGCTTTACCAAGGATAGATGATCACTCTTGTCTTAAAATTTCTTACACAAGAGTTTTCCAAATTGATCCTAGGTATTAATGGATGTAGGTATCAAACCTTTGTACCATTGGAGTGCCTTGCCTTTCAAATACGTTCCCAACAACCTCATAGCCACATTTTCTTGATTCAAATAATGTAGTGAATAAATATTGTCTATATCTATAATATGCTTAGTAGGAGTAATTGGATTTTATCCTATAAAATTAGGAAGGATATATAGGGTAGTAGTTAGAATAACTTTAAATTTATCAGTGTTCAAGGGGTTGCCACCATTAAAAGGCACAAAATATTATCTTCTAGGAGTAGTCATTTGGGGTATGGGATTCAAAAAAATGTTTGGTTGGACAATATTTGTTTGATTAGGAGGATTTATTTGGACAATAATAGGATAAAAGGTGGTGTAGGATTTGGATTTGATTGACAAGCCTTCTTTTTCTTTGATAATTGAAAACATAACTCAGTGAATTCAGTCTCTTTCCATTTTAAGGAAGATCTTGTAACCACTATTGACATGAAATGCATATAAATCTAAATATGAAACCTTTAAATCTTGATATTATACTCAAATTTGTAGGTGTGTGATCAAAATCCTTTTAAAAGTATTCCCACTAGGTGTGCCAGAACTATTAGAAACCCAAGTTGTATCCTGTTGAAGTAGATTGATCAGATCTACTTTAAACTTGGACTAATAGTAGAATGGTATAAGGTTGGGGGGTACCTATAGATAGACTCAAACTTTAGATTGTGAGGTTATATATTTTGAATATATCCATTTTAGATCAATTACTATAACCCTTTTTGTTTTGGATGCAAGGAGTTAGAAGGATTATCAAAAGGTATAATGTATGTTATTGATGGTGATGCACCTAAATAATGAATCATCCTCTATAAACCCAAAACTTGGACACACACTTGTGAATCAAAATGGAACAATTTTTTAGAAATAATTTCTTATAATAATCCTAAACATGAGTTTTTTAGATGAAGGTTTGATAAAAGGTTTGGAAATTGAAGGTAAAGGAATGAAGGTATTTAAAGACAATGCATACTAACATTCTTCAATTTAATTTAGATTTGTGAACACTTTAAGTAACACATAGAGAATGAAACAATAGTATTAAGTGAATAAAGGACACAAAAAGGAGATAAACATAACACATATATGCAAATACATAATCATTAAACACACTAACAACAATGAATGAGTCTCCAAGAAACTTTATTTATTGATTTCAAGTGCAAGTTATAATTTTAGTATAATTTATGTATATTATCCTGAGATATCGTATAAAAGGTCTTAAAGGCATAAATATATATAAAAATATAATAATATAATCCAATGTGGCATAGAGAAGAGGAGAAGAATATCAAATTAAATACAACTCTAGTCTCAATTTAGTTATCAATAGTTAAAAATAGTCTTTAAGAAGTTTCCTTATGTTTGGTGCCTTGCATACTCCTTACAAGAGCTCTTTGGTATTTGAATGAGGTGGTGGGACATATTTTACTTGTTTAAAATCCTTATCTAGGGTGCTATGCCATATCTTGATTAGACAATTCCACTTGAGGTGAGTTAACTCATGCATTGATACTCAAGTTGAGTTATACATGTGATTGGATCAGTTGAAGATCAAATAACTCATCACAAGGATCAATTCAACATGTGGATGACATTATAGATCAATTTCACGTGATATTTTTAGACACCTAAAATTGACCACCAATAACCTTTGACCAAGCTTCAGACCAATTTATATCATATATCATAATTTGGCCTAAAAACACTAAACCACACTAAATGGTTCAAACTTTTCATATATAGGTGTTGATTTTGGCCAATGAATCCCTAAATAGCATAATGAATGTTATGTGATACCTAACTTTGATCAAATCATTTTGAGTCAAAATAATAATCTGAAACTTGGGTGCTCTAGATTTCTCTTTTGTACCAATTTTATTGTATGAGACATGTGCCTTTGTTATTTTGTGTTAGTAACATTCTAAATGGGATAACGGTTCCAACACATCTAACATCACTTTTCAATTTTACTCTAGTCAAATTTCAATCCAATAATACAATATTTTTACCAGTTTGATTAATTTGTGCACCAATTTTCCAATGATTACACTAAAAGTGTTTAAATCTTATTTAGGAAAGTTAAATCAAATTATGAGCCAAATTAAGAATTACATGGAACTAGTTGAATATTTATTTATGGAAATTTATTATGATATTTTGCATCATCAAGAAAAATTATTTTTTGGGTAGAATCCACAAGCCATAAATGTTATAAATATAAAATTAATCCCTCTAATGCCTCTTGAATGCCTCTCTATCCCAAATATTTATGAGGGCAATTATTGATTTTAGCCTCCAAAATTTAATGAATTCTTTGCCACACATCTTCATCTTGATATGGATGTTTTAGGTTCATTCTGATCATATGAGAAAATATATAAATACAAGGTCTCACACTCATAATTTTAAGCTCTCTCAGGCCAAAGTTATCATGCTCAAATGCTTTCAAAAGTGATTTTGATATAGTGTTATTATACCAAATTGTTGAGTCAATCTTCACAATCCAAAGCCACAAAGCCAATGATTCCAAGAGGATATAGAGGATAGTTAAATCTCCATTGAGAAATACCTTTGAAGAACAAGTTGAGAAAGCCACTTTAACAATCTATCTTGGTGACACAAGAAAGGTAAAAGGTTTTATATTTTATGTTTTAGTTGTGTTTTTTGTTAAGTACAAAATATAATACTAAGAGGGGGGGGTGAATCAATATATTCTATATCTTATAAAACTTTCCCTTTATCAAATTCCACTTAATCAAAAATTCAAGATATACAATAAAACTCAAACAATAAACATCACACAAGATAGAGAGAGAAACCAGATATAATGTGGAAACCCAATGTGGGAAAAACCACAGAGAATCAATCTCAAATATATTCATGAGAATAAACCCACAAGAGCACCATACCCCTTTGTTGAGTACAAACCTCAGCTACAATTCGTGAGCACCAACCCACATGAGCTTCAAACCCCTTTGCCGAGCACCAACCCAGCTACTATTCATGAGCACCAACCCATAGGAGCACTAACCCCTTTGATGAGTACCAACCCAATAATAATTCATGAGCACCAACCCACAAGAGCACCAACCCCTTTTTTTATACCACGCACCTATCTCTCAATGTTTCTATCTCAACAAATGATACATAAATACAACATCTCCTTCCTCTCTCTCTCACCTTTGCTCTTCTAAGATAGATATAACAAATATAAATCATATTCATCTCTCACAATTGCTCTTCTAAGCTAGATATTACAATATCAAATCAACCTCTCACTTCCATATTACAAATGGCTACTCAAGCCTTTATTTATAGCTTTCCAAATGACCTTTAGCCTTCCCCCTTTGTGACCCTTCAATAATCATGGAAAATGGCACCAATCTCGGATGACCCTTCATATCCAAGCATTTGAAAAGTCATGTGGTGACCCTTCATGACCAAAAACATCCTTCCCACTTTTTCCCTTATCTTTGGTGACTCTTCGTATTCCTCAAAGTGTCCCTTCATGATAAATTGTGCCTTTACTCTTTTGTCTTCACTTGGTGACTCTTGGTATTCCCCAAGATGACTCTTCATGGGGAAATGCCTCCCATCCTTCTTTTTGTTTATCTCATGGCTCTTTGACTTCTCCATGGGCCCTTATTTTGTCTCATATGCAACTAAAAATATATTCGTTAATATTAAATAAATATTAACTCATATTAGCCAAGATATATTTATTACCAACAACATTAAATGTAATGGGGCCTTTATCACCAATAATGTTAAACCTTTGACATCAATGATAATATTTCCAATAATATCCCCCTTTGTCATTAATGGCAACCTCAATCCTAAAACTTCCACATCCTGTCACCTGTACATACCATCATCTGAAAACATACAGTAACTCCCCCTTACTGTAGCAACCTGTACCTATTCCTTGTACCTATTTTTTGCACCTATACCTGTACCTATTATTCTCCCCCTTTGACATCAATGGAAAAAGGCCTACCTAGAGCTAACACTTAGCTCCCCCTCACTTGATGCTGAACATTCATGGCAAGAAGTAATAGAAATTACTCCTAACTCCTCTCACCAATCTTTGAATGTATCCTTTGATCATGCCTTTGAGAAGATATCTGACAAAACATATACATTGTTCCCTATCCTTTGAGCATCTACAATAAAATCATTTGAATCTTTTCTTCTAATCTCACAAACTTTAGCATGAAACCTTAATGTGTATCCTTGATCACATATTTGACTAACACTTAATAGATTATGCTTAAGACCTTTTACATACAAAACATTCTTAGTCTTAGTTCTACCATAATCCAAACTCAAAGTACCTTTTCTAGCTATCCTGGTAGTGGTTTTATCTCTAAATCTCACTATACCACCATTGATCTTATTTAGAGAAATTAAATTAATTTTATCTCCTGTCATATGCCTCAAACATCCGCTATCAATTAAGCATGGCTGATCTTTCTGAACCATCATTGAATCTTCAAATTGTTTCTTCTACCATGAACATGTCTAAACCTTCTTCTTGATGAATGGGTCTTTGACACTCTGATTCTTCTTCTTGATGAATGGAGCTTTGAAACTCTAATCCTTCTTGACTAACTCAAACACACTTCTACAATACCGAGCTATGTGTCCAAAGTTGTTACACTTGTAGCATACTATGGTCTCTTCATCAAAGCTTGATAGAGGAGCAAAAGAGTTGTGGCTCCTGCTTGACTCTACTTGACTTTCCTTATTTATGAAATTGTTAGATCTTTTTCTACATTCTAATTTCTTGTGACCATATCCATTCCAATAAAAACAATAGCCATAAAAGTAAGACCTGTCTGTATATCTCTGACCTGATTGCCTTTTGTACATTTGTTCCTTTCAGCCTTCTTTGTTTGAAATGTCCTTTGTATTCTTCACTTCTCCCATTTTTGTTTCCTCTTGTGTAAGAGCTTCAGCATAGATCTTTTTCTTTTTAAAACAGATCCCTGTCTTATCTGAATATGCTTTTTGACTTTCCAATATCTTATTCAGCATGTTAGTGCTATCTTCAAATTTTGAATCACTGACTACTTTATCACTAACTGCTTTCTTAATATCTTCTTTTAAAGAGGCAATTTTAATAACATACCTTTCACAATCTTTTCTTGTTATTTCCAACTGTGCTTTGAGATATTTTTCATTCTTCTTGGCTTCTTCAAAGTGTGCTTGTAGATCTTTAATCATTTCATTCAACTCTTGTTCATTTTTCTTGATCTGATGCTTTAACCTTTGATTCTTCTTCTGAACAGCTTCTAACTCTTTTAGGGCACAATTGAGTTCTCCTTCCATATCTACTTCAGCTTCCTCCTCTTCTTCTTCTTGATCATCTTCATGTATAGCCATGAATAGAATCTCTTCTTCTTCTGAATCACTAACTCCACTATCTTCACCTGAATTAGGATCCTTAGAATACAAGCTCTTCTTCTCAAAACTCTTCTTAAATTTGCCTTTGAAATTTTTCTTGTATGTAGGCTTTTCTTCTTCATCATCTTTAACTTTATCTAGGCATCTAGCTGAAAAATGTCCAATATTTCCACAATTAAAACATTTAAAAAGTAATTATCCTTGATATTTACCTGTTCCTCTTTTCAACTTGCAAATGAAAAGTGCTCCATTGTCATCTTCATCATCACTGGAACTATCACTTGATTCTTGAATCTTAGCTTTCTCTTTTCTTGATGTCTTGAAATCCACTTCTCTCTTTGAGGGTTTATCTTGTTCTGTCCACATCTCATATACCATGAAGCTCATCCATCTTTAGCTTGGCTAAATTCTTCATCTCCTCAATTACCAAAACCTTTGCATCATATCTCATTGGTAGAGATCTCAAAACCTTTTGCACCACCATTGACTCATCCAATGTTTCTCCAAGACCTTGAATCTAATTTACAACTTGATCAACTCGCAAAAGATAACTTGCTATATCTTCTTCTTCTTCCATCTTCAAACTTTCAAACTACCTTCTAAAAGTCTACAACTTAGCTTGCTGAACCTTTCCATCACCTTTGTAAATATTCTCAAGTTTTACCCAAGTTTCATGAGAATATTTAAATTGCATAACTTTAACAAATTCATATTCACATAAACCACATAAAATAGCATTTAAAGATTTACCATTACATTCACTTGCCTTCTTTTCTATTGGAGTAATTTTAGATGTCTGTGGCTCTTCATATTCCTCCACCACTAATTTCCATATGTCAAATCCAAGGGCCATCAAATAAACCTTCATTCTCATGCTCCAAAAAACATAATTCATCCCATCAAACAAAGGTGCCTTATTTGTAGAAAATCCTTCCTGTGACCTAGCCATCGTGCTTTCCCGATCTACCTTCAAGCTGTAAAACTTTTCAAAAATGAACTTGCTCTGATACCAATTGTTAAGCATGGAATAAACTGAGAGGGGGGGGGTGAATTAGTATATTATATATCTTATAAAACTTTCCCTTTATCAAATTCCAGTTAATAAAACATTCAAGATATGCAATACAACTCAAACAATAAACATCACACAAGATAGAGAGAGACACCAGATATAACATGGAAACCCAATGTGGGAAAAACTATGGAGAATCAATCTCAAATATATTCATGAGAACAAACTCACAAGAGAACTATACCCCTTTACCAAGTACAAACCTCAACTATAATTTGTGAGCACCAACCCATAGGAGGTTCAAACCCCTTTGTCGAGCACTAACCTAGCTACTATTCATGAGAACCAACCCACAGGAGCACCAACCCAGCAATAATTTGTGAGCACCAACCCATACGATCACCAACCCCTTATTGTATACCACACACCTATCTCTCAATGTTGCTATCTCAACAAATGATAGATCATTACAACATCTCCTTCCTCTCTCTCTCACCTTTGCTCTTCTAATCTAGATATAACAAATACAAATCATATTCATCTCTCACAATTGCTCTTCTAAGCTAGATATTACAATATCAAATCAACCTCTCACTTCCATATTACAAATGGCTACTCAAGCCTTTATTTATATCTTTCCAAATGACCTTTGGCCTTCCCCCTTTGTGACCCTTCAATCCTCATGGAAAATGGTGCCAATCTTGGATGACCCTTCATATCCAAGCATTTGAAAAGTCATGTGGTGACCCTTCATGACCAAAAACGTCCTTCCCACTTTTTTCCTTATCTTTGGTGACTCTTCGTATTCCTCAAAGTGTCCCTTCATGATAAATTGTGCCTTTACTCTTTTGTCTTCACTTGGTGACTCTTGGTATTCCCCAAGATTACTCTTCATGGGAAAATGCATCCCATCCTTCTTTTGTCTTTATCCCGTGGCCTTCAACTTCTCCATGGGCCCTTCTTTTGTCTAATATGAAACCAAAAATATATTTGTTAATATTAAATAAATATTAACTCATATTAGCCAAGATATATTTATTACCAACAACATTAAATGCAATGGGGAATTTATCACCATTAATGTTAAACCTTTAACATCAATGACAATATTTCCAACATTTTTATCATAACTTTGTTATTATGCTCCTCCCTTTGATCTAAGTATAAGGTGTTAGTTCATTAGTGTATTTTTGTTTTGGATTTAGTTTTCATACACTAAAACTATATTAATATCCCCTTATTAGATTCCTATGTTCAAAAATGGCATGCTTAGTGGGACCATAACCTATGAATTTGCCTATATAGCTCCTACAATGATACTACTAAACATGTTCATGTAAAATCTTGGAGTTTGAGGCCAAAGGGAGTGGAAAATTTGAGTAAAAAGTCTTTTTATAGAAGTAACTATTTTGTCACTATGGACTTAAACTTTTGTCTTCTAGACCATAAACCTACAACTGACATAGTCACAGTTTTGTTTTACAGTTATGATTTTGCATTTCAGCTAACTTTATGGACTAAAGTTTTCTCTATTTACATGTCAAGTCATGATATTGTAACATAGTAACTCAACAATCATGATATTAAAATATAATGATTTTGTAATTTATGATATCATTGGTTATAGTCATAGTATTATAGTTAAACCACTAACAATTATCCTATGTTTTTAGGGTTAAGTGATAATACTTAATTTCTCTAAGTTATGGTTTTGATCTATCATTTATGATTTTGTTTTTTAGAATAATGATTTTGTCTCTTTTTGTCTAACCCATAAGTTTTGATATTGTCTTAACTAGTTGTGGTTTTGTAGAGTTATGGTATTAGATTGTGGAGTTGTGGTATTGTACTGTGTAAATGTGAGATCCTACTTTTCAAAGTTACTTGTCTCATCCACAAAATATCTTCTAAGGTAAACAATATTCTGATAATTTTCTTGTAGGACCTACTTAGAGAGTGATCAAATCATGCTTATTTAATTATTTTTAAACCTATTTTAGATGCTTAAAAATAATTAGGAATTTATATTTGGTGTTTAAAGGAAAATTTAGGGTATTTTACTTTAATCATTTTATAGTTATTCATTCAAAGCTTTGCAACTTAAGCCCAAGAGGCCAAAGAACACCACCAAATCTTTCATTTTAGTGCTTTAAAATTGAACTTAGTTTCAAGCTTTTATTTTATGCAAGTTATTTATCATTTGATTAGTTAAATTTGTTTATGCAAAAAGGAAGTTGTGCGTGTATGCTCTCCACCCATCCCCTATAGAGAACTTGTCGGATAAAAATTTCCATCTTCATTGCAAAATTGTGCCTTAGTTCAAATATTTAAAAAGGATGTTGTGAAGGCTCTCCCCAAGACCCACATGTCTTAGGTGATCTAGAACCAACCAAAAATCCTTTTTTCTTAGTTTTTTTTCATTTCACGCATTTTGGCTTGTGAGTGGGACTTTATTACCTCACATAACTTATATAGGGAAGATTTAACCCAAGGCTTCATCTCCCAGCTTTGTCCTCAACCCCTCTCCATAAGGGGGTATATAAATTGGTATCCCCTCATTTAGACAACGGTTTGAGTGGTTAAACCATCTCTATTAGTAGATGTTAAGCCTGAGATGTATGATCATATTAGACATCATACTACACTGTGCAAGTGATAGATGTAGTGGTTGTAAAAAGGATTAGACCTTTTTACAACAAACCATTTGATGTGGACCTAAATGACAAGATGTTTCTCTTATGTGATAACATGAAAGTTGGTACACATGGGATCCATCTAGATGGTCAAAAATTTTAGATTCTTAAATAAACCCCACTTTCTATAGAAATATTGTTGATGTGAGGTGCGCCCTAAGGTCCATGCCATCATATTATCACTTCAGAGAAGGGGAATGTAAAAACCCTACTATATAATGTGCTTTTATTCAGGATGAACACTTAACTCCTCTCAAGTGTATGTATAAAGATTGACTTCAATAATATTATGTAGCCTTGTTAGTTTATGGCTTAAGATGATTACTCAGTTGTTTTTGTCTTTGTTTTAGATTACTTGGTCTTGTTTTGAGTCAAAACTTATTTTTTAACAAAATCCATAACCAAACACTTTGTCCACAACATTTATTGAACAAGGAAGCATTATGATGTTTGAGTGAAAACCATATTTTTTTCTGGTTCAAATTTTATTATCTAGAACATTGTGTCATATCATCCATTTTGGTGTAGTTATGCTACCCGTTTGAGTCTAGACCATTTGATAATTTTTATTAAGTGTTTGGTTGATAATTTAAATTCAAAATTGTACATTTATAAGTTCATAAGGTTAGTGTGTTAAGTGGGTTTTCCATTTGCACTAGACTTGAGGTAACTTAGGTTTAATTTATAATTTGGATTGAGGGCCATTTTTAGACTTATATAATTATCATCATTAGTGGACTCAAGTCATCTTACATATATCTCATGATTTAAGTCCAATAACCAAATTTTATACTACCCATTATATTGCCATTATTATTGTTTCATAGTGAAGTGAGTCTTGAGTCCATTTGATACAAGACTTTTGCCTTAGAAATTTATCAAACTTTGTGTATGTGTCTCATTTGAGTTGAGGAGAGTAGCATTATGCTGCCCAAAGGTTGTCAAAAAAATTTGCCTTAGAGTCTTGAAGAAAACATTTGTCACACATTTTGAGTGTTTAGCATCATTATACTAATCAATTTTTTTCATAGACCTATTTTCATAGAGTTAAATTATTTTCCAAATTCAAGCCAATTTGAGTGTACTTTGTGAGTCTTTGTCTAGTGAAGTTATGGTGTTCAATTTTGACTAGTTTATTGGTCAAAAGAGTCAAGTTTGTGCCATTATTTTGGAGAAAATAATTTATCTCCAAGTGCCTCTTATTTATTAATTCATACCGATTAATCATGTTTATGTCAAAGGATTAAATGCCTAGTTTGTTTCAAAAAGTGTTTCAAATCTATTAGATTAAATATCTCATCTTTATTTCAAGTCTATATTTTGATGTCGTTTGGACAAAAGTTCTAGCACAACCCAATTGAGCCTAGATTTTGATGCTAAATTTTTATAAAATACCTAAAAACCTTTATTTTTTCTAGATTAGACCTATTTGAAACACTTTGATCCTATAATTTGGCATTTTAATTTTTGGTCCATCTACTTAGAATTTTTGTGTCAGATGTGTAACTTTAAACATTTTATGTTAGCTTGTTTTATCAAAATTCATTACATAAACCTTTTTAGATATACATATCCATCCTTTTCACTAAGTTAGATAAAGTGTGAACCTTTTACCCTTTTGACATTGATTCTTTAGAGTTTGTAGAACTCTATTAAATCTGGTAGTGAATAATTTACTATGGATACCAACATATATTAATACACTCATAGTGGTGTCATGTACAATCTAGGGACTAGTAATGTGGTCACACAAAATGAAATAATTCAAGATCCCTATGTAGACAATGTTGTTTATGAGATATATCCTTATCCATCTTAAAACACTCAAATAGAGATAGAAAAATGAGACCCATTGGCCCATTATTTGGTTAACATGCCTCCATACTCGAATCAATATTAAGAATATGCAATACCTAGCTATGGTACCTACAGTTAAAGATCCTCAACAACTGTACTATGTTACTACACTATTAACATATGATAATTATCTATTTGAGTGTTACTTATTGGAAAACAAGGATGATATTTTGGTTAAAGTTATAAAATTAGGGGCTATGTTTCCAATAGAATTCCCCCATGAGAATTTTTCAACTCTAGTAAGAATGCCTCACAACATAATTTATAATTAACATAATGTACATGCTTCTTCTATCAACCTTTTAGATATAGTCCCAATGACATATAAAGACCCTAGTATTCTTGTTGAAGGAAAAGGATGATGAGATCAAAATATGGCTCATCATTGACATGTTATTTCCTTGAAATCATCTCTCGAAGGATATTATCTTATACAAATCTTAGATTCTTAGATAGCTATTACATGGAAAATAGATATTTGTCTTATTTATATTAAACCAAAGATTGAATCTTTACTTTATCATTAATGTCTAATATATAGAATGTTTTAGTGATATTTTATGTGAATAAATCTTAGGAAGAAGACACAGGTGATGTACAGTGAACATTCAATTTTTGATCTCCATCCAACAAAACTACAGACTCTGCAGGCTTGTTTCTATGGACTTCGTAGGCTTATTTCTATGGACTCCATAGGATTATTTTTACAGACTCTACAGGATCATTTATATGGACTCGATAGGGTCAATATTGAGAATTCTATAAGGATAATGGGAAGTTGGAGACCAAATAGGATAAGAAAGAACCATTCCATCTAGAATCACATAAGGAAAATAAACGCCTGTTATTTTGAAGGACCTGCTTTTGATAGATTTGTATATAATCATATTTTAGGACTATTATAGGATAGGATATTTATTTCATAAAATTAATTATATTCTTGGAAATCCAATCTCTGGATGAAGGGATCGACCAGGATTCCTATTCTTTTTCATCCTATTTTGAGTTGATTGTATTAGTATAAAGTGTAAGACTTTTGACTATATAGGAGAGGAAAAACATAAGATATAGAGAAAACAAAGGATCAAGAATTAGATAATCATATAGGTTTCAATCAGATTGTAATTATTTCATTTATATGAATTAATACTTCTAGTTTCCAGCACTGATTAAGCTTTGTTCCTGAGTCCAAGAGGAGCAAGGGCCCACTCTCCTTGGAACCAAGAACTGTGTATAATATTTATGTTCTGTTTTATTAGTTATAATCTTGTTACTATTTGTATTTATTTATAAAAATATCAAAAAAATTCATAGTTTAAAAATAACATTTTCTTATTTCATTTATTTTCTATGCAAAGTATCTTTTCTTTTATAGCAGAAGTGTGAAGCAAATTTCCTTTCATAAGTAGGACTGTGAATTTATTTTCCCTACAAACATAAAATAGGAGTGTGATCTTTTACTTTCATAAAAAGAGTGGATTGCTTTGATTTCTTTCTTTTTCAGAAAAATCATGAATCAATTAGTTTAGTCAAAGTTAGAATAGGATCAACAAGCACTCCCATAAGCAGACTTCTAGATCTACCATCCCATACCTTACTGTAGATAGCTTTGGACATTGGCCCTGGTTGATAAGACACCAATTGAATATTGGTTAAATAAGGAGTTAGACAACACTCATCAAAGGACTCATGGAGGATCACTTTATATAGATCTATACAACATACCAAGCTGATTTGAACCTAGTGCATAATTTTAATAATATGACCGTGTTAAATAGGCCACTTATTGATTAGCTCCTTTAACAGGATTTTTAATGAAATTTAATAGAATATGGTTTAAACCCATTTATGCAAAACACTTTGGTGGAAAACATGTTCCATAGCCCAAAAATATAGGTGTCCTCTATTTCTATGAAGAACACTAAGCAAAACATAGTGGACAATGCACAAGCAACATCTAATCTAAACCAAAGTGGTGTAAGTACACAAAAAACTAGTCTAAAAACAAATGTACCTTTAACTAATAATATTATAAGTTCTCAAAATCAATGAGTATGAGTTTCTACATCCCAATCTTAAATGACTACCACTAATCCTTAACTAGCTACTTTTTTAAGCACTCAACCAATATGATTAGGTAGTCAACCAATGACTAGCGCTTTTCTAAAAAAATGTGATGAATTGTACTCCTCCCCAATAGGTGATTATTAATATTTCAAAATAACAAACATCATCCAATGTATTAATGCAATAGAGGTAGACCATATTACCACCTTAATAGGGGGTAAGCAATGTTCCACTTCATCAGGTAGCAGTGAACATACCTCTTTCATCTTAGATTAATATGCCAATTCAAAACCAAATGATGTATATCCAACAATGTGTAAATATTGGTCAATGACAAATGTTAAATATTCAACAAGAGTCCACTTTGAAACCAAGATTCATGCAACCTAGAGGTTCCAATGTTTCTCAAGTACCAACTAGGTAATAATTACCTATTATCCAAAATGTGCCATAAATTCAGAGATAGGGTCTTGATTCACAACTCCCCCCTCAATTGCAAGGTTTGATTAGTTGGTAATAGGTCCCTAGTCAAACTCAACAAGCAAAGTATGGCACTCCTATCCATATCCTTCCCTCTCATCCATAATTTACCCAAAATTCGGTCCATATATAAAACCCCAACTAGAATATCACACAATCTAAAGGGAAATTTCAATAATCTACCCTTAATAGATGCATGCATATTCCTAGTCCATTCCTAAGACAAACCAACATTCCAAATTAAACTATACCTCCACTATATCTTGATCAAAATTCTTTGCTTGTGATTGCCCAACCTCCATCCTCAAACCAGTGTACCTTCTAGTTTCCTAGCCCAAGAACTATAGAAAATGAAATATGTCATTCTCTTTATCCAAGTTGGGAATCAAACCAAAAATTTTAAGTTGGATGATGTTTGTTCTTACCCTTTCAATATGGAGTACTTGTAGATACCATTTCCTCTAGGGTATGGACCACCAAAATTCAATAAATACAAGGGGAAAGGTGACCCCAAAGATTATGTAATGGAATTGTTTGTTGTATGTTAGCCATTGGTATATAGTGGCATATACCTATTACTGTTGTTCCCAAGGAGTCTAGCAGGATAAGCCTTGGAGTGGTTTTTGAATTTTCCCAAGAATTTAGTATCAGTTTTTGATGATCTTTTAGACAAGTTTGTGCAACACTTCTCATACAATCTCGAGAATGATATTTCATTGGTTGAGTTAATGCAAGCCAAGAAAAGGCTATTGAATGTTTTGAAATTTATCTATAGTGATGTAGAACCATTGCAAGTTAAATCACCCATAGCTTACTAGACAAATAATTAGCCATTGTGTTTACCAAAAATCTACACAATGAGATATGTTATCATATAGAACTATATTGTGTACATAATTTTAAAGAGACCATTGAAAAAGGTTTTTTGATTAAGTTATAACTTATTAATGAAGGTATCATCAAGCCTACCTCATAAGAAATATCAAGCTACCAATCAAGGAAATGGCTAGAACCAAAACTAGAACTTAGTCCAAATGCAAGCATCACAACTAACATAGGCCAATAACTATGAGAAACCTAAGTCTTTTAATTACAATAAAAATGTTATGGGAAATAGATTAATTGAATCATAACACATCCAAATGGTGAAAAAACCATCTACTCAACCCATGAATCATATAAAAATTACTCTTAAACCGCAACCTTTTTAGCAAATATAGCAAGTATAATAGCCCAAGCATTCATAACAACACAATAATATTTGCCATTACAAAAACCTCCTCCAAGGAAAAGAGTGCCTACTCATCACATTTTTAGTGACCTTAGAGAACATATTAAATCTATGTTTTGCAAGCTCACTGATGCTAATCTGATTAGTTGGCTTATACCAAAACATTATCCTGAGGGCATTCCTTACCCTGATTGATATCAACAAGATGAATTCAATAAATATCATTGGGTTAATGGATAATATATGTGATGTTGTGTATAAATAAAATGTTTGATTCAAAATATTTTAGAGAATGGGGATATAACATTAGATGTTGGTGCTTCCACTTATAATTAAAACATTAGAATCTGTCAAAACCCCTCCCCCTAACATAACAACCAACCATAGTAGAAATAACAACAATAGTGATCAGCATAATAACAACAATAATATCAACCACTGAGATAGAATAAATTTAATCAAAAATAATAAAACCAATAACATCAATCTAATGGATGGGACCAAGGTCAGAATAGCAATAACTAGTAGACCTACCATGCAATTACACATGACTACAATAGGGTTATAGCTCATATTATAAGAGGTCACATTTCAACCATCTCCATCAATCTAAGACTGAATACCTATCAATCAAAGCCTTTGATAAATAATTCCAATCAACCAACTTGCACTAATAATCCTTCCTTGACATGGCACCACATAATAACATACTAGCAAGTAGGGATTACTAAATTTGGACCCTATACTGATAACTCATCCTTGTCTTATGACCACACATAAGTACACTATCAATTGATACTTATCCTATCTATACCACCACCACCACCATAATTTGTTAAAAACTATGTTCTTGTATCCTAACCCAATTATGTAATCATAAATCAATGTTCAAAGATTACCATGCTAGGCCAATAACCATTTTCCACTTGACCCATCATCCAACTAGCCATTCTATCTCAGAACAAGCCATTTAACACTATTCAAGAATAGATGTTTGAGATTGTGGAACAATTGAAAAAAAAATTTGACATAAATATCCATTCTAGATTTGTTTCATACATCAACAATTAACAAAAACATCTTAAATGAGTTCCTTAGCCAATACACAGTCTCAAGTGACATATACCCTAATAAATTTCAAGATTTGGTTGGACACTTAGCTCCATCCCAAAAAGTGACCTTTAACCAAAGTGGTATGTCAGCCCTTGGCTCACTGTATAATAATCCATTATACATTAAAGTTTGCATAAAGCAACACAAATTGAAACATGTCCTTATATACAATGGATCATGTCTAAACATAGTGTCTCTAAAGCTCATCAAGATTCTTGAGTACATTATAATAGATCTTCAATCTAAAATAATAACCATCAAAGCCTATAATAATGAAGAATGAGAATCACAAGAGACCATCTATTTATGAATTATTCTTGGTTCCTTGACCCATGATACACTTTGTCATGTTCTATATATTTATTTTTCATACAATATGCTTTGTGGTAGACCTTGGTTACATGAAATTCATTTAGTCCCATTGTCTTTGCAACAATATATCAATTTATCTAATTTAGGAATGAAGGTTTGTATACTAGGAGATTTACATCCATACTATCATTGCAAACAAATAGAGGCCAAGTTCAAGAGCTATTTGAAAGACTATGTGAGTAAAAAGTTAGACTCAATCTTAAAAAAATGTGTTTTTAGAGTTACCTAAAGCAAATTACTTAGCTTCATTATATCTCATCAAGGTATTGAAGTTGATCTAGATAAATTAAAAGCCTTAACTCAAATGCCACCATCAACTAGTTTTAATCAACTACATAGTTTACATGGCAAGATCCAGTCTATCTAATACTTCATATCATAATTAGTCAATAAATGCCATCCTTTTATGCATATTCTGAACAAGGGAGTCACATTTCACTAGGATGATCACTTCCAAACAAATTTTTAAAAATTAAATGACTATTTAGTGAATCCACATATTTTGTTGTCTCCCATACTAGGAAAGCCATTCTTATTGTATCTATCAGCTATTGACAATGCCTTGTGGGCACTTTTTACTTAGCATAATGATAATGTAAAGGAGCATGTGTAATACTTAAGTCATACACCAGTTGTGTATGAACATAATTATATTCCCATTGAAAAATATTGTTTAGCTATGGTCTTTATAGATTAGAAACTATGTCATTACATGTTATATAATAAAACCATGGTTATCTCAAAAGTAGATCCACTCAAGTATCTAATCTCTATAACAACTTTATAAGGATGCATGGCCAAATGTATCATGATTCTTAGTGAGTTTGAAATGTATTACATCAACCAACAATCCATTAGGGGGAAAGTTATTTTAGATCAGCTTGTTGAAGTACCCCTTATCGATACAGAACTACTCCCATTATAATTTCCATACGAATCCATTATGACCATCATTGACACACCTCTTAAGGATCATCCTAGAAACTATATTTTGATAGATCATTCACAACACATAGATTGGGGTAGGCCTTTTATTTATTACACCACAAAGGAATCTAATCCCTAAATCATTCAGAATCAGATTTTATTGTACAACAATATGGCCAAATGTGAAGCACTTGTTGCAGGGATTTGCCAAGTGGTAAAATGTAACATATCTCATTTCATGATTTATGGTGATTCTCAATTAATCATCAATTAGGTTATAGACCACTTTCAGACCAAAGATGATAAGATGGTGCCATACAAGGCCATAGTTGACACTCTAAAATAACAAATTGTTGATATCTAATTAAAAATTATGTTAAGGGAAAGAAATAGAATTGCATATGCTATGGCTATTATTAGATATCTAATTCAACAAATAGACATGGCTAAAGAGTAGCAGTTCATCTTCAATAATTTTTTAGTGCTAACTCATTCACCTTAAATCATCATATTGATCTATGATATTAGTGGTCCCAACTCTATTTGGCATTCTAACCTATATGTTTATTTACATGACCATGTTTTTCCACCCAACCTATCCCATAAACAATCTAAAGAATTCATTCACCAAATCACTCATTATACCCTAGTTAGATCAACCCTTCACCATCGTAATTTTGATGGAACTGTACTTCGTTGTTTAACTTTAGAAAAATGAACACTAGTGTTATGAGAAGTTCATGAAGGAGTATATGGGACCCACACAAGTGAGGATGTCCTTTCCAAAAATATCTTGTGTACCAAATAATATTGGCCTGTAATAGATATAGATGTAGCTGCATATGTGAAGAAGTGTGAAAATTTAAAATGACATACCAATATGATTCATTTCCTATCTAAGACTCTAAACCCAATGCTTACACCATATCCATTTTCTACATGGGGCCTTGACCTCATTGGGAAGATAAATCCTACCTCATCAAATGGCCATAAATATATCCTTACCATGACTAATTAATTCATTAATTAGGTTAAAGCTATACCCCTCACTTATGTGATTGAAAAGCAAATTTCCATGTTCATTTTTAACCTTCTCATATGCCTCTATGGTATCTCTCTGACATTATATCTGATGATGGATGATCATTCAAAACTAAAGATGTTAGATTTATGTGTCGAGTAAAATATTACTCAACATTTTTCCATGGCATATTACCCACAAGGTAACGACCAAGTAGAAGCATCTGAAAAAACCATAGTCAACATCCTTAAAAAGATTATCAATGATATTGGCTACAATTTCCACCTCTAAATATTTCATGCCCTCTGGGCATACCACACCAATCACTATACCCCCATAGGATCCAATCCATACTCACTTGTTTATGGTACTAAGGTCATTCTTTCCATTGAGGTTAAGTTGCCTTCTCTATGCATCTCCTTGAAGAATGTCCTAGATGATGAAGACTATCGAGTAGCTCAACTACAAGAGATAGAACTACTTGATGAAAAACACATGGCTGTACTCAACAATCTACAAGTATACCAAAACATCCTCCATAGATAATATAATAAATGTGTCAAGAATTTAGAATTTAAACTTGGTGATCTTGTCATTAAAGAGAACCAAAATAATACCATGGTATAAATGAAACATAAAGTCAAGTTCAAATCAAACTAGATAGGCCCTTTCATCATTTTTGAAAATTTGGGCACCAGAGCATATAAGATCACTACACCAGATGGAGATGAGCTTGATGAGATGATGAACATTATAAACCTCAAGTGTTACTTCATTTGAGTAACCTGGGGTATTGTGTATGAGGCTCATTTCAATTTTACTATAAATATTATCATTCTTCCTTGTAACATCTATCAATATACCATACTTTTCCCATCAACCAAGTTATTTTATACCTCCCTACCTAGCCTTAAGACCTTAGTTCTATTATATTGGTTCCATCAAAGCTTTCAGCATGAAAAAATAGATCTAGTTTCAATAGTGGATTTAGTTTCTAGATGGAGGTAGTATTTTGGAGTTGTAGGACAAATATTTGGTAGTTACATCCTTCATTTATTATTTCATTCTCTCTTATTGTCATGCTACTAATTATAACTACCTATGGGAAAATTAGTACCATTGACCTATGCCATTGTTTCCTAATTATAACTTCCTATGAGCAAATTAGGGGCAAAAATTATTTTTCATGCCTTGAAGTATCACCTTGCCATTCTTATCATGTATTGTGCCACTTACTATATTTGCTTATTTTGTTGAAATTAAATGTTCCACTATTCAGATTACTCTATTATAAGGTGGATATACTATGACCTAGGACAAAATAGGGACCATATGGGTCATTTTTGAGGTAAATTGAGGTCATATTAGTCCCCCTTTTTATCATGCTTTCACTATTTTATGATCAACCATTCAAGTTTTTCATGCTCTCACCATTTTGTGAGAAAACTAAGCCATGTGCTCACCATTTTACAAGCAACCTAAGTCATCTTCTCACCATTTTATGAGTAACCTAATCCATGATCTCACCATTTTATGAGAAACTTAAGCCACATTGTCACCATTTTGTGAGTAACATATGCCATGCTCTCACCATTTTGTGAGCCTGAACCATTTAGTATCTTGTCATTCTTTTTTGAGCTGAGCTACTAAAAAATTACAAAAATAATAGAAAATAATTTATAAAAAACCAAAAAAATTGACCACTTCTTTGCTTTAAAGATTCTAGGAACCCTCACTAAGTCACAGGCCAAACACTTGTTCCTTAGTTTCTACATCCTTTTTGGCCTTTTCTCCCATGCACTTACTATTTTTTAAGATTTATCCTATTCTTATATCATATCCATCATGTTTGTTTTTCATCAATTATCATTTTATTCCCATTTTTTGGGAGAACTACATTTGGCCTAAAGTTTTTATTGGATCATCATATCCATGTAACTATGTAGGCAACATCCACTTGCATAGTTCATATGGAGATAGCTCAGCCACTCCTTTCCTTTTCTTCTATTCCCCCATTATGTTTTTTTTTAAGTTGTCACCTATTTTTTAGGGGCAATGTACATTGTGTTTTTTTGAATAACATTAAGACTAATTGTTATTTATTTATCTCTTTTCTTCTTTGTTTATTATTTTTTTGTGTTCTTGTTTGTTTGATTTTATCACTATTGCTTTGATTTAGACTATCCACATTCATTGGGTGATGTCTTATGTATTTATACTTGAATCCATCCATATTCATAAGTCCACATTGTCATCATTTTTTTTATAATTAATATATTATTTTTCCTTAAATATTGGATCTTGGGAGTTAGTCCTTTTGCATATTTTAGCCAAGTCTTCATGGTGTTCTATCATGATGCCTACTAACATGTGCTAAAAAAAATTGACTTATTTAAATCTACACAACAATGGTAACATAGATATATCCTCAGCCTCAGCATCAACATCATCCCAATCATATCCCAAATAGAGTAACTAAATAATGAAAGAATTTTAACCTCTGTTAGTTTGAATGAGCATCTCCCTACTAATAGGTTTTTCCAATTCATATTTATCCTCTATATCTAGTTATCACCATCATGTCTTCAATCATCTACTTATCAACCATGTTTTCCATAATTAGGGTCCCATGATTATAATCTCCTATGGCCAAATCATTGCACATAGTCCCATCTAAATTCTCAATGATTCTAACCGCTTTTAGGAAAATTATTGTGTTTTCGCCAATCATTTAATTTATTTTACCCAATAGGGGAATGTTGTTATCTTGTTTTTATATCCTAATTGGGGTAGCTCCATCTTCTCAATAATTATAATTGCCTTTGGGAAAATCATTGTGTTATCATACCACATTACCACTATCAGGGTACAATGCTTATAACTACTTTTGGTCAAACCATTGTATACCATACCACTTTCATTCTTATTGATTTTTCCAAAATTTTGTCATATCATTATGTTTTCACCCCATAATTTTCATCCTTTTGTTCCAATCTTTTCTTCTTTTTGAGTGATTGATTACTGACCAATCTACCAACCATTCCATTGAGGGGGCACATATAACACATCTATTGTCATTAAATTTATAGGCATGCAAGATTTTTTCAATATTTGAGAAGACATTATTATTCTTAAAGCTCACAACACCTTCCCAAATAGTGGTAAACTATAGACACCTAAAACTAGCCACCAATAACCTCTAACTAAGCTTCAAACTAATTTATAGTAAATATCACAATTTATCCTAAAAATACTAAACCACACTAAATGATTCAAAATTTTCATATACAAGTGTTTAATTTGGCCAATGAATCCCTAAATGGGGTAATGTATTTTATGCGATACCTAAATTTGATCAGACCATTTTGAGTCAAAATAATGTTTTCATACTTGGGTGTTCTAGATTACTCTTTTCTACTAATTTTCTTGCACAAGGCATGTGCCTTAGTTATTTTGTGTTGGAAACATCATAAATAGGATAATGGTTCCAATGCATCTAACATCACCTTTCAATTCCTCTTCAATCAAATTTCAACCCAATAATATAACATTTTGACTAGTTTGATTAATTTGTGCACCAATTGTCCAAATATTGCACAAAGTGTTTAAATATTAATTTGGTAAGTAAAGTCAAATTATGAGCCTAATTAAAACATCATGTAATTTTTGAATATTGCTTTATTGAAATTTATTATTAGTTTTTTCATCATCAAGAGACATAATCTATAGGGTGGCATCCACAAGCCATAAATGCCATAAATATCTGATTAATCCCTCACAAGCCTCTTTAATGCCTTTCTATCCTAAATATTTATGAGGGAATTTATTAATTTTATTCTATAAAATTGAATGGATTATTAGCCACACATATCTATCTTGATATGGATTATTTAGGTCCATTCTAATCAAATTATAAAATCTATTAATAAAAGGCTTCTGATTTAGCAATTTTGGGAATATTGGTGTATTATTCCTAATTTAGTTAAAGGGTGTAAGTAGTAAAATAAGTAAATAAATATGAAATAATTAATATATTTATTTATGTAAATTAGATTAAAATTTTTAACTTTCTAAAAATAGTAATAAAAAGAGTAGAATAAGACTTAGCTAGAAACTAACTAATCTAACTAAAATAGAGGTTAAAATTTACTTGTAGGACTACGACACCATCAAAAAATAATATATATAATTCATTTTATAATTATATAGAAGCATAAAAATTTGACAGGAGTGGCACTGATGTTGTATTCCACCTTTATCATTCTTGTCCTAAGGATCCGATCTTTTTGGGTTTTGTTTGTTAGGTTTGTGTGACCCTGTCTATGAAGTTTCGATAGCCAAAAGTCTATAAAGCTCCCCACGGAGTATATTTTATATTTAAAACCTATAATTCATTATGATTTTACTATATTTGAGAAATAAGGGGGGTTAGTGTGTTTAAGATTCACTGAACATGGACCCACACTTCTTGTGTGGGCATGATTCCTACATACCAATACTCTGAAGAGGGATCACGCCATATTTAGCTCTCCAAATTTATGTGCCTTTTACAATAGTGTGTATGAATATGTAAAATTTCAAATTAGATGTGTTTAAAATGGCTAGGGACTGATGTCAAGATTTTAATAAGCTTTTTGATATAGTGACTGGCTATATATAGAGAATAGGGAAGATTGCTTGAGTAGTCTTGCTTATATTCTTGCTTATTTAGTGATAATTACCAACCCCTTTCTAAATTATCTTTGAATGGGATTTTATAGGGATAGTTTGGTCATGGGTTGAATGTGCTTACATTAGGCTGACAAGGATAAATATGGGGAATCAATATAAAATGATCATTGGGGCTAAAATTACACTTGAATAGGAATGTTGAAAGCAGATAGAAGTGGCACCAATGTTATAGTCCAAGTGTGGCACTACTATCCTAAGTAAATAGGGCCTAGTGGGATTGATTTGTCTTAGAAAGATTAGTTTAGGTGAGATAGGATAAAGTCTAAAAGGATATAAATGATTGAGAATTAGTGAAAATAAGCCTGAGAGGGTTAGGAGAGTAAGCAAGAGGGACCTATGGGTTGGGTGTCATTATCCATACTCAAGTTAACAATTTTTACATTTTTTATGACTATATTTCCCCCTTTTATTATAGTGATGTAGCAAAACAAATTACTAGGATAAAGGAAAAATATAAAGGTGTACCTAAACTTACCTATAAGGGTGAAGATCATGAAGTTGTGTGATGTTGGGTGTGCATAGTGAGAGCACACTGTGAGATGTAAATCTATAAGAGAAAACAAAGAGTATATCACTTCTCAATATACACATTATATATAAAATAAAAATTCAAAAAGTTGAGTAAGAGAGAGGGGAAGAGAAAGGAATGAATACACCTCACCACATATGTGAACCAATAAAAAACCTATTGTGTTGTTGAGTAATGTTGGATGTGTCGGGTATGTGATGAATAATTCTTAACCAATATTAATATCATTAATGGATCTAAGTGATCAATTCCCTGAGGGTGGCTCAAGAATTCAAAGGCTATGCCTTTGGCTCCATTTTCTCCCACTAAGTGAAGCTAGGTGATCTTACATGTGTTGATCAATGTTTTGATTATGTTTCCAATCCCTATAAGTATGTTGATCAATAATAAAAAGGTTATCTATTCCTTTGGATCTATAATTTCCCATTAAATGAAGCTATGTCATCCTATGTGTGAAATGTATATCATATGAGATGGATTTTGAAGCCTTTGAATGATCTGTAATCTGATAATGATGGTTTGGATAGCTAAATGTATGCTAAAAACTAGGACACTCTTTACCACTCCAAAATATGGAGATTGTGCTTGTATGAAATCCACTTTAAGATTGGTACACTAGGCTTATATGAAAGCCACTCTAAAATGTGGAAGTTAGGCTTGTATGAAATCTAACTTCCAAAAATGATGCCAACCACCTGTAGATGGAAGAAGGTACACAACTATTGATAATGCTTGGGTAATACTAAACCTAGAAATAAAAGAAAACAAATGTGTCACTCACATTACCCCTAATCATTGGTATCTGGAACATGGATTCTAATCTAAAAGTTATACCAACTACCATATTTGAAACTAGAAGTGAGATCCATCATATCGTGCATAATACCCCCTATATCTAGATTCTCTAGGTAGAAGTGTATTAAAAACTACTAGTTTGGAACTGGTGTGACTGTGCAAAACTATATCTAAACATATTTTTACCCCTACTTTTAGAAAGTCTAGTTTTTTTCTATTTGGATAGGAGTGCCAAAAGTGTACACTAATGGCACTAGTGTTATAGTACAATCTTGGTGCTATTGTCTTAGGCCAAATATAGTAACTATTCTAGGATTTTCACTATCTACCTAGTCTGTTTTGACTAGTTTGGTGTCTAGTTGTTGTTCTGGGTGTGCTGAAAATTACTTTTTTGACTATTAGAAGCTTTGATCTTTGTGACAAAAACACCTATTTATTGATCCCTCTTTTGAGGGTAGGAATGAAGACACTGTAATGATTATGCTCAAAATGGAGATCCTTGTAAGTGTGTTATGTTATGAGAATACATGATATAGCAATGATAATCAACAACATATCTCAAGATATATCATGGTTTGTAATGAGAGATTGTTAGATCAACAGGGGTATGTTGAGATAGATATAAAAATATAATAGCATGTGCAAAGTAATGAATTGGAACTAGAAGTGTTAATTATTAGTTTTTAGTTAGAGGGATGGAGCATGATGTCTATCATCGCATCCAAGAAAGCAATATAAATGCATGATGTAGATCATTGAATTGAAAACAATGAGAAAAAAACAAGTAATAAGAACACATAGAAATAACAAAGAAGCATATGAGGGTGCCCAAGGGGCCAAGAATATAAGGGACATGGGCATATGTCCCTTAAACTAGAAATTAATCATAAAAGGCATGTTCAAATGCTACATACACACATAATTGAAACAAGCAAGGTTGGCATGAAAACCATAATCACATGGAAGAATACGAGTAAATGACATTGGCAAATATCCTAAGGCACACACATGAATAAAATCAAAGGACATTGGCAAAGGCCCTAAGCCACATATAGGAGATAAACAAGAATTAAAAAATATAATCACATCAAGCTATGTTAAGAAAGAAAGGAAATCATGTAAGAAAATGGAATTACAAACACATCTAATTAATCAAAGCAAGAGGGATAGTATGCAAGACATGTTAGTATAAGACTAGGTATATGCTAAGAAATATAAAAGTGTTATATACTAGTGAGTGTCGATAGATTAATCTGTATAAGATAGTAAATAATGTACATTAACATGATAACTAGAGTGTGTGATGTAGGAATGACATAACCTAGATGGTGTAGTCATGTAGAAGATGCCCCTAATGGGTATGTATATCGATGTGTGTCTTGAAAGTAGAAGTAGGATGCCCCCTCAATGGGTAGAGTGAAGCAATCAAGGAGCTAGATGTCACTACACACACTCAAAGAAGATCAAGTGAAGCATGGTAATGTAGATAAATTGATAAATAATAGCATAAAATAGAAAATGTAAGTCTAGCATTTTAGTAGAAATGTAAAGTATGGATAATGCATACAATCAAAATATTTTTGAATTATTTGCAAGTTTTTGTATTTTGAAATATTTGAGCTATGTAAAATCAAGCATAAGAAACTATGTATAGGTAAGCTGGGAAAGGATGATACTAACCGATGGGTCTCATGGGAGACTCCCTATCATGGTGTCTTTTATCAAGGAGAGATCATGCGTGATCATGAAACATGATGGAAATGATGAGACTATGGCTCTAAAATCTATATATGTTGTAAATGATCTAAAATTTCTAAAGTAGAAATTGAGTGTGGCCCCCCTATGACTCTAAGAAGTGGATACAACTATAGGGTCCTTAGGGGCCCTTCTGGTAGTATGAGAAGATCTATAAACATGTGTTATGTGAGTAAATGCATTAGATCTCAATGATACTGCTCTAAGTGTGAATAATGTATCTAGAAGCTATCTAGAATCTTGAAACTATGTAGGTGTATAAACTCTCTATGTTGGCAATGGATACCTCAACTATGTCTAAATCAAAACTAGAGATTGGACTATAACTAGTAGAAAAATTGGAATTGATGGTGGAACTAAAATTGGTGACTATATTATAGTTGGTGGCTTTGAAGTGGGTAATGATAAATCATATGGAAATCCACCAAATGTAATAATCTAGTTAGCATGTATGAATTTTATGCATCTGTGAACTATAAAAGGTACCGATTGAAGTTTATGAATCCATGGTTAACCAAGTAACATATTAAAAACTCATGCACTTGGAAAAATAATGAATGGTGTGGCCACATGTGTTGAACCAACCTATAGAGGAAGTAAAATCTCACCTAATGAACTCTATATGTGCCAGCTAAATTTGTTGATAACTATGTCTATTGGGGTATTATCCTGCTCTAAATTTCCCAAATACTACAATAACATCATAGTACACATATTCAGACTAGATCCATCATCTATGAGAACACTATGAATAAGATGATTATGAATGTAAGCTCTGATAAAGAGTGCATGATAATCTGAATCATCCTCGATGATATCTTACTCTAAGAAGGAGATATAAGGTCTAGCTATAACTCTATAATTATATACACCAATCATGTTACTCAAAAGATGTGTCTCAATTAAAGGTGTCATGTATGTATTAGGTGGGGGATGTGTGTGATATGCATGGTGAACCCCTAATGTATCCATTGTCTCTTATTTGGAATGCTACATAAACAGATTGAAGAAGATTTTCAATGATTTATTTTATGTTGGCTTGGCCTAAGGAGGCTCCACTGAAGTGTCAAGATCAATATGATTGTCATATATCAAATCATGCATCTCATGTCTCAAACTTATGCATATATTTATTATATGGCCAAGTGCCCAATGAAACTCACAAAATGCATGCTGATCTTATCCCCGTGGAATAGGCTTTGTTGGGTCAACTTCTTGAATAAGAGGGAGAGACATGATGTTACATTCCAATAACTACTATAAAAATTTTGATGGAGAAATTGGTATATTGGTAAAGGTTCATCATGGAGGTGATGATAAAACCACATGTTGATGGGGGCTCAAAATATGCATTAATTGTTAGTTGATTTTGAATCTTTTTATCATTAACCTTGAATTTGTATGGAAATTTGTTGTTACTCTTATTTGTTGTTTCCAATATACTTGTATAATTGAGTTTGCCCATTGAAATTAGTTTGACTTCTCTTTCCTTTATTCTATGACACAATTCAGTGAAGGAAGAGAATATTTTGAAAATAATTGATTCATGTAAAGCTAGTATAAAACTCTATTTAAATATATCTTATAACTCTTGATCAGCCATGGGGCTAGTCATCTTAGCCAAAATAGTCTTATAGTGAAGAACATAATCTATGAGATGCTCATTTGACCTTTGTTTCTATTATGCAACTTGGGCATATGAAACCTTATCACCAATGTTGATGCTAAAATGAGTTAGGAACATGTTAGCTAAAGGATTGAATGCATTGATCAACTAATTTGATCGAATATATAACCATTGTAAAGCATAATCCCTTAGGCTCTATGGAAATAGTTTGGTAAGTAGCCAGTCATTTGGTACATAGTCTAAGAATGCAATGTGAAAATCTATCAAATGTGTCTCTGGATTACCTTTGTCATTTTATAGAGTAAGCTTGGGTTGAACAAAACATTGTAGTAAGGGTGTAGAGCCAATGTGACATGCCAATCGTATATGTAATAGGGAAAAATAATCCAAATCATATGTAGGTCTAGAGACACCTTGCTCAATATGTATCACCTTGGATTGAAGAGATCTTATCTCTTTCACAAGGGCTACCACATCAGGAGATAGGGATGTACTAGTTGTAACTGGTGTTAGGATCCACTCCTAAGAGCACACTTGATTACCTTTGTATAAGCAACTAAACACGGAATTAAACTAGAAGTAATAAGTAACTAGAATTCAGAAATAGCAAAGAATATGAGATAAAAGAAACAATACAATCTATATTAACACTCTTCTAGAAGGAAATACAATGAAGAAATCTCACTCTTCCCACACCTCTTGGGTGTCCAGTAATTCTCCCTCAAGAGTTCTCTCTCTCAATCAATTACAACCAACTCAAACATAGAGTTGTTCCCTCCAAGTGACAATCAACTCAACCATTTTTTCCTACCTTACAACAGATCTCCTTAACCTTGCTTACCAAGCAGACCTCCCTAATCTTGCACACTTGCAGATCTAACTAGTCTTGCTTACCATGTAGATCTCCCTTGATCTTGCACACCCTGCAGATCAACTGATCTTACACTTGAGTATCTAATCCTTCTTAGTCCTTTATTACAATACAGCCCATGGGTCTCTTAAATAGATCCCAAACAAACAATAATTAGAAACATAGACTCAAGACTAAAATTAGTATTTACATGCAAACAAACTATCCATCTAAAATTAGACCAATTCTGGAAACACACAGGTGACCAACATCGGTTCCTGTCTGACCGATGCCAGCCAACCATAACCGATGTCAATTACTATGTATACTAAATATGACTGATGTTAGTTGGCCTGACCAACATTAGTTGCTCTAACACTCAACAACCTCTTCCATTTTCATTAGTGAAGATTCTAGCTCCACAACTTAACAATCTCCCACTTGGAGATAAACAACTGCATATGTACCTATACCTGTACATCCTCTAATTTGTTTCTAGCTTGTATCACCATATTCAAGTTTAGTCTTGAAGACCAACAAAATTTGAATGAAGATTCAAATTCTCCTTTGTTCTCAGCTTTGTTAACATACCTACAGGGTTCATATCCTTGCTAGTCACCGTGACTGCAACAACCTTTTGCATCTCTGAAATCCAGCTAATCACCGTTCCACCAACAGTGAACACATATCCTGTGGTGCTACTCCTGTCATCTAAGTCACCTACCATTTCTAAATATACATACCCATGTAGAGAAGTGCTTGACCTTGCATAGCATAAATACCTGTTGTTGGTCCCTCTCAGATATCTGAGAATCCACTGAATTGCTTTCCAGTGCTTCTTTCTTGGATTGGCCATAAACTTGCTAATAACTCCCACTACTTGGGAAATATCAAGTCTAGTACATACCATGTACTCAACCTCATTATGTGATTTAGGACATTTTTCATAGCTCAACTTGAAATTTCCAACCATAGGTGTGCTAACTGGTTTTACATCCTGCAAATTGAACCTCTCCACTACCTTATTCACATAATCCTCTAGAGACAAAATCAACTTGTGATTTTCCCTATCTCTAGAAATACTCATGCTAAGGATTTCTACTCCTAAATCCTTCTTGGCACATGTCTGAGGTACTTTTACCTTTAGCTCAACAAATCCCTACATGTGTGACCCTGTAACAAGCATATACACTACATACAGTAACAGGATAATGTAGCTATCATTATCCAACCTGGTAAAATAAACACAATGATTACATTGACATTGACTAAAGCCATGCTTTTTCATAAACCTATCAGACCTATACCACTATCCTAGAGCTTGCTCAAGACCATATAACTTGGCCTTCTGTCTCACCTGTCCATTCTCTCCTTTCTTTAACCTATGAATCCATTCATCTTTTAGTGCTTTCTTTCTAGCTAGAAACTCAACCAAATCCCACGTTTGGTTCTTTTCCAAGGAATCAATTTCCTCATTCATGCCATGCTCCCACTATTTCTTAGATTTTACCTACATTGCCTCTTCAAAACTTCCTGGTTTTCCACCATCAATGAGCAACAAGTAGTATAAAAAAGGAGAATAACAAATTTGAGGCTTACTTACCCTTTCAAACCTCCTTAACAGCTTGTTGTCCACCCAAATTTCATTCTAACAGTGACTGATCCCGGTCATCTCTCAGTCTGCACCTGACCAACATCAGTTCCATGTGACCGACCTGATCAACGTTGGTTCTTACTTGACCAATGTCAATTTCCACCTGCCTGACATCACCGATTTTGGTCTGCACATGACCGACGTCAGTTCCTGCCTGATTGACACCAATTCTCACCTGACCAATGTTGGTAATCATGTTTTCCTGTGGTGATGACTTTTACTTGTGAGCTTACTTTGGATCATAACCTTGTCCAAATTTCCCTACTCAGAATTATTTAGCCTCTTGAGCTGATCTCTATCCATCATCTTCTCCTTGAAAACCAAGGCTTTTCAATTCTTAAATATGTCAAAAACATCAGATTTCCTATTTATGCAATAAAATCAATCCTTTCTTGTAGCATTATCAGAAACATACCACTGTGATCCTCTAATAAAAGCTCCCTGAGCTGGTCTCCACACCCCTATGTGAACAAGCTCCAACATGTGCTTCTTCTTTGTTGACCCAATTGTGAGAAACCTCACTTTCACCTGTTTCCCAAACATACAATTCTCACAAAAATCTCAGTCTATCAAATCTGAAAGCATACCTTTTGACTTAAGAACATCCATTCCCTTCTCACTCATGTGACCAAGCCTACAGAGCCACATCTTTACATCTACATCTGAAGTAGATAAAATAGAAGGAGAATCAATAATATAAGTAGATAGATAAAGTGTACCTACTTTCTTACCTCTAGCTAATACAAGTGCACCCTTGGAAACTTTCCAAGATCCCACTGTGAGAGTATTGTGCAACCCTCATCACCCAACTTCCCTATAGAAATCAAATTCCTCTTCAGGATGGGTACATGCATGACATCCTTCAACACCCATGTGTTTCCAGTCTACAACTTTAGCTACACTTCCCCTTTGCCAACCATTTGACAAGGCTCACCATCCCCTAAATAAACTTTTCCAAAGTCTCCATGGACATAATCATGAAAAAATTCCCTATTTGGGGTTGCATGGAAAGAGGCACCAAAATCTATAACCCATGATTCTACTTGACTATCCAAAGAAAATATGAGAGCATCTTGTGCAACAATACCTGCATCTTTTGCTTCTTCATTACCTTCATGCTAATCTTCTTTCAACCAACAATATTTCTTTGCATGTCCTTTCTTTCCACAATTCCAGCAGATTATAGTGCCATACCTAGATTTGGATCCACTGCCTATCTTTGACCTTGATTTCCCTTGCTTACTCTTCTCTCTTTGCCATCCCCTACTTTCAACACTTAAAGCATTACCTAATGTCTCCCATATGCTTTTCTTGAAAATTTCTTCATTCGAGATTACACTAACAACATCATCAACTTTCAAGATATTTAAAGCAGACGCAATATTACTAACTGCCATTACCAAGCTATGCCAACTTTCAGGTAAAGAGCATAAGATTAAGAGAGCCTTAATTTCATCATCAAAAACTATTTTGACTTAATTTAACTAGTTTACTAAACCATGAAAATCACTAAGATGACTATATACTGATCCACCTTCCAGCATTTGCAAATTAAATAATTGCTTCATAAGAAATGCCTTATTTGAAGCTGAGGGTTTTTCATATAAATTTGCTAAAGATTCCATTAACTCTACCATTTTCATTGCCTGAGATAATTTGGAAAACACAGACGCTACCAAGGTCAGCCTTATGGCTCCTAGAGCCTTTCTATCAAGAACCTTCCATTCTTCATCTTGCATACATGTGGGTTTACATGAAACCCCACCCAATAGTAAGTATAGATCTTTCTGATATAGATAATCCTCTATCTGCATCCTCCATAATTGATAATTCTTGCCATTGAATTTCTCCATTCTTAGCATACTTTCTTTTGCCATTGCTTTACTCCCAATCAAATAGAAACCCTTGTGAGTGACTGGTAATCAACAAACACTTAACACATTCTAAAACCAAGGTGTTAGTGAACATGGCTCTGATACCACTTGTTAGGATCCACTCCTAAGAGCACACTTGATTACCTTTATATAAGCAACTAAACACAGAATTAAACAAGAAGTAATAAGTAACTAGAATTTAGAAATAGCAAAGAATATGAGATACGAGAAACAATACAATCTATATTAACACTCTTTCAGAAGGAAATACAATGAAGAAATCTCACTCTTCCCACACCTCTTGGTTGTCCAGTAATTCTCCCTCAAGAGAGCTCTCTCTCAATCAATTACAACCAAATCAAACACAGAGTTGTTCCCTCCAAGTGACAATCAACTCAATCGTTGTTGCCTACCTTACAGCAAATCTCCTTGACCTTGCTTAGGAAGCAAACCTCCTTGATCTTGCACACTTATAGATCTAACTGGTCTTGCTTACCATGTAGATCTCCCTTGATCTTGCACACCCTACAGATCAATTGATCTTACACTTGAGGATATAATCCTTCTTAGTCCTTTATTAAAATATAGCCCATGGGTCTCTTAAATAGATCCCAAACAAATAATAATTAGAAACATAGACTCAAGACTAAAATTAGTCTTTACATGCAAACAAATTATCTGTCTAAAATTAGACTAGTTTTGGAAACACACAGGTGACCGATGTTAGTTCCTATCTGACTAATGCCAGCCAACCATAATCGATGTTGGTTATTGTGTACACTGAATATGACTGACGTCGGTTGGCCTGATCGACATCAGTTGCTCTGACACTCAGCAACCTCCTCCATTTGCATCAGTGAAGCTTTTAGCTCCTTAACTTAACAACTGGTGGCATAGAGGTAGGTTGGGATGGTATAAGGGGTTATTGAGACATAGTTTCCCTCGTAGTGTCATTTACAACTATTTTGTTTAAAGGAATATAAGATTCAGCTTGTTTAGATTTTTTGAGCTCCATGATAGATTATAAAATAAGATTATGATCTTGGGGCTAATCCCTGAGTCTTTCTCAAAAACTTTGTAGGATCAAATCTTTGTTTAGGACAACTTCATTGTCAATAATAGGTATAAGTGTATCATGAATTTGATGTGGTGGGTTATGAACATCGATGTTCATATCATCATTTTTATTCTCATAGTTTTCATTGTCAAAATTATCCTCATTGAAATTGGTGTAATGTAGATGTGTAGAATCTATAATAAGAACTTGAGTTGGTTATTTGTCCATGATATATGATCGAGTTGAATAAATTTGGGTGAATCCAGGAGGTTTCCACTAAGTCTTTCACTTCATATCGAAGGAAGAGATTAAAGGAGCTTAGGTGGCATAAGGAAAACAACTTGGATAATAGTAAAAAATATTAAACAAATATAATCAAAACAAGGAACTAAAATATGCATAAAAAGGATACACATCCCTCACACATGTAAGGTGATATATCAAGAATAAATGGGACCTAGTATATGTATCTAGGGTTTTAAACATGATTAATTTGAAAATTACTATGAAATTTTGAAATTTAAAGTGAATTTTTGAGTTAGGTATGCAAATAAAAAACCAAAATTCTATTAGAGATTTTTTGACTTAATACGACCTAGTAGATAGAACTAGGGTTTTGAAAAATAAATGTTTTTTTGTTAAATTACTATTTAATTATGAAATTTGAATTGAATTTATGATTTTAATATGATAATAAAAAATTAAAAAAAGTAGAAAAATTATTAGGAAAATAATGGGACCTAGTATAGACAACTAGGGTTTGAAATAATATTATTCTAATAGTTTTGCAAAATTTTAAAATTTAATGATAATTTTTAATTTTATTATATAGGTTAAAAACAACAAAATATATGAAAAATTAATAGGAAAATTGCCCTATGGTTTCTAGTGTTTTTATGTGCAAACGAAGTAAATCAAGTTCACCAAATGATTTAATAATTTGGAGAATATTGGTGTATTATTCCTACTTTAGTTAAAGGGTTTGAGTAGTAAAATAAATAAATAAATATGAAATAATTAAGTTAATAATTTGTTTAAATTATATTGAAATTTTCACCTTTTCAAAAAAAGTAATAAGAGGAAGAAAATAAGACTTACCTAGAAATTGACTGATCTGACTGAGACAGAGGTTGGAATTCACTATACAAGATTGGGATACTATCACAAACTAAGATATATCCTTAATTTTATTATTGGATAAGATTTATAAAACTAGATAGGAATTTCACTAAGAATGTATTCCACCTCTACTGTTGTTGTCTTGAGGATCTAAGTTTTTTGGGTTTTGTTCACTAGGTCTGTGTGACCCTATCTATGAATTTTTGATAGCTAAAGTTTGTAAAGCTCTTTTTAGATAATATTTTATATTAAAACCCTATAATCCATTATTATTTGAAAACATTAAATAAATATGGGGGTTAATGTGTGTAATCTTCACTTAATATGGATCCATAACCCTTGTGTGGGCATGTTGCCTACATACCAATACTTTGAAGAGGGATCAAGCTATATTTAGTTCTCCCACTTGATGTGCTTTGTACAATAGTGTGTATGAAGATTTAAAATTCTAAACTAGATATGCTCAAGATGTATAGGGACTAGTGTAAGGATTTATATAAGCTTGTTGGTATAGTGGCTAGCTATATGCAAAGAATAGGGAAGTTTGCTTGAGTATTCTTACTTGTATACTTGCTTGCTTAGTAATAATTGCCAACCCTTTCCAAATGATATTTAAATAGGATTTTATAAGTATCTATAAGTCATTGGTTGAATGTGGTCACATTAGGCTAACAAGGATTAATATGGGTAATTATAATAAATTGATTATTGGAGCCAAAATTACACTTACAGAAGAGCATCGAAAGCAGACAAAAGTGAAACCAATGTTACAGTCCAAGTGTGGGGCTACTATCCTGAGTAGATTGGATCTAAGGGGATTGATTTGTTTTGGAAATAATAGTTTTCTTGAGCTAAGACCAAGTCTAGAAGGCTATAGATGACTAGGAATTAGTGAAAATAAGCTTAAGAGGGTTAGGAGAGAAAGCGAGAGGGACATCTAGGTTGGGTGTCATTAACCATACTCAAGTTACCATTTTCTACATTTTATATGAATACAGCCTCATATTCATAATTTAAAGCTCTCTTAAGACAAATTTATCATGCTCAAATTATTTATAAATTTATTTTGATATAGTGTTATTATGCCAAATTATTGAGTCAAGCTTCATAATCCAAATCCATAAAATCAATGATTCCAAGAGGAGATGGAGGATAGACAAACCTCCATTGACAAAGACCTTTGAAGCACAAGCCAAGTAAGCCACTTCAACAAGCCATATTAAAGACATAAGGAAGGTAAAAGGTTTTGTATTTTATGTTTTAGTTGTGTTTTTATAATAGTTTTATTATTATGTTCCTCCCTTTCATCTAGGCATAATGTGTTAGTTCATTAATGTGTTTTTATTTTGGATTTGGTTTTCCTAAACTAACACTATACTAGTCTCCCTTTATTATATTCCTATGTTTACAATATTGATCATTTTTATGGTATGATAACTCCACATTAGTTCCCATAAATAGTCTTCTATTCCATATTCACTTGATTGGGTAAATACGTCTACTAAGCCAAATTAGGCCTAGTATCCTAATGACATGTATTTGATAGACATTATAACCTACGTATAACTTTGAAAACCTAAAAATATGGTTAATTTAATACATGAATAAATGACTCATATCATGAAATGAGTCCTCCTTGGAAAGTATAACTTGTAAATTAATCAAACTAATTGACTAGGTCAGCTTGTCCTTCATTTCCTGTAGACTAGTTATTTTGAATGAGCTCCCAAGGGAACTTGAAGGACTATATATGATCATGTAATGATTTTAAGAGGAAGAAAAAGTTTCAATATTTTCTCAATAATGATTGGAATTTCCTTGTACCTCTCATTGTGTACTTTTTATTCTCAAAATCCTATTTTCTTCCATGTTCATACAACATTTGTATACACATAATATTTTCAAAATTTTATCACTTACCGACACTTTGTATCTGGAAATAACCTATCAAGTCTCAATATCTCTAAGTTTATGACTTAAGGAGTGCATTGAGAAAGGGGTGGGTAGACTATTGGTGCTTTATAGGATTGTTGTCCCTTTTGCCACTTGCTATCTAAACTCTAGTCTCCTAAAAACCATTTACCTAAGATTACTCTCCCATTTTCACCCTCCTCTAGTCATTTACTAATTTAATTTAGAATCACCCTAGCCTAATTCCAGTTTTAGTAGTTTTAAGACTATGTTGGATGGGTCAACCTTGTATTGTTTTATCATTCGCCTATATCACCGATTTAGTTCATTTTCAACATTGTCAAAAAAATACTAGGTCGATTGGGTTGACCCTATTAGCCATAATTTTTTTGAAAGTATTATATTAGGTTTTCCTATATATAAACATCCATTTTGGTCATTATTAGAGAGAAGAAGATAATATAATATAATAATTGAATATAAACATCTTTTGAAGATACAGATCTTATCTTGTGGAAATCTTTTTTGGATGCATTGATAGGTTATGTATCCTAGAGATAATTTTTCCTTACCATCCTTACATACCACAACAACCTCACATGAAGCACATTGGCCAAGAGAGAGATTGAGGTTTAGTGGATTCATCTTCAAAGGTAAGTATTCCTAACTTTGTTCCTCCTTTGTAAGAGTAGATACATAATGCATTAGTACTTGTTTCACATGTATTAGGATTCCATATACATTGATGTGATTATATGTCTTCTATAAATGTTTAATTTTGTTTTTTATTACCCCCACTTTGTGCCATAAGCTTTGGTGAGAAATAGATTAGGATTTTACTTGTTATTTGTTTAGTGAAATTGAAGACTTAAGAACCCCTCAGGGTTCTTGCATGCTTTTGCTTAGACTAGAGGCTTTGTAACCTTCCCTAGTAGAGTTATTTTGAAGTTCCTAATTATCTAATGTATCCCAAATTAGAAGTGTAAGTAGGATCTATCTTCTATGATTTAGGATTCATTTTTAGATCTCTTGTATTTTTGATTGCATACATTCTAGTGAGCATGATGTGAATCTAACCTTTGTAGGATTTCCTTCATGTTTTTCAAATTATATCATTTATTATCATTATTTATTTTTGATACTATGTCAAATGTGTGTTTATAGTTCTAACTATTGTGTAAAGGTTTAGCACACAGTTGTATTGATATGAATCTATTCTTTATGTGTAAGTCTTCATCAAATACAAGTTATTAGATTGAATAGGTTGATATAATATTCTTATTTAGTTCCAAAAAATCAACTAGGTTGACCCTATCAAATTAGTCTTACAATCTATTTCTATAAAACAAAATAGGTTGACCCTATTGACATAGTTATTTTTATAGGTTTCAACAACAAGGCTTCAGAGAACTAGGTCAACCCAGTCAACTTAATTGGTATAAATTTCAAGTAGATAAAATAGATATTTTATAAATCTAAGAATATTAAAACCCAATAAGGTTCCTTTTCCTCTCTTTCTTTCAATTAAGTTCTTCTTTTCAATTTTGTTTTGTGCAAGTTATTTGTATTTAAAATTATCCCTTTATAAAAAACTAGGTTGACCTTGTTGACGTAGTTCTATAGATTATATTTTGTCTAAAATACTAAGTCAAAACTATCAAATTAGTTCTATAAGACCCTTGATTCTTCTATATAGTGGTTATAGTGTTAAATATGTTCTTTATTATTTACATATAATGTATTATAATTTGGCTCTATACTATGCTTATCTTTTGGGAATTAACTACATGCTAGTAATTAGTTCACACTTTCACTTTCAATTGTTTCATGCTTAGAGTAGATCACATAGTCTAATTAGGTGTTTTTCAAAGTAATATTCAATTTCACTATTTTTTCTATCTTGCACACACTCTCAAATCATTAACACTTAAAATACATTAAGTGCTTATCTTATTGAGGCCTACCTACTTGGGTTTCAAAATAGCCTAAGAACCTTGTATAGTATTTTCTCACTTTATATTTCCTTGCCTTTTCATCACATTTATTATTCTTAGCCTCTCTCATTCATCATGAAATTTTTGTCTGAAGACAATACTGAGTTGAACTCAATAGACTTGATGAGATTTACTAATCCTAATAGGTTCTCTCATACGTAGTTTGTGGCTCCTACCTTCGAAGAAAGCAATGTGCATATAGCCACTCACACTATCAACTATGAGACACCTACTCATTCCTCTTCTCTTTATAATCCTCTTTTCTATCTTGAATATCATCCTGATTTAGAGTATAATCCTAAAATTTTATTCATCATCAATGAGTTTCTTCAACATCAAGGAGAAGGACCTTTTTCCATATATGAGTTCACGATTAATGGTCAAGACAAAGAGCCTCATTCACCTTCTCCCACATTTTGACATGGATTTTAGTATACTAGTTTACTTTCTTCTCAACCTATTCCCTCTATCTTGACACCTTCTCATACCATGACATCTTCCTCTTTGACTTCTTCAACCTCCATGCCTAGTATCTCTACTAGCATGGCAGTTTCTACATCTATTGTTCTACTTTTGAAACCCACTTTCCTTAATTCTTCAGCCAGTACATCATTTACTACCCATTATAACACTACTTATATTGCTACTTCATCTCATCCCTTTACTATTTCATCTTTTTCCACACAATAAAATTATGCCACTAGTGCTTCACTTACCGATAATTCCTCTCAAGATAAAAAAAATGTTACCCAATACACTACTTCTAATTCCAATACTCCAAGCAATACCAAAAATAAAAATCAAACCCATCAGCTTCTCATACAAATTCTTAATCAAATGAATGTATTCTAAGCTAACAATTCAAATCAAATGATGGAAATGTGAAATCACCGTATTCATCTTGAAACCCACCTCAAACATGTTCCATAGGGTATGCATAATCAAAATTTCCCCCCACCTCCTCTTTGGGATGCCCATGGTAATCTTATCCCTCAACCTCCTTTGGTCAACAAAACAATCAAGCATCTTCAAAATGAGACTCTTATGTATCAAATTAATAATATATATATAGGAGGCATCACCCCAACTATCTCTTACAATGGGTTAACTAATCCTACTCTTCATCTAAAAACATTTGGAAATCTATATAAATATTGGTTAAAATTGAATACTTTTATTTCTACCAAAATCTTAGAAAAAAATCTCATAGGTGATGCTTTAGATTGGTACAATCAACTTCAAGCCCATTCCATCACTAATTTGTAAGATTTAGTTAATGATATAGTCAAAGAGTTCCAAACTAGTGACCTCCCTAAGAATACCATGGCCCACTTTATCAATTGTAAGCAAATTGAAAATAAGACCACCATACATTTTCCAAATGATGGAAGACCTTATCTAACAAATGTGAACATAACATGTCTAATGACAACCTCTTTCATTTGTTTATGAATTCTACCAATGATGGTGTCACCGAATCTTATGATACCATTCACACTATTTAAGCTATCATTCCCAACCAACCTTCATAACAAGCTTCCCTTTCCAACCACTACACTAATCCTCACTTATCTTTAAACAATAACATCAATAGTCACAAACCTCTCTCTTCCACTATGTTACAAAAGTGTCTCTCAAGGCCTCTTCTATGAGACCTTGATCCCTCTCGTGCAATGAAATTTTGGTATGATACCAATATATTTTTTTGGTTTCATGCTAGTTGGGATCATTCTCATGAGACTTGTAGGTAACTTTATAATTTAGATATGGACTTCCTTCTTGGTCACAATTTTGACCATGATTCTATCATTCATAAATGTCAACAAGCCTATGGCATTGCCTTCACATCCCATTAATAACAATCTAAATCTAAAGCTTTGAACCAGGGTAATTCTCATTTGGCCATCTATAAAGATCCTCTTCCAAATCACCAAGATAACCAAGACAAGATTAACCCTTATACTAATCATGTTGACAGTCATCCTAGCCTACCTTCTAAAGATAATGTGGTCAATATGACTAATATGAGAATGGTGGTTGCCTTCATTGATCTTCATCCTATCCACGCACCTCAATTATCTCACACATTCTATGTTATTAAATATTATTCTCCAACTCCCTTATCTAAGTTGGGGTAATAAGAGCTTATATATTTTAATGAACCAATTATAACTCCTCCCTTAGATAACACTTCTCATATTATTTCTACTTCTTTACCTATCATTAATGATACTCAACTTCTACTAATACTTCTTCTAACATCTCTCAAACTAAACCTAGATCAACTACCTTACCTTCTTAAGACAATCAAACAAATTATCTTTCAACTAAATATCTGAAATCTTATCAACACAAATTCATATGTACTTTAGCTTCTCCTTTTGATGACCTCCTTCAACACTATGAACCTCTTTCTACCAGTCCTCTTAAGGGTTATGATGAGTGAGATCCTATAATAGAACATATAAATCTCCCATCTCAAATCTTATTTAATGAGTTTATATAGACTTATCCACATCATCTAAACCATCTTATATAACTGTTGTTTAAAATGAACATCTGTCGTCCTCCCCTAGCATGATGTGAAACAACCTTATATGGATATGAAGATAACATTTTATAATAATGTGAAGATATGTCTATACACATTGATGAAAAAAAGGATGCTTCTCTTTCCCTCAAATTTTTAATTGCTTCCATGCTTTTCGATGAGATTTTGCTTTATGCAGATGATCCTCCTATCTTCATTAGGGTCCAAATTGGTGATATCTAAGATAAATGTGACTTGATTGATGAGGTTTATGATACTTGTGTTACTTTTCTTGATTTTATCAAAACTCTTAGATATTCTAAATGCAATCTCAAATACACATGCAACACAAGTCAAGGCTATGACTAAAGGCAAATACCTCCTTTAGGTTGTGTGTAGCTTCCCATTACCATCCCACTTATCATCATCCATGTAAAGGTGATGATCTTTAACTTTCCTTTATCCTATAAAATTTTCCTTCATAGGCCATAGAATCATCTCATGTGAGTCATTGCCTCTTCCACTTTCCAATGTGTCAATATTCCTCACAATGGACCCATCTATAAGATTCAAGGTGACACTAACCCTTTGAATTTTTACTAATTCCAAGACCGTGGTGTCTTCAAAATTCATATTCTTGAACCTTTTCCTAGTGTTCCATTTCATGAATCTCAACAATTTAACTTTCCTTTCAACTCCATTAGAGATTACAATTATCACCCAAAAATCATTAGGATTATAGCCTAAAATCTTAGATTTTGATGATGATGAGCCTAAAGAAATCAATATCAATATCAAAACATCCAATCTCTCACCTCATCTCATCTCTTAGATTCCCCCTTCTTTGCAACCTCTTTCTCATCAGATACTTCGTGATGATATACTCATTATCTTAACAAAGACTTGGCATTTTATTCATCACACCTCATAAGATAAAAAGGGCATCCCTACTTGTGTTATTTATCTTCATACTCTTGATTATGATGATGGATACAATTTAGATTATCTATTCTTAGCAGGTCTTGTTCAAGCCTAATAAGTTGAAATTATTCATTATCATTCCTCTTTGCTTTAGTATTTTAGTGTTTATTATCATATTCCATCATATATCATTCTTACTTTTATCATTTTTCCTCTTTATCATAGGGTAAAGATGGTGTGTATGCCTCCAATTTTTTAAGAAACTCATTAGATCATGCTTATGGATCATGTTATGGCTGGTCCCTATCATTTTTCTAAATACGAGGAACTCTCTATCCTCCTTATCCTTGAGATACTTATGACTGTACTTTAACCTTTTATTCTTCCTACACCTCCTATAAGACAACCCAATTTGGATCATATTCCTACTCCTATTGTAGTAGAGTCTCTTCTTATTTCTATTCTCATCTCTCTTATAGTGGTGCCTAGGGTGGATCCTATTCCTACTCCATCTATAGTTGAGCCTCTTTTGACTTCCAATCTTATTTCTCTTTCATTTGAGCCTTGCCCATTATCTCTACTAACCCCATCTTTCATAGATGATGGTTTGCTTCCTTTACCATAATCTACTCCTTTGCCCACCAAATGGGTTGATCATCCATATTGTGACATTCATAACATTTCTAGTCATTAGACTAGAGACTTCTCCTTATACTAAATCTTCCCTAGCTCCTACTTCACCTCCTCTGATGATTATTCATCCCAAGGCTACTCATAAGTGTATATGTTGCTTCCACAACATAGATAATCATTCATCCACCCATTATCACAAGTTGTAATATTATCTTGACACCTTGAATCCCACTTCTCCTCAGCCTAAAGACAAGGTTATAACTACCTCAAATGTATTACCTAAATATATTCCCATGTATGGAGAGGTATATTATCTTTGGCACCAATATGGCACCCATCACATAATAATTTTTGTATCCTTCAATAGCATCGCATGAATCACCTCTTCTCAGGTATTTTGACTTCTACCCTTCCTCCCATAGCACACTCCTAAAATAAGTTTTCCCCTCTTTCCCCAATGGTTATACCACCTTTGGTCCCTTATTATCCTACCATTCCTCCACCTATGATTCATTCACTGATGGACCTTCCCTCACATGTGGATCCTTTTCCACTCATGATTCCTTCCCTGATGACACATTCCCCACTGGTGACTCCTTCATATCCCATAGAGTTTACTCCCATTCCCTCTCCTAAGAATCCCCTACTTGATATCCCTCTTTAGCACAATCCTTTAGGCATTCTTACATTTTCTATCAAGGACATTTGACATGAAGTATTCTCACAACTTTCCCTGAATATCGATGAGACATTGGCTATACTTCACATTCAGATTCATAGAGACTTATTAGATGTTATGGATAATGTTTGTGGATAGATATATAAATATTTATGAACAAAATCATGGTGTTCCTTTAATTTTATTAATTCATTTTTAATTGGACATGTGAACCAATTTTACATTTATCTATTATTATCATTTGACATTGTGTCATATTCTTATTTATCTACATGATGATATTTATATTCATACCATATGTTTCTTATGATGTATTTTTTCTTTATTATGTGATATTATGGATTATTTTTCATAAATGTCTTACTTGTTTTTCTTGAGTTCATTTATTATGGTTCCCTTATTCTTTTTACATGATTGTTTTTCTATCTTATCTCTATATGCATGGATAATTGTTATTATGACTTGGATATACAAACCTTGTTCCCTTTAGTTATTTCTCATCTACTAAGTGATTAGTTATCAAATAATTTATCTCATTACAAACTCATTTTACCAATCCATTTTAGATCTCCTTTATTCCCCTTTTATTCCTTCTCATAAACTAAGTATACACATGGTTGAGACTTGAGATAACATGTTGGTTCATTGTTAAGCCTAAGTGTTCTAAACTATCATATATTTTGATACTTAGATTCCTTTAGCAAAATCCCAAAACTCATTCATGTGTATCACGTTATCTCTCAATTAGTTATTCAAATTCAAAATGGAGGAGGAATCTAAAAAATCCTTAAAATATTCAAAAGCCAAATCATTTTAATAAAAGTAAATGATCTCAAAAGGTAACATTTGAAAATCTTAAAAGTAAAATCACACTAAAATACATGATTTTAAGCACATCTTATATCTTTAATTGAAGCTTAAACTCTACCATTGGCCTCATACTAGAGTCAAGGTCTATTGGGATGTGGTAGGCCAGTAGATTGGAATACAACAATTTAACAAAAAAACTTAGTGATACTTACTTTCTCACATAAGTACCCAATGTTTGTAGTAGACTGATAGCTATGCAAGGGTTCCTAAGGAGTAGGGAACATGTTGTGGGAAGGTAGGTACATTTTAATTTTTTTTCTACCTATCAACATGAGTTGATATTAGTAGCACACTTATTTTCCTACACATCTTTATGCCTATAATGAGCGAGTATCCTTCGTATATTTCATGTATTTAATGTTCCTCCTATCTTCTAAGGTATAATCATTAGATGCCTACATTATAATTTTTACATTCCCTTTTTCAAACCCTATAATCTTAATATTTCCCCTTGAGAAACATTGTTTTGTTCACAAATCACTCCCCTAGAGATTCCATTTGTGAGTTGTAGTGTAAGATCTCAAAAATGACCAGGCCTTCCTTAAAAATTAAAAAACATTCATATTATAATTCAATTTTAATATTTTACCTTTTATTCCACCTCATTAGTGTTTCCTTTATGAGTTGTAATGTAATACCATGGATAGGACTTGACCTTCCTCACAAAATTTTCCAATACCTAAGTCACACCAAAATTACAAGTGTCAAATATGAGATAAGATGTGATTGATTATGAGTTACACATCATTGAAATTCTTCCCATATTTATTTAGTATGTTTTATGCTTACTTTGATTATATTTCACTATTTTATCTCCTTATTTCATTTTTTTTTAAATACAACCATTTTTCTTAACTTTTTCTTGCTTCCAAACTTGAGTTATTGTGATTAACTTAAGACCATTTTTGCCGATTTTATTTATATTTTATACTTCCCAATGTGATTTATTATGATTGATTGACTTAATATATTTGTCTTTATATCATTTGTCTTTCATGTGCTTTCCATTTTATTACAGTGTTGTCATACTTCCCAATGTGATTTAGTATGATTTTACTTGTTTTAATTTGACTGCAAGTCTTTTCAATGGTTTAAACCCATTTTACATTTGTTTACCACCTTATTTGGTTTATTCTACTTATTCAATTTTAATTATTACACATTTTCCATCATGAAATTGTGTGTAGTAAATTTGATTACTTATACTTTTCTAAACCTTTTATGCCTATTTATTTTTAGCCACGCTTGTGTTCTACATAATGCTAAAAAAGAAAACACCCTACATATATTTCATATATAAAATACAAAAAAATCAAATCACATGTGATAAAAATAAATATATACATGCATTGATAAACACAACCAAACATACAACCACATAAGATCAACATTTAACTATCAAAATTCATATATCTTTATATATATCATGTGTTTTTGATACAAAGTACAGAAATAAATATATCCAACTCTATGGTTGGGCCCCATCATGCATATCTTATGTCCTATCCATGCTACCCATATATGCCTAGGTCTAGATCCTCTAAACAAAAATATATAAAGAGGTTATCCAAGATCTCAGTCCTAATACCTACTCCTATAGATGACCCACCTAGGCCCTTAATTTTCCTAATCAGGTCAACATCACTATATGTGCCTCTCTCTCCTAGGATTGTACCTATCCCATCTATGTCATGGTAGATAAATGTATGGCTCTCTCATAAGCTAGGTCATACCATTATTATGTCTCTCTTTCACCCACCCTTGTCAATTATTTCACCCCCTCTTTATGTGCCTATAACCACTTTGTGGCCTCTCATACTAGGCTAAACCACCTCACCTAAGCTGAGGTAGATGGTTCCGTAGGATCCTCCAATGTGGCAGGGTCGTATGGCATCTACACCTCATCTAGGATATGATGGGGTGATATCCTCACCAAGGACCCCCATCTCGTCTCCTCCTACTCTATAAGATCTATAAGATGTCAACTAGATAGATGTTATAACAAAGATATATATAAAATTTTATCTATATATAATCTATAAAATCAAATAGTATACAACTAGTATTCTAATTTCAAATATTAACCAAAAACATGTCCTAGTGTTATCAATCACAATCTCCCCATCTGCTTAACCATCAATCAAAGTCTGTCCATCATCTCATCCTTCAATCACCTTGTCTATGGGAGGCCTATTAACCAATGAAAATTTTGGGGTCACCACATGTGCTTGTCTTATCCTCACCTCAATAGTACCTATATTGACCAACTCTACCCTGGGTTGATTGATGGGTCATCTTGGATGACCACCCTCCATGATATCCCCTATCATTGATGTCTTCTTTAGTGATGTACCTCAGGTGGTCATAGATCCTCTTATTATAGTGTTGATTATGGCCCATGTGGTACTTTTTCTATCCACTACCTATCATGCCTAATATATCTACAACCTCTAGCATTATGGTTTCGGCTCCAATCTCATTGTTAGTGGTTTTCTTAATCCTCTTCCCCTTGGTTCTTCTACATGTCTAGTCCAAAAGGTGGGAACTACTATAGGCACAATTGGGTAAGGGATTATAAACTACCTCAATAGGCATACCATTAGATGCAACTTTACTAACCATTGGTAGTGGCCCATGATCTGATCTTGTGCTAGCTTTGGCCTTACCATCCTCTAACTTGACCACACCATCATAATTATGCTTATGGTTACCATATAATATCTCCTCCTATAACCATTTGTAGTGTTGGAAATTGTGTTATGACCCATGTCACTTGATCCTACCTCTAGCATGTAACCCAAGGTAACTAATTATTAACCATATGAGGTAACCTAGCTAGTTGGTACATCAAAAATATATCATTGATCTAAGCCCCCAGTAAAACTACTAGCTCCATCATATTCTACCCTTTGGAAATCATCCCATACATATCATGTTTGAGATGTACTTAGATGATAGATCTTAGGTAATATAGTACCCCCTGCTCTAATATAGACCTACAAAAACTATCACATACATCGGTACCTTGCCATTTGACTTGTGACATAATACACATGTATCATAAGCCCTATAAAAACCTTCTATATGTTTAATTTTGGTGCTATATAGACATTGAAGGGGATTACTCTGAGACTTGGGTAAATCTTATTTGAGCTCATTACTCATATGGCTAAGGGTCACCTCTCCTCCTACTCATCTAGTATCCCTATGATCATTGACATCCCTCCTATTGGTAGTCCAAGTAATGCATGGATATCCTTTAGGGTGATACACACCTCTATGGTATCCCCATCCACATCCCATAAAAATATGTTGGTCAAACATTTGCAAACTGCCAAGAACATGACCACTAAATTTGAGCTTAGCAAGATGTGTCACATCTCTATAATCCATCCCATTCCTAGTGTAACTAACTTGACATGATCCTCATTTGTCAAGTGCTCTAGAAAATATAATAACCAACTTACATCCACCAATATCCAAAATCTAGGATACCCCTTCAATCATAAAACAACAAAATATGTATTAAAACTTGATGTTATTTATATTTAAAGTACATTTTTTTTTCAAATTTTAACAAAAAATAAGAATAATTTGCCTTAATCTTTCTTTTTTGTTGATTCAACATGTTTTTAGCCTAGTTTAGACATTTCAGTACTCAATCAGGGATTTTATGCCTTTCTAGTCATATTTCAACTTATTTCACACATTTTTATACTATTCTATTCACTTAATCAACCCTAAGTTAACTAAATAGTACAAATTTTAACCATGTTGACTTCACAAACTAAGTCAACCCTTTCATTTTTCCCCCTTAGTATTTCATTGACAAATTTGGTTAAAATAACTAAGTTGGTACACATGTACTAAGTTAACAATTTACCTCCAGCCAACTAGGTCAACCCGTACCTATTAGGTTAACCTTGTCAAAATGCTAAAAATTTCCTACTATGTCGACTGGGTGAACCTAGTACATTTTTACCTTGTCAACACTTTGACCAAGTTTTTCCCTAGTTTCTAGCCCTTCTTTCTTTAATTCCTTGCAACCCATTTTCCTATTTGAACTCTAGTTTACTTAGTATAATTCAGGGTTTCATTCTAGTTTATATATTTGGTTTAAATTTCAAATCACTATCAAACACTTAATTTCAACCTAAATACTCAAAAAAGAGTTCAAATTCTTAGTTGCCTACCTGTAATTCACCTTTTGTGGTCATTAGTCATCTTCCTCATCTTACATATCATCTCCTCACCATTATAGCTTTATGGGTTCTCCTTAGTTCCTTTAGATCTCTATTTTTATTCAAAACAATACAATGAATTCTTTTCCACCTTATTTATCTTTCCTACTCACAATAATTTACACTTCAAAAATTTGATGTTAGATTTCTCATTTTGCTCATATATTTGTTTCTACTAACTCTTTTTCCAAACCATAAAAAGTTCTAAAATCTAGATTTCATAGAGAATTTTTATAACTATCATATGTGTACATTGTAAAAACCTTGATGTTTCACTCTTTTTTTTCACTAATTTCTATAGGTTTGCATAATATTATTCACATTAGATGCCTTCACACTTCTTGCATCTCCTTCTTTATATACAACACTAAGGTAAGTAAAGGTATTTGTTTTTCAATTTTGTCCTTTCATTTATCTTGTTTGTTGCTTTCTTCACTTTATTTAGAATTAGTGTTATGTGTCATCATGTTCTTTTTATGAAGCCTCATCCCTTGTTAAACTCATGTGACACGTGATGAGCTTCGAGTGGGGCATACGTATACACATAATATTTTTAAACTTTTATCACTTACTAACACTTTGTATCTTTTAGGAATCTATCGAGTCTCAATCTATATGAGGGCATGCCTTAAGGGGTACATAGAGAAAGGGGTGGATAGACCATTGGTGCTTCCTAAGATTGGTGTCCCCTTTTCCACTTTCTATCTACACTCTAGTATCCTAAAAAAAATTACCTAAGCTTAGTATCCCATTTTCACCCTCCTCAAGTCATTTACTAACTTCATTTAGCCTTTCTCTATCCTAATTCCACTTTTAATAATTTTAAGACTATGTCAATTCAGTTGACCTTGTATTGTTTTATCATTTACTTGTTGACAAATTTGACCCATTGTTCAAATTGGGTCAGCCACATAGGTAAAAACTTTGTCTTAAAGTGTTTAATAGGTCATTTTATGCATATAAGGGTCATATTAGCCTTGGTCACCTTTTATATTAATGTTACATGTCTTTTTAAGTCATTTCCAAGGTCAAAATTAGGTATTTAATGCTATAGATAGGGTTTTGGGGATTTTTTAAAGTTAAAAAGGGTGATGTAACATCATAATCATCCTAATTTTATTACATAACTACTAATAACTGACAAAGTCTATAGGTTTTCGTTTAAAAACAAGAAATCACTTGAAAAGGGAGTTTTTGGCCAATTGTACATATTTGTACATACTCTTATAGCTATAAACACTTATAGAAGTTACCTTGATCTTCTTCCTACTCAATTCCATTCTCATATGGCTTTGGTGGCTTTATAATTTTTTTTTTTTAGCTCCTCTTCTCCATCACTTGGCAAGGTAAAAATAGTCAAAGTCTTTTGTTCACTATAGGCCATACAAGTACAATTGAGAGGAATGTCTATGGGGGATGTTCATAGGTCCAATTTGTTCCAAATTAGTGAAATTTTTTCACAAATCCATGTCTTGATCTTTATGAATGATCATTAATAAGTTAAGGTTCTTTTTATGTCTTGTTCATCCATGAGGGGTCTAGGTTTGCTTTTGTTGCAGTAGCTCAAAAAGGAGTGAGAAGGAATGGTTTGACATGTTTGTAGGAGGTATAATATAGGTCCTATACATTATTTTTTCATCATCCAACTCTCCTTCATTTTCTCATACCAAGAAGAAACTAGTTACTTCTGTATTTAGCAAGTTTCAATCAAAGTGGAGTTCCCATCTTACTTCATGGTGTTTCAAATAAAGGGAATGAATATTCATGACATGATAATTTCATCAAACAAATTTTCAACATATTGATAACCTCTAATACTAAGATCATGTCCATACAATGCTTAAAAATAACCATCTACAGTAGTTATGGTAGTGGGGTAGAAAGTTTGAGGTTTAGGCATCCTTTAAGTTCTCTAAGGTGGATTTATAGTGAATTAAAGAGTATTTTTACCTAAATTAACCTCAAGGAAGATTAAAATACTATCAAACCATCCTCAAATACACTAAACCATGATAAACACCTCTAAACTCAACCAATAAGATGATTGTCTCAGTCAATAATTAGTCAACTTGATAGGCATGAGCTAGATATGAACTTGGGGTTAATATTTTGAAGCTTCTAAGGTAAATTTGTATTTATGAAGTTGTATCATCACCTAGAGAACATTAAGGAGAGGATCAAAAACTCTAAACAATGCCCAAACACCCCAAGAATAGGGGCATACTAAGATAGTTAGTAGAGCAAACACGATCCTCTAAGGAACAAGTTGTAGTATGAGAGCTCCTAAGAAAATATAGGGAATTAAAGTGGTGTTTAGACTAATAAATCATATGGAAAGAGTATAAAACCACCACACCTTTCCTAATAAATTCAAGGTAAGGGCAAGATAATAACTATCTCAGCCAATAGATAGTAGTGACACAATCAATTTTAGACCAAAACAAGTTGATATGTATGAGAGGTATTTAAGTGAATTCAAGCTTGGATATGGTTATCAGACCTAAGATACAATAGATATGAATGCAATGAAAATCAAACCTAGACTAGGTTTTACTTACAAGCATCCATTCAATGCAAAACATAGTCACCTTCTTTTTGACCCTATAAGCTATCCTAGGAAAACTCAATCTAGTGTTTGAGGTCAGTTAGTAGGTTGTTCCTTGGAATAGAGAGCTAAAAATTAGTGGATACCATGTTCACAACCCATGATACCTTGAAAAATACTTTTATTTTAATTCCAAAAAGGGAAGTGTCCCCTATTTTGTCTCAGATAGGGGTCACTTTTCCCTCCACAATCATGGTAAAATGGGAAAACTTGGTTAAATCATGCATAAAAATGAATGGAGGGTTGATAAAAAGTTTTGGTGATATTTAACATGCATATAACCATTTAATAAACTTTATTTTATAGTTGTAATCCATGCCAAATTTCTAGAACTACTGAGGTTACAAGTGTATCTAGTTATGCAAGCATTTGGCCTAGTGAGCAAGGTAGGGTCATCTTTCATTTTTTGATCAAAGAAGCCATTCCAGTGGTTGAAATATGTTGTTAGGATGGTTAAATAGGTGTTTGGACTATCTTATTTTAGTTTTTTTATTTTATTTATCATCTTAAGCTTGAAACCTTCAACAAACCTCATAGAATGCAAGGAAGAGCTCAAATGCCAAGGTTTGAAAGCTCACAACTCCCATGAAATATTGCATGGGGCCCTGAACTAATTAAAGGTGTTAGTCAAGTTACTTAAGAATCTTTAAATTTTTTGTAGGGATATCCAATGTGTGAATTATATGAATGAACCAAAAAGAGTTAAGATGCTTCAAATCCTCCAAATGATTATTTTTGGAACTTGATTAGAGGACAAGGTAGTTTTATGCACCAAAATGGATGTTTCAATCTAGAAAACAACCATGGAATAATTTATAACTCTACTAATGATCATATCATGCCATTGGTCTTCACTTGTAGGTATAATTTTGTATGAAATAGGCCAAAAAAGGGCATTTAATGATAGAACATGGGTCTGCATAGATGGTCAAAGGTTCAAATTAAACATGGAGGATGATAAGGGGGTAGAAAAAGTGAGTCAAGTGAAATTTCTCCTAGGTTTTATAGTAAAAATCCCAAAACATGCATTTTTGGCCTTCTAAGCTAAAGAGGACTAATTAGGGAGGCTAGTGTAATAAAAAGCATAATTTCCTTGGGAGTTGGACCTATAAAATTAGTAAAAATATTAAGGATGGAAATGGGTCCTCAAAAGTGTTTTCACTAAGTCCTATAGGTCTGTACATTTTCCTATGTATGTGGATTTGTGCCAAAATAAGGCTTCAAGGAGATGAGGCCTATTGAAGGCTTTGTGGTCAAATTGGTGAGTTAGAGAGATTTTTATAGCTCCAAGTTTCATTTTTATAGTCTAAAATGATGATAATATGCCTTACATAAATAATCTTTGAATAATTGAAGCTAAATCCTAATTTTAGCTATTTAGGCCAAATTGGGCCTAGTGAGGTGAAGAGGCCTAGTGACACCGATGAGGGTAAATAATGTTTTCAGGTGGTGTGATAGTATAATATGCTTCAATATGATCCTCAAGTGTCCTTGGGATGTATACATAACTTCTTAAGAGGTCTCATGACCCAATTATTTCTTTTCACCACTTTTCAAGAAAGAGTTTCAAAGTTCAAAGATGCTTGCAAAGGGTTTCTATGCCACATGGAGGGAAGATGCTCAGTTTGGAATGTTTGTAGGTCCAAATAAGTTTTAAGACTCTTCCTAAACCTCATCCACTTTCATTTTAATATCTCTTATCATGGTGACACATGGCTTTGTGCCCCTTCAACTTCCCTCTCTCTCTTTCTTCCTCTAAATGTTATAAATGAAAGCCATTTTGGCTTTGAAAAGGATTCCAACCATTGATATGGTGAAGCCCAGATAAAATTATACCTTTTATTTGTATTTATATTAATGATAATAAATCTATTTTTACTCAAAGTATATTTGCATCTATGTGATGAAGTGACCTTTTTGAATGTCAAGTATAGATTTAGTTCATCTTGCCTTCATACAATCCTTGAATGTGTTGTTATAAATGGATTATATTAGGAAGTATCATGAAGTGTATGATGTTATAGTATACTCTTTAATTGTGCACCTTCATTAGTTGAGTGACTCTTTGCCTTCATGAGAAACACTACAAGCTAAGAGCTCAATCAATGGTGTTGAGTCTAGTTTGACTATCTTAGTCCATTAGGCAATTTGAAAGAGTATGTGGAACCAAATACTTGGTGTATGACCTCTTATTTAGGTTTTTGGTATGCATCTCTCTCTCTCTCCCTTTTTACCCATGATAGGTAGTCTTAGGTGCATAAGCACATCAAGTCATATCTAAGGAGCTAGCCCTCATAATACTAGAGGTATACCTCCACCATAGGTGCCCCACACACCTGGAGGTATTCCCATGTTTCCCAAATATTTAAGAGGCTTGAACATCCTCTTCTAGGGTGAAAATTTTGGTGAAAACATTACCCATAGAGTTGACTTACTTCATTCTCAGCATTATCAAAACACTATTAGGTTGATTAGGTCAACCTTGTCAGCTAGAACTTTTATGAAAGTATTAGGTTAGGTTTTCCTATATATACACATAAATTTTGGTAATTATGAGGGAGAAGAAGAGAATATAATATAATAATATAAAATACACATCTACTTATTAACCATTCTACTTGGGGAGCAAGCTTCAAGTTTTATACTTTATTTGGAGATATAGATCTTATCTTATGGATAAGTCTTTTGGATGCATTGATAGCTTTTGTATCCTATAGATTATTTTTCCTTATCATACTTACATACCACAACAACCTCTTTTGAACCTCCTTGGCCATGGGAGAGATAGAGGTTCGATGGTTTCATTTTTAAAGGTAAGTATTCCTAACTTTGATCATCCTTTGTAAGAATAGATAAATAATTCATGTATACTTATCTCCCATGTATTAGTATTCCATATTCATTAACATGAGTATATGTATTATATTCATGTTTACTTTTTTTGTTTATTACCCCCACTATGAGCCATAAGCTTTGGTGAGCACTAGATTAGGATTTTACTTTACTTGTTATTAGTTTAGTGAATATGAAGACTTACAACCCCCTTAGGGTTATTGTATGTTTTTTATTATACTGAAGGATTTTTAACCCTCCCTAATAGAGTTATTATTATAATATATCCTCTAATTGGGTTTATCAGATCCCCATCTTGGTCATGTTCCCAATTATCTAATGTATCCCCAATTAGAAGTGTAAGTAAGATCTATCTTCTCTGAGTTAGGATTGATTTATATATCTCTTGTATTTATTATTGAATACAACATCCATACAAAAATAATAATATACATGAACATCTCAAAGTTTATTTGATAATCTAGGTGGTATTCAGGAGGTTTCAATCATTTTGGATGCATTTTATTCAATTCTTCATAAGTTAGTCTATAGTACGGTTTTGTAAGGATTTTAGAGTGCTCAAGGGTCTTAATGATGATTCATAAATCCTGAATCTTCAATGCTTACACCAATGTAAAAAAACATTAGTTTATTATTCCCTTTAACTCCCGAAAATTCCTTAACTTCCCATGAAAAATGTGTATACCATGGTGAGCATGTGAAGTCACCTCTCAGAGTGGAAAACAAGCTTTCTAGGTAATGTTTGGTGTTCTTTGGATAAGATTATCACTGATAATTCTTCTCTTATGGCTCAAATTTTTCATAAATCTCTATTAGGACCTAATGGTGATGTTTATTTTAATATTAAGTGCATTAATGAAGTTGTTTTGGCTCCTATTACACCTTCTTGATGGCCTTGTAAAGTGATGTCAAGGACAAGAATAGGTGTATCCATAGTATTCTTCAATATTTTAACTTTATGATCAATTGAAAGGTTCTTATACAATATATTTGGACTTTAAAAACCTATAGATGATGCTTTAGATTCATGTTATGGGCTTGATCAAGCCATTCTTCTTCACCCTCTATGCAAACAAATCCTTATTTTGACCTGTAGACCTAATTACTTGTGTAAATGAACCAAATGACCCATGTAGATGGTTGTATAAACTTTCTTAAGGGATTTTAAGACCCAATATTCATTTTAAAATTCATTATATGTAAAATTACCCTTTATTTTCTTTCTTGAAATCTCAAGACAACCTTATTTAGCCTAGTCCATATAGTTTAAGTACTACATGTGTCAAAAAATAGGTCATGAAGGTGTTTAGGAGAGTTAAAAATTTAGTCAAGATCATTTTATGGATCTAACATACCATTTAAATGTATAATTCATCTTCTTTCCTCCATCAAGTAGTTATCAAGTTTTTACAAGGGTTGTAGGGGTCCCTCACTTCTTAATAATTATCCATAGCATATGGACCCTTGATGGGAAACTACTTATCATGAGTATGGAGTAAATTGAACCCCTCATCAACCATTATAATCTCAAGCTTCTATGCAGATATGTCTAAATGGTGAGGTTGTGCTTTGAGTGACTATAGAGTATTGTGTGGATAAGAAAGAAGATTTAGGAGTCATGACAAACAATTTTTTTTTTAATTCCCTCTATTCTAATACCTCCTTCAAGGTTTCAATGACCTTCACACAATTCAAATTCTCATCAAATGAAGAGAAATCCCATGAAGATTTCAAAATGGTGATTCTGTCTAGCAATGGTTTTGAGTGCCTACTTGTTTTAGCCCTCAAGGGCATTTTCATGGAGTTTAGAGTCTGATCACTCTCAATAGGTGTTTGAATATTCAAAATCACCTTATTATTCTTGAGAAAACCTTCATCCAAAAAGTTTGTTTGCTTTTTCTTTGACTATCAGTAGATAGGTGGTTGATTGTGTCAAAATATTGGATACTTACACTCTTCAAATGACTTCACCAAGATGATATGTAGGTAGAACCACTGATAATGATAAACTCTACCAAGTTTCATTCTTGGATTTTTCATATAGAGGTCTGTAGATACTTTTAAGCAAAATTGACAAGTAGGTTACCTGTGTTTCAAGTCTTAAGAATGAGTTTTCTTATTTCTACCTTGTATGTTTTCTTGAGGATGATTAATAGGCTTTGAATATTCCATGAAAATACCTCTTTCAATGACTCACCTCATGTTTAGTCACTTCTTGAACTATACTAACCCTCATCAAAACATTATTCTTCAAGGAACCTCATTATAACATGACTATCATAACACTATTGTAGATGATTTTTTGAGAAATAGAGGTGTTTGGTAACTATTTCATCATATATCAGTGCTTTGAAAACCCTTCAAGTCACTTTAAATCTCTCTCTTATCTCTTTTTTGAGTGTATTCACTCCTTAAGGTAACCTTAGGCTCATACATTGTCTTATTCTATATAGGTCTATGTACTTTAGCTTTATGATTTGACAGTGTTTTAGTGGCCTCGAAATGTTTTGGAGATGTCAATTTATTACTTAACTTGTATAAGTCATTTCATAAGTATCCTCCTTGACTAGAATGCTCTTGAGTTTCACCTTGAGAATATATTGATCTATGGGTGGAAATGACAACCTATTATGGATGTAGGTGGTCATTTTGATGAATTTAATCTTGACTATAGCCTTTCATAGAACACTCTTTTCATTTTCTTGACCTCATTCACATCATCACTTTTTATTATAAATCCTTATATGACATGAAACTCTACCATTATATCACTTTGATCTCATTCCCTTACAACTTGGAGATATGACTATCCTCTTATATGAATGTAGGTGGATTCCATGAGGTAAATGAATATGTGTTTGTGTCATTAGAAATTCAAGGATTAATATAAATTATAATATTTCATGTGAATATTAACACTAGGAAAACAAACTCATGAACCTTAAGGTATAAAAACACCTTTTTGACAATGGATATGATTCAAGTTGCATTCTTCAAGAGGGATTTAAACCCTAATGTTGGTAGTGATCCATATGATAAAATGAAATTATTTGATTTCAATCCTTATTTATGTCTTCCTTTGATCCCAATTTCATAACCATTAACTTGAATCACTGTGTCCTTCATACACCTCATTCTACCTTCTTGAAAATAGACCTTTCCTCATGATACTCTTGACTATGTAGAGAGATATGGCTCTTGTATGAACTAAGTAGAAGTTTCTTTGTCTTGAAATTGGTACCAATAGACTTGCATGATTATTAAAATTCATTTTATTTTTTTTAATTTCTCCTTGAGTTCCACTTTATTTATTATAGTCTTCAAACTTATCCTTATCTATATGCTTATTTTTGATTGTAGATGAAGACCCTTTATTACTTGTACAGACTATAGTAGATATAGACCTTAAATAACATCAATAATACCTATCAAGTTTCTCAAATTCTCTTACTTTGTTTAAATTTATCTTTGAGTTCAAACTCTCTGTTCAAAGAACCAAGTTTCTCCTAGTCTTTTATATTTGATCTCCTTCTAATCATGGCTATAGATGATCATTCTCATGTTACCTATATAGATTATGTACAATTTTTGACCTTGAAAAGGTCACAAAAAATGAACATGATACCTTCCTCTCTCTATAAATTGATGAGATGAATGAAACAATACCTTGAAAGAGAATTCTTGAAGCCTTTCCTTCCTTTGTATCTTCATGAAAACTCGACTGTCATAAGATTTCATGGGTTGTAGGTAATGATTCCTAGTAGGATTTGTGGTTTCTATAGTCCTTGAATCATCATGATGCTTCTCACTATTCTTGAGTCTTCTTGTAAATTAATCCATGAGATGGAGATGAGTGGAAGGTGGTATGATGTGAATGGAAGATGAAAAACTATGAAACTAAGGATGGAATGAAAAGATAAGATTTACAATAGTGAGGAATGGTTGTGACAAGATAGTGAAGATGGATGAAAAAAAATGGAGGTGATTAAGAGTATGAAATGGGTATTTAAATAAAAATTAAATATATTAATAAATAATGGACATCTATTCAACAATATTTAACAATTTGGAGGTCTCGTAAGGAGGTATATGGTGTTAAAATGAAACCTAATATTTACGAAACAATTACTCAATGAAGATGTTGATAATACATTAGCGAATTCCTTGCCATGGATATTTTGTAAAAAATCTTGATAAAACTTTCTTGAGAAACATAATAACATGAAGGAGACCCCTGCAAACAAGAATCTGATAATTATTGAATTTCTCTCTCTTAAACCATAGAACTATATTCATATGATTGCAAACTAAATACTTGCATTGTTATGCCTTATTAAGATCCATAATAACCTCACACTTATGAAAAGGAACTGAATAATTCCATTCAAAGGTTTATCATCCTATCAATAAAATCCACAAAATTTAATTTTTCTACCATGATGCCGAAATGGAGATAAAACTTAGAAAACTAACTGCCTGCTTGGATGAAGGAGACATAATGAATACCTTGACTTAAAAGGAATGGTTAATGACTCATAAAGGACCAAATTTAGAACTAGTTATGATAGATAAAATATATTATATATTAATTTCTCTTACCAAAATTTCATACCTTGATTTTCTCTCTCATGGCTATACAATCTGCAAACCTAAAGGGCTCTCACTATGTGCAATAACGCTAGATGACTAGAGGGAAATTTTTTTGGGTATATATTGGATAAATTTACCTTTAAATTATTATATAACACCTAACATATCTTCATCTTCATGATCTTTAGCTTTTATGTATGGAATAGGTCATACAACTCTGTATCTATGCATGTAGATACATGCAAATTGCTCTTTCTTTACATATTTTCCAAACTTAAAGTTCAAAAATACCAATTCAAGGTAAGAGAATGAAGGTCACGAATCAAAGAGATATTTATATATATATATATAAGTAATTTTACATCCTTATGGATCCCAATTTGGCATGTGTAAGCTAAACAAGGCATTTTCCATGCTTCAACTTGTATGAAATGATATATTTTCAATGCATGAAACCTTATAATTAAGGTAATTACATGAATTTGAAGGTGTTTCAAAGTATTTTGAAACATTTAATGGAATTTCAAGGTATAATTTAATCATTTTAAGATAAAATGTTCAATTTTGACCTCATATACATAACTTCATAAAATGGTGCTTAATAAATATCATTAAAACGTACCTTATCACCTTAAATTGACATCTTCATGAGAATTTTATATATTTTCATCACCTATATTTAAGGCTTATATACCATTATGCTTGAAAATACTAAGTATATTTATGATTCATCAAATACCACCTTTTTTATATCTCCATCAAATAACTTTAAATCATAAAACCTACTTGAACCCCTATCAAAACCTTAGAATGAAACTTGACACCATTGACATGACACTAAGACAAACTCTCTCTTTACTTGAAAATTAAGAAAACTATGATGGCCATGAAAAATTTTCAATTACATGGGTTATAATTTATCCTTGATAGGACAAATTAGCAATACTGTATTGGGATAATCTTGAGGTGGTCAGCTTAGGAGTTCTATGCCATTATCATCGAGTACATTAGGATCAGATTCTACTGCTGGCATTACTAAAGCAATGGAATCCAAATGTAAGGACATTTTGTTTAATAATATGGTAGATGATAGTGACCCTTGAGGACATCTACAAGATACTCTAGCTATTTTTATATGGTGTAGAGATCATTTTAGTAGATGAGAGAGGATGGGTAATTGTTTTGATATGGTTATATGGGAACGATGTTTTCAATATTAGTTTCACAACATGAGGCTTCATCTTCAAGGTGTTATACAATAAAGATTAGGATGAGATATTGGAATGTCCATTATGATTCTATCCAAATATTTATATACAATGTTAGACTTAGTAGGAGGTAGGTTCACCTAGAGCTTGATAAGGGTGCTTACAGACATATGGGATCATGAGAAAGTGTTTATAGGGGCTCTCACTTTACTATCATAGATATATAAGGAGTTATGGGGGTGGAGGACATAGTGTTAGTATAGGTTCAATATTACCTATGTGTTTTAGTGTTGGGTAGATGAGGACATTTAAGTATTACAACCACCAAGACTGCCATGTATGGGTAGGTATAGGTTTTCTTTCACTGTCATTTTTTAATGATGGAGGGATGACTTTTCCCATCCACATGGAGATGGGATAGTCTAAGACATAGATTTTTTATAGATAGGTGCTAGAGGATATAGAGGAGGATGAGTTTATATAGAGGCCCTATGTCATATTTCCACCATGGATAGTGATGGAGATGGAGTTGATGTTGGGATAAGGAGCTAAGTGGTTATATGGAAGATGCACAAAGTATGTGGAGCTCTTTAAGTATGGACACATATGATGAAATTTTAGGATATAATAAGATCTACCAGAGGTACCTTAGGTGTATAATAGAGATGAATCATAGGTAGATCTACCCTAAACACAAGTTACAAGCCTAGAGAAACTAATAGAGGAGTTAAAGGGAGAGGAGATAGATGATGCCAGGGTGATAGAGGCATTTTTATTTTGGTTAGTAGACTATCATAGAGGGGGAGAGGAGAGGGTGGTACACTATAGGTGGGAGATGGAATATGTGGAGATGGAGGATGTAAAGGTTATAGGAGGAGATGGAGAGGGGGATGAGGACATACTAGCTATAATAGCTGAGAGGGATATGGCCAGGTCATAGTAATTCATAGTGGTTTTTGAGTGAGACCTATTATAGGTGCAGCAGATAGAACTATAGACATTTTTTTATGCATTTTAATATATTTATGATGAGGTATGATGAGTGGATGAAAAATATCATGAGTAGTGCAAGAGGATCTGGGTACTAGTAGGTGTAGTAGGGGGAGCAGTTGTAGGGTACACTATAGGACAAGGGGATAGAGGATGAGGATGGGATCTCTGAGGAGCATGAACTTGGATATATATAAATAGGTGGTATTATAAATATGGTATTATGAAAATATTTTTATAGACTATATATCAGATATTCCTAGATATTCCAACCACCTAGCTAGGTAGGGTTAGACACCATAGGGGGCAGAAATGACTATAGCCAGTGTGGGGGGTGTGCCATAGGAAAGGGACAAGAGAGATGGAGAAGGAGATAGAAGGGATAGTGGGGGAGGCAAGATAGATATCTATCTGAGCTAGATCTAATTTACTAAGTATCCATGTATATGGATAACTATATGGATTAGTCTCTATACATATTACACATTATGACATTTTATGATGTATATTTGATTTGTGGATTTATATTCATGATCATATGTTTTATTCATATTGATTACATGAGCTTGTGTTACATGTTTATGGATTTGGATTATGTGGATGACATGTATATAAAATTTAATTTAATTTATATAATCTATTATATTGATTGTGTAGTTTTCACATGGATTATGATATGTAGATTATGTGTTGTAGCTTTTTCTTGATTATGGATTCATGTGTGTGTGATTTAAAAGTTTTAGAAGTGGATTATGTATTTTTAATGATATGTTGTAATTTATGATGCTTAATGGATTAATGACATATTTTGATATGGATGTTATATTACATGGATTATGTTTATGTGACTTTTCTTTATGTTTATACTTATTAGATTATATGGATGAGATTTTATATCATGGTTGATTTATGGTTTATGTAAATTTTACATGGATCAAAATATTTATATTACTAATCAAATATGCATGATTAATAATTGGATATAACCCTAACCAATGTTAGACACTTTATTTCTTATGCATATATGCTCTTGTACCTAATGTTAATGAATCCTTAACAATCTCTTGTCAGCCAAGTTCATAAATCCTTGGTTTTAAGGGGATTGTAAGAATGTGGAAACACTTAATTTTCTAAAAACACAAATTTTATTTTAGGTTTTTGACCTTTTAAACCTTAAGCTAATTCATGGATAAATGTATAATGATCAATGAGAGAAGTCTAAAAATTTAATCTAATCAAAGTGGTAAGCTTTTATGGGATATAATTTTGATTTCATAGATTTTTTCATGATTTGCTTTTAATAGGAAACTAATAAATATGAGAAATTTCTTGAATCATAGGAACATAACCATCCTTCAAGGGAATGGTCTATTTATTTATATATATGTATCTTTATTTATTATCCTTTGAGGGATCAATCTATAATTTTGCCTTTTACTTGATTTTTATGACAACTAACCTTTGATGGATCAGTCTATCCTTTATGCTTTTATTAATTTTAATATCCCAAACATTTTTTTTAATCATGGGTTAAACTTAATGTGTTCGTATAAGATAGGCAATAGGGACATGCATCATTCCATTCAAAAAAGCTTTTTAGGGTGATGGATTTTTAAGAGATAATGATTTGGGATTCTACTCTTGTTTCAAATGGAACCAATCCATGAGAACATGCTATGAACATATCTAGGGTGTTCATATTTAAGGATAAAATGGTATACTTCTAGAAATTCACATGATTCTCAATGCCTATGAGGTATGTTAAATATAGGGGATAGGATTTTTAGGAGAATATATATTGACCATGGATTTTTAATAGGATTATTAATAGTAGAAAGGTTGTGGATGTAAGGCACTAGGAGACTCACATTATGGTTTTTCATTAAGGGAGGCCAAATCATATGCCCCAAATCCATACTTAGCAGTGATAACATAAGGTCAAAGACAATTAGGACCAAAAATTTCCAATTTAATTCATTCCATATTTTTGAGATGTTGATTTTATTTAAGGACAATGTCGCCAATATTAAACTCTTATTCCTTTAAATGTTGGTTATATGCATGTTTTATTCATTCTTGATATACATGTAGGTGATCAAGGGTTACAAATCGATGCTCATCTAAAATTTCTAGTTGTGTTAATCGATATTGATGATAATCCTCTTTGAAAATGATATATTTTAGAGAGATTCAAAGGGAAGGAGTTTGGACTTCCAGAGGGAAAACTAATTTATTCCTATAGATAAAATAAAAAGGGGTAGCCCTTATAGGTGTTCAAATACTAGATTGATAATCCCATAAATAAAAAGGTATGTGAATATGCCAATCTTTTCTATCATCATCGACCACTTTGGTTAAAATATTGATAAGGGTTTTTTTTTATTTCTTCTACCTATCCATTGACTTATGGATATTAAGGATACAAAAAGGTTAACTTAATTCCAAAAGAAACACATAACTTTAGAATTGCTTATTTTTATAAGATTTTCCATTATTTGTAATGATTTTATGAAAGACACCAAAATGACATATGATGTGATGATTAATGAAGTCAAAAATATTATCTACCTTGGTTGAAATAAGGGGAATGACTTCCACCCACTTATTGAAATACTTGGTAGCATTAATGATAAAGCTGTCACTAAGAAGATTTGGGATTAATATTCCCCATAAGGTCTAAACCCCATTGAGAGAAAGGCTAAAATTCCTTGGCTAATTTTAATTCATGACTTGGGATATGGGATAAATTATAATGTTGTTGACACTTCACACATTTCTTGACATACTCACAATAGTCTTGATTCAAAGTGGGCCAATAGTATCCTAATCACACAATTTTCTTGGTGATATTCAAACAAATGAAATGGTCACCATAGATTCCATCATGATCTTATTTGAACATGATGGTTTCTTATAAAATTTAGAGATAATATAAGATAATACCATCAAATCCCTAATTGTGAGACACACCCCCTAATATGACATACTGGGAATTTTGTTGCTGAAAAGCATGCTTAACATTTTTAGATAGATTTAAAGGTATGATGAGTTCGGACAGGTAATCAAAAACTTATGTATACCACAAATCCAAATCATTGTCATCTATAGTATGAATAGAAGTAAGATAATTTTTTTTGTGAAGGTTGATTGACCTTGTGAATAAGGACAAATAACTTAGACTCCTAGGAAAAGGATGGGATAAAGGAGGCCAAGGAAGCCATGGTGTCAACAGACTTGTTAGTTGACCAAGGAGTGGTCTATATGACATAAAAATTAAGGGTAGATAACAACTAATCTAATAACATTTTTCACCTTTGGATAATGTTATTCTTGCACTAATATATACTAGTTATTTGCTTGACTACTAATTGGGAGTCACCAAAAATATGAATCAATTTAACTCCTAGAGCCAAAGCTATTTGGAGACATATGACTAAGACTTCATACTATACCATATTATTATTATAGTCAAAATCAATATTAAAAGATAGGGGGATATGAATGACTTTAGGTGGTAGTAGAATAATCCTAACTCCCCCTCCACATTTGCTTTTAGATCCATCAAAGAATAATGTCATTCGATATTCAAGAGTTTCCTGGGAGGTGAAGGCTATTGCCTCGTTAGGGAATTCATAGCTAGATGGTATATTATTAGCAAGGGGTACTTCATCCAATTGATAAATAATGATCTACCCATTAATTGATTTTTGGTTAAGAAAATCAGTATCAAACTTAGTGAGTAACATCATCCATCTTTCCATCCATTGATTTTGATAGGGCTTCAAATGAAAACATTTAAAAGGATTGGTATTGGTAATCACATAAGTATTGTGATTAAGCAAATAGTGGTGAAGCTTGGAAGCTACGAACACTAGGGCCAAGCATTTTATTTTAATGTACAAGTAATTAATTTCATAATAAACCAATGTCTGGATTATATAATAAACTACTTATTGTCTATGTTGATCATATTGATGGGTAAGTATGGAAACTAATGCATGATCCATAGCTAAGATATATAATTAAAATGGCTTATCCTTATTTAGTATAATGAGGATATGGAGAGATAATAAATCCTCATTGAGAGTATCAAATTCCACTTGACAATTTTAATCCCACATAAACCAAGTGTCTTTCTTAAGAAGGTGATGAAAAGGTTGACATCAATCTAATAACTATGAAATACAATGATGAATAGACTATAGTTTCCTCTGTAAGCTATGAAGTTGATTGAAGTTGGAGGGAGGAAATATATATAAAAAATGGCCTTAATATTGGTGGGATTGACCTCAATCCCTCAAAGGTAGATGATAAAAGTTAATAGCTAACATGATAAAACTCTAAAAACACACTTTTTAGGGTTAAGATGAACCTGATATAGGATCAAACAAGTGAATATTTTTTGAAGGATGGACAAGTGATCCTTATGAGGCATATATTTACCAAGGAGATAATCCACATAATCTTCAATGATTTTTTGAATTAAATCATCAAAAATTTAGGTCATGTCATGCTAGTAAGTGTCTCCTACATTCTTTAAACCAAAGGGCATGACTCTATAGTAAAAGGTCCCCCATGGAGTAATAAAGGAAGTTTTATGTTAATCTTCTTGGGAAATAAGGATTTGAGTGTAACCATAAAATGTATCATCTTGTGTCTTGTATTAACGTCCAAGATTTGGTTGATATTAGGAATGAGAAAATCATCTTTCAAATAAGTAAGGTTAAGGTCATGAAAATTGGTACAAAAGCACAGTCCCCCTATGGGTTTTGTGATAGGTTATATGTTAGATACCCATTTAGAGTAATAAATGGGTTGGATAAAGTTAATGGATAATAAGTGCTACAATTCTTTTTTGACAAGAAGTGTTATGTGAGGATGTATCTAAATAAGCTTTTACTTCACTAGTTTAGATTTGGGGATGGTAACAATGTTACAAACAACTATGGAAAGATAAATTCATGGAATATAACTATAATACCAAGAAAAATATTGGATATTAATAGTAATGAATGATTTAAAATCCTAGTGTTCTTGAGAGTCTAAGGATTGAATCACTTTTATATTTCATGGGGCTTTAGGCATCCCTATTTTAATATCAACTATGACCTCATTTAAAATACTAAGAGATTCAAATGGCATCATATTATTTAGATACAAATATTATACCCTTAAATATGTTAAAATGGACTCGTTATCCCCTCACTCCATTACATGGATCAAGGGAGAATCTATATCTATTAGGTTAGGTAAAACTAAAGGAAGAGATATGATTTTCTCATTGCTTTGATAGGTTAGTAGTTCTAGGTGAATGAAATTAATAAAAAAAAGTTAGGTGTGATAGAAATGGTATCGTCAGTTGCCATAGGGTAACCAATAGGGGATGATGGAGTTTCATCATCCACACCCATAGGGATATGGGATACTAAAGCATAATTGTTTTTACCTTCAAGAGATTTCTTAAATTCAAAGTCATGTTTCTCATTAAATTTTTTGAGGTCATTTATCGTGACCTCATGGGGCCCTTATTGTATTTTCCTAAGCCAAAACCTTTCCAAAAACAAAATAATAAGTAGGTTTGTGCAAAGTATAGTTTGTAAAGGAAGGAGAAGTTGGATGTGGATGGTTGCACATGCATTTTAAATTCCCTATATAAAAGAGATTGGTCAAATCCTTCATAGGTTACATGTCTTTGGATATGGGGAGGTATGAAGGTAATAATGTCTCCTATATTATTTTTATAGGTATGTTGTTGATCAATATTCTATATTCTTAAGGGGTTTATAAAGTGTTGAGATTTAATAACTAATATTCCCCTATAAAAAGTTGTTGGAATGCCAAATTGAAAGAGTTTACATTAGGGATGCAGGATGAAGGTATATTATATATGGAAGATGTTTCCCATATATATAATTAACTCAAGATTTTTAGAGGGATCAATACATTTTTAGGTTGATAAATCAAATTGCATGTATTCAACGGATGTGGATTGGAAAGGATGTTATAGACCTTACACTCATGTTCAAATTTAAGACATTAGTGCAAAGTAGAGGTGATGCAATGTATAGTGCATATCCAAGGACATCCCAATAGGATATTGTATTGAAACTCCCCTTATATTATTTAAAATAACTTGGGAAGGGTATGTATACCTACTTGTATAGGAAGGATAACCATTCCTAACATAGGGGTCATAATATCATTAAAAGCCTATAAGACAAGTGGAGATTGAGATACAATAGTTTCATGTAACTATAGTTAATTTTAATCATGTAAGGAGATAATATTTATATTTTTTCCATTATGAATCATTACTCTATTTATTCTAGTCTAATTAGTTTGAGAAGTGATAAACCACAGATTATCATCATCAAGCTATGACGGTGATATTTCAGAATCATGAAATGTTATGTATGACAAATTTTTCAAAGATGTGATAAAACTTGGTAGAGTATACGTTTCATGTTATTTTATCTCAATAGTTTTCAAGGCCTATATCATAGCCTCATGATGCTATAGATATTTTTGAACAAATTCATATAAAGACATCTTGACCAGGAGTTGATGGGATTATTTTAGAACCGATATCTGTATCAACTCTGAAGCATTATTATTTTGTGCCTTTCCAAAATTAGAAATTTTAGGTTTTGGGATGGGTGTTAATTGACTTTATATGGTAGAAATAACATAATTTTCAATAGTCACCTCATATTTATTAGAATTTTGGGTATTATGACCTTGGGTATGGGATCATGTAGTTATGTGTATCATGTCTATCTAAAAAAATGGTGGATTTTACATGTTTTTAGACTCATCCAAATATAAAGGTTTATGAGGGATTGATATTGAGTGTTATAAAATATTATATCGTATTTTGAAATTCATTCTAATCCTCTTGATAAGATACTAGTTCCTGAGGTTGATGTGACCCTAGTAGTTTGACTATGAGGGTAGTCATGACCAAATTATTCTAATAAAAGATCCTCTTCTAATAATTTTTTGACAATAACTTTTAGTTGTTTACTACTTTTAGTATCATGTCCCACTCTTTGATGTTACATGAATTTCTTATTTTCTTAATACCATGCTAGTTTTTTAACATGGGGGTTAACAGGTTTTATGGGTGGTAGTTTGATAAGGGATGTTTGAAGTAGTTGATCAAGAATCTTAGATTAAGACCCCCATAATGGATCTTCATTTATTTTTTTACCCTCTAAGGTATTGGAATGGAGGTTAACTTTGTTTTCAAGTCTTGATCCTTTACACTGATTGTTTGAATATCTCCCACAAAAGGTACTTTATGTTTGGGATAAGACCTTACACCTAGGCCCTATGTGTAATAAGGATTTAGAGGATTATGAATTGGAATTATTACATTGGGAAGCTAACTTTGTAATGTTATATTCTCTTTAGAATAATATTTTACAATGGTGATTTTTAGTCTCACCAAAGGATGAGGTCGTAATATGGATGATCTAGTTTGAATTGGTGGAAGAACCATATTTCCATTTCAAATATGATCAGGGGCAATGGGGATATCCTTTTTAGGGATTTCAATCCTTATGGAAAGATGTTGCAAGGATTTTCCTCATAATGCTCTAAGGTTTTTCTTTCCACTTCTTGAATCTTTTCCCCTAATTTATCTCTTTATAAGATTTGGCCCTTGCCATGCTATAAGGGAAACTTGTCTTGAGATTAGTCAAGGTAATATAATAATCCTCTCAGGAGGGAGTAAGCTAGAGGGGATGGATATGCTATGTAAAGGTGTTTTAGTGACTAAATGAGTGGTGTGTGTATCTTCTAAGATGTATAGATAAGTATCCTCCTTGATAGATTTCTCATCCTTTGTTCTTAATTGATTATCTTGAATCGGTTTAGGTAATGTTTCCTCAAAAAAATCCCAAATAATGAAATCTAGAAATCTTGAGTGAGTCTTGGGGATAACTTTACTTGATTTGTATGGTTTAAAATCATCACCTATAAGGAGATTTACAATTTTAGTTGATGTGGAAGGTGATTTAGAAGCACTACCAACCTCTTTAGGCAAAATTTGATCATAGATCATACTTATCACATGGGTCTCATAGTCTAAGGTGTATCCTAAATTACCTTGTATAAAATTAGATGTAGAGGTGTGGTTGGGGAATGACTACCTAGAGACATTTATGGATTGATTAGGAATGTTAGGTTTATATAACTATAAATATCCTTGGTCTATCAGGCTTTAAACTATACCATTGAAGTAATGACACATATTGACATCATGACATAGTACATGAGGGTAGTTACATAAGTCATTTTTTTAAAACCAACTAGGCTTGGGGAAAGAGCCATCAAGAGGTCTAATTAAAGGAAGTTTGATAATAGAATATTTTAAGAGCTTGTCTAAAATAAAAGCATATGATTCCCTTAAGGGTGTGTATTACCATGGAGGAAACTATGTTAATGGTTTTTATGGTTATTCTTGGGAGGGTTTGGGTTTAGATTGGATTTTGTTCTGCAGAGGTGCTAATTTTAAGACCACAACATTAACAATGCCTTTGTTTTTGGTATTGTTAGTTCATTTAAATGGATTAGGATTGAAATTATTATTTTGTAAATTTACCTTCCCCTCTTCTAAAACTAAAATTTATAATTTATAGGCTATGGAAAAGGCCTAGTCAAAAGTCTTGAAGGATTGAACCCGTAATGTTGATGAGATATGCTTAGCACATGATCTCAAAAATAATTTAAATAGTTTTGGTTGAGGAAGGGAAAAATTAAGTTGGTTTATAAGACTTCTCCATCTACCCACAAAATTAGTGATAGATTAATCATCATATTGTTTAATGGTATAGAGGTCAATTATGATAACTTTTATTATGATGTTAATGGAAAAGTGTTCTAAAATGATTTGGAATAGTTGCCCAAAATATAATAGGGAGTGTTGAGGGATAGAACTATACCAATATAAAGATAATATAAATAACAACATGGTAAACATCCTTAAGAGAAGAGAATTATCATGGGCTATGAGATAACAAGCATGTATAAACTCTCTAATGTGGTGTTGAGGATATTCCTTATTTTGAAATTTCATTAATTTCATAAGTTCACATTGAGAGGGGTATGGTCAAATAGGTATAATTGTATTAATGGGTTTATTGCATATTTACTCATAAGTGAGCATATATTTCTGCCTAGAGGTAAAGGCTTCTATATTTTCCATCCTATCCAGAAAGATGTTCATAAGGTTAGGTTAGGTATTATATTGAGGATGTTTATAGGTATGAAATAGAGTCAAATAGGGTTGTGATAAGGGGTAACCAATAAAAGTGGTTATGATATGATGGGATGTATCCACATACTATGGGCATTTCAAGGGTGTATTTTATTATGGGGATGAGTAAAGGTAAGTGGATCTAAGGGATTAAGAGGGAGTTACATATTGAGTTGTCAATGGGATGTACTATTGAGGATGTTGATGTAAGGGAGATTATTGTAAAGGTTGAGTTTGGAGATTTGAAGCGATGCTAGTTTGGATAGGTGAGAGAGTTGTACACATTGTAATGAAATTAATTTAACAATAAAGTAGAATAGAAGAAATAGATCCAAATATGATTGAAATATATTAGAATATATGATAATAGACAAGCCACTTCGAGGGGGAAACCTCCACAAGTTTCAATAAGAGAAGAATTCACAATATGATGATAAATAATTACCCACTACCTCCTATATATAGTCTATCTAGGCCATGGTTATTCTAAAGGCTGACCTACTAACCAAATGAATGCATAGATAAATGTGATATAGCATTAAAGAGGGATAAGTAAGCCATAAGTTGGCTATTACTATCTTAATACATGAAATAGGTTAGGGGCATAACATGCCCTTCCCCTTCAAACCAACTTATCCTCAATGTTGAACAACTCTAGATGTTGTTACAGAAAATCTTCACTTTCCCAAGTTACATCTCCACTACTCAGGTTCTTCCACTTGATCAGATATTCCCTAATATCTCTAGTTCTCAACCTCTTAGTACATGTTTGGAGGATCTTATCTGGTTCCAAAATGACTCATCCTTCTTCATCTAGTTTTGGGAGCTCTGTCTGGGTTGAAACTTTCTATCCATTGAACTTCTTCAAATAAGAAACATGAAATATTGGGTGTATGTGAGATGAATGACTGAACTCGAGCTTGTAATCCACACTTCTAATTTTTTGTAAAACCTGATAAGGGCCATAATACTTAGGAGCAAGTTTGTTGTCCTTTTTCTATTAATTCAAGGAAATCTACTTGTAAAGTTGTAAACATACAAATACCCAGTCACCCACCTCAAAATTTTACTCACTACAGTGTTGATTTGCTTGTTGATTCATCTTGTTTTGTGCCAAGGCAAAATTCTCTCTCAAACTAGCCAAAACCTCTTGTTGATGCTGAATGTGCTCCTCCACATCTCGAACCTTAGTTTGCACCTTTAATGAAGATGTGGTGGAAGGTGGATGGTAACCATATAGTGATAGAAATGGAGACATTTTAGAAGAGGTATAGAAAGATGTGTTATACCACCATTCTACAAGTGGTAGCCATTTAACCCAATGTTCCAATTTATCTGATACAAAATAATGGAGATACCCCTCTAAACATTTGTTAACCACTTTTGTTTGTCTGTCAGATTGGGGGTGGTAAGATGAGCTATGAGCTAGCTGATTACCCAAATAGGAAAATAGTTTAGTCTAGAACTTACTATTGAAAATAGGATCATGAATACTTACAATTATTTTTGGGGTTTCATGTAATTTTAAAACTACCTCCAAAAAAATAGCTGCTATTGTACTTGATGAAAATGGGTGTGAGAGAGCACAAAAATGGGCATATTTTGTAAGACTATCCACAATTACCAAGATAACTTTCTTACCTTCAGAAGAGGGCAACCCTATGATGAAATCCATGTAAACCTCCTCCCACCTTTGACTAAGAATTACTAATTGTTGTAACAGACCTGGGGTCTCAACTCTCTCACCTTTATTCTATTGGCATATCAATCATTCTACCACAAACTTTTGTACATATCCCTTGAGTCCTTCCCAAAATAATTATTTCTTAATTGTGTTATAAGTTTTCAAAAACCCTGAGTGTCCCCCAGTTGGAGATGCATGCAACTTCACAAGAATCTTATGCTTAATCTCTAAATCTTTTCACAAGTGTAAACTACCCTTATGCCATAGGACATTACCTTTCCATTGAAATTTTTTAGAGGCTAAAGTACCTTGCTGGAGATTCTAAATTAGAACCTATGTGTCCTTGTCTTTCTCCCATTATAACATGGCTTCATCCACCCAATCTGCTTACAACATGGACATTGCATAAAGTAATGCTTATGTGGATGTATCCCATCTAGATAGTGCATCTGCTACTACATTATCTTTACCCTTATTATAGATGATTTAAAAATCATAACCCAACATTTTGGTTACCCACTTTTATTGTTCCTCAGATGATAATCTTTGCTCTAAAAATTATTTGAGACTATCATGATCCATATTCACCTTAAAGTGTCTACCCATTAGATAGGGCCTCCATTATTTAACTACATGAAGAATAGCTATCATTTCTTTCTCATAGATAGGTTTTTGTAGATTATTACCTTTGAATTGATTACTCTCAAATTAAATGGGTCTTCCTTCCTACATTAGTACTACTCCCAACCCAGATTTAGAAGTATCACATTCAATAGTGAATGTCTTTGAGAAGTCGAGAGTAGTCAAAACTAGAGTGGTGCACATAGATACTTTTAGTTTCTCAAATTATTTGGTGTTTAAATCATTCCAATGGAAGGCATCCTTATTTAGAAATTAAGTGAGTGGAGCTTCTATGCTACCATAACCTTTCACAAATCTTTGGTAGTAACATGTTAGTCCTAGGAAACCTCAAAGGTTTTTGAGAGTTTTTGGCATGGGCCATTCCATCATAGCTTTGATATTTTTGGCATCAACTTTGACACCTTCATGGGAAATAATGTGACCTATGTACTCTACCTCCTACACTCTAAAAGCACATTTGGATGGCTTCACATAAAGCTGATGCTTCTCCAAAACAATCAACACCTATTTCATATGTTGTAGATGTGCTTCCCATGTCTGACTATAAATAAATATGTTGTCAAAGAAAATCAGCACAAAATTCCTTAAAAAAGGCTTAAAAATAGTGTTCATCAAGCTCTAAAAATTAGATGGTGCATTTTTAAGACCAAAGGGCATTACCAAAAACTCATAATGACCCTCATGCATTCTAAAAGTAGTTTTATGAACATCTTCATCCTTGATTCTAATTTAATGGTACCCCAAGAGAAGATCCAATTTTATGAAATAATTAGCACCATGAAACTCATCAAGTAAATCACCAATTACTAGAATAGGAAACTTATCTTTTATGGTGTACTTGTTGAGTTCCCTATAATCTAGGCACATCCTCCATGTGTCATCCTTCTTCCATACCATGACTACTAGTGATTAATATGCACTTTGGCTATGCTTGATGATCCCTACCTTCAAAATCTCATGGACCATCTTTTTTATTTCACTCTTCTATGCATATGGATATCTATATGGTCTAATATTTGGTGGTTGACTCCCTAGAAGTAGTTGAATGGCATGATCATGTTCTCTTTTTGGTGGTAGTCCTTTTGGCATGGCCCTAAATATAGATGGGTGGTTATCAATAATCATCTATAAATTAGGATATGTAGATGCCTATGTGGGTTAAAATTCTATGGAACATAATCATGCAATAATTCTCTCTACCCCCTTTTTAGTATCTTGGTCATCTAATGTGAACTAATCAATTATGGATATTTTGCCTGTAATCCATGTAGTTCAATTCTCCTACCTTCAAAATGAAAGTGCATGAATAGTTCTTAGAAGTTAATCTCAATGGTACCCATGGTTTTGAGCCATTAGACTCCCAAAATAATTTTTGTGCTACCCATGAGAATAGAAAACATAGGAGAATTGAGATTATACTCACCCATAGTAAGCTTAATACTATGGCATTTTCCTAAACAATTAATTGTGTTACCATCTACAATCATGACCTAAAATTTGGGTGTTGGGGAGATGAAATAGTTCAATCAAGTGGCCAAATTATGGTTGATGAAGTTATGTGTGCTCCTTGAATCAATCAACACTATCACCTTCTATTTCTTGAGGAAACCCCCCACCTTAAGAGTTTGTGGAGTGATAATACCTGCAAGTCCATGAAAAGAGATTATAGGTTTGGATTCTTTAGGTACCTCCTCTATCTCTTCCTCATCATCATTGGAGGCATCATCTTCATCTTAATCTTCATTGGATCCCTCAATGTAGAATAACTTCTTCTCAGCACATCTATGTCCTTTGCTCCACTTATTATCACAATTGAAACATAATTCTTTTGCATGCTTCTCTTCAATTTGTTGAGGGGTCAATCTAGTAGGTGGAGGAAATGTTGGTGTCGATATGCTATGATATTTGAATTAAGTGAATGGCTACTTCTTATTGGCTATGAATTTTTCCTTAGCTGTGCATGCCATGATAATAGAATCAAAGATCTTAAGTGGATTAAACATGTGTACCTCATGTTAAATGTGGTCCTTGATTCCACCCAGAAATAGGTCATTCAATTTCTTCTCAAAAATTGTCTCCACACATAAGGATAGGTTCTAAAAATGATGAATATAATCCTTAATTGAGCTAGTCTATCACAATTTTTCCAGTTGGCTAAAGCAATTCTATATCACACTATTGCCATAGTGTACTTAAAAATCCTCTATAAAAACTAACTAGGTGACACTGAGAGTCATCTTTTTATTTTGAGTACACAACCATCAATACTAGATGAATTGATCATGTTCAAGATACAAGGATGCCATGGTAACCTTCCATCCACCTGGGATCTGATGCAGACAAAAAAAACCCATTTGGTTGATCCAATTGAGTGGATCTTTTCCATAAAATGTATGCATATCCACCTTTGGTAACAGGTTCCTCTATGGCAATGCAGTTGGATTTGAAGTAGACTAGTTGGGAGAACCACTCTAGTGGGGTTGTGTAATAGTGATAGCTGGATGATTTGACTAATTATTTTTCAAATCCATCATGATATCTACCAAACTATCTTGTATGGATTTCATATTAGATTGTATGCCTTGCACCTCACTTTGAATGCCTTGCACACTATAGTCAAGATGGCTCACTTTATGATTTATTTTAGAGAACCTTGGTATAAAAGATATAATACATCCCCATTTTGACTCCATCTCTTCCTTTTTAGGAGTTTTACCTGGAGTTTTATCACCCTTTCCTCAAACCCGAGTTTGTGGACCTACCATAAAAGGGCTTTACGATGTCGACCCTGATTAGCACTTTTGACCCACCTTTGACCAAGTAATTTTGGACTTATGCTGGCCTCAAATAAAAACATACAAAGAACATACCCTAGCCAAATTTTTCTAGGCTTTCCAAAACTATAAATAAATCAAAAGAATCCTTTAAATTGTGCACTATAGATAAATTTTATGAAACACCCTAAAATGGTGATAACTTTTGTAAAATATATCCAAATCAGATGAAATTTTAATGGAAGCTTAATTTAATTATTTATCACCTATATTAAAAATATTTCAAATAAATTCATAACTATGTTTTAGATATAGCCAAATTTTAAAAATTAAGGTTTTGCCAACAAGATTGCTCAAATTGTAGCTGTGATACCACTTGTAATGAAATTAATTCAACAATAAATTAGAATATCATAAATAGATCCAAATATGACTAAAATATATCAGAATATATGATAATAGACAAGCCACTTTGAGGGGGCAACCTCCAAAAGTTTCAATAAGAGCACAATTCACAATATGATGATAAACAATTGCCCACTACCTCCTAAATATAGTCTATCTAAGTCATGGTTACTCCATAGGCCGACCTACTAACCAAATGAATGCATAGATAAATGTGATATAGCATCAAAGATGGATAAGTAATATATAATTCATCTATTCCTATCCTAATACATGCGATAGGTTAGGGGCATAACACACATTGGCACTACTAAATTATAGGGTGAAGTATTGGGTGGTGGAGTAAATGTAAGTTGGGATGTAATAACATTTTGGGTTTAGGTAATGGTCAGAGAAGGGTTACTAGATAGTAACATTGATGTACTATTTAAGGGTTTTGATATATTGGTATTAGAACCCATTAGAGGTGGATTTTTGGAAGAGGAAACCATGACTGCAAAGAGCACCTCATGTCCCTTTAAGGGCATGCCATACACAAACCTAAAATATTGGATTCAATGGGAAATAAAAAAATTTATGGCTTGAGAACTAAGATAATGGTTGAGGGAAATTGGATTACTATCTAACATACTAGCGATGTCTAGATCACCCTATGTATAAAATTAGGGAATGACTTCCCCTATGGATTTAGGAGATGTAGGAGGACTTCTTGTGTTATCAATGGACAAGGATGAGGTAGGATATTCAATTTATTTTAATGACTATTATCACATTAAAAACATGTATCAATAAAAATAATAAATCACACAATAGTCTTTTGATTATCAAGATGGAGGCAACATCCCATCTAATGTTCTAAATCCCATACGAGCTAAAGGTACCAATAAAAGTTTAAAAAATGATGTATCCACATGTGTATGAACTCATCTTGATGGTAAAAATCTCAATTAGATATATTCCCAATTATTATAATAAGAGGGGTCTTAATTATTTTTATGAGCATCTGATAGGACTTCCAAACCATTTATGTTATTTTTGAATTTACCCTATCTAGAAACTTCGTCCCACTTATTTTGACTCTATGCATGCAGTCTCCATGGGAGGTGAGAGGGATAGGTTGGAACCTACTTCCTACAAGGAGGTCCATGAATAGAATAAAGTATGGAAGAAGATGAAAAAGGAGGGACTTACGGAATTCAAGGAATGGGTTACGAAACATAATGCTGAGATTTCTCATGACTTCATGGTGGCTTAGAATTAGTGAAAGGTGATCATCCATAGAATACCATTAATGTTTTGGAATAGTTCATTGGTGAAGCTATCATAATGTCATTTACAATAATAAAGGCTTTTAAAGACCAATAAAAAAATAAGAGTCACTATAGTGATTTTTTAGAATAAATGACTTTATGTAGATAGACAAAATAGGTTTTCCCCAAAATGAACACCCACATTACTAGCCTAAAATTTCCTTCAAATCATGCAGTACATGCCACTCAAAAGTAAATATACACTTATTTTCTCCCACCATTTTCTACTTTTAAATAATTTCATTGGGTATAAAATTAGCTTTCCCTAATTTTTACTAAAGTCCCTTGAGAGTACCATCTTACTGCACTACGAGAATGACAAAAATCCCATCCTTCACTAAGGATTGATTCTCCTTATAGTTCAACATGGCCAAGATCTATATAGTTGGGAGGTTCTCCCCAGGGGTTCCTCCTCTGGGGAGGGTCCCCCGGTGGAGGATCCTACCAAGGGATCTCATCATCTCTCTAATTACACCCCCAAGATAGTTTATCAAAGTCCACCCTAATGATATTCCACTTAAATAATTTATCCCCAAATTGAAACCCATTACTCTAAAATTGAGAACCCCTACAAAAAAAACTTGGAAAGGAAAACCTATTGCTATGGATGAACTATAAAAGAATAAACTATAGCTTGATAATTTCAACTTTAATGTCTAACAAGTAGGTTTGGATCTGGCCAAAGTCATGTAAAACTAGACTGTACTCCATAGATAGGCTGAAGCCATAGTCCGAGATTTCATCCTTTCTACATAGCCCACTCAGTCCCTATCCTTTCAATCACTTAAGGTTTTAAAATACCCACTCAAGGAGCCCCCAAGTGGGTCCCCCTAAGTAAACCCCCATGTAGGCTAAAGGAAATAAAACCCCAGAATGATCTTCCCCATAGAAGTGGAAGAAGGCCCTAAGAACCACACTTAGGCTAAAATATCAAAGGAAAAATAGATCATTCTTGCATAAGACATTGTAAATGCTGAAGACCCTTACGAGGGACTCTCCTCCTGATTCTATTTTGGTTTCTTATTTTTATGTTTGCTCTAAGTACTGTAAATTTTTATTTTTTTCAATTCTTGGCTCTATTGATGACCTGTTGATACTCTTTTACTACACTATGGTGGTTTCAAGTCCCTATAAAACTTGGTTTTTACCTTATCAAATAAAATATATCTCATTTTAGTGGAAATGAGCACACACACTACAAAATGTACTTAAAATATTTTAATTTTTTAATAAACTAATTTTAGAGTGTAATAAATAAAAAGGTCAACAAGGGTACTAAGAAATGGTAATATAAAGATGGTTTTGGGTTTCTTTTTAAGGATGAGAACCTCTATATATATGAAGATATGTTGATTCCTAATTCTGTGTTGGAAGAAAGTGCATGGCTTGGTATTAGGACTTAACCCCTTAGTTCACACACCATAATGATAAGGGTGTTAGGTGGTTATCCTTTGTACTTATTCCATAATTTTTATACTTAATTGGTACATTGAGTCATTTTTCCCCTTGGTGATGAAATACAAGTAGGTCCACCTTAGGTAGGAAAATGTTTCAAATTCTTATTTTGAGATTATGTGGTTTTGGTTGTGTGAAAAAGTGTGATTACTATGATATATTTATCTTCCTAGATTAATATATGTGAATTATCTAAATAAGTAGAGGATGAATGCAATTGTATTTTAAACCTTAAAAATAAAATCAAGAATTTTTAGAATTTTCATTTTTGAATGAAAACATGTAATCAAGAAAATGCAACTAAAACTGATTTCACAATGAAAAACAATAATAATGAGACCTCAAGGTTCCCATTGAGCTTTCCAAAATGTTTTATTATTTTTTTGTTCATTTTATTAATAAAAATAACTTAATAAAAATATAAATGATATAGGGTTTTAAAAGTGGAATACATGTGATGGGAATGCACATCATTGATGCAATGAAGTGGGAGCTCCTTTTTAGCTAGGAAGGATTTCCTTCACAACAAAGACAACTTGGACAAGATTGATTAATAATAGAGATAGGTGGACTACCTAGTGCTACATCAATTCTATGAAGTGATACACATCCTTAAAGGGATGTTAGTCTACTATTTCTATAATCAACAGATAATATAATAAGATAAATTACAATAAAAAATGTGATAAGATTACTGAAATGAAACAAATCAATATACTACATCAATATTATCAAAAAGTTCATTCCAATATGATATGGCTAAGCTATGTTATTCTTGGGTTGCTTCTAGTTGTTTGGTGATGGCTTCTAAATTTGTAAAAAAATAATCGCGTAACGTCTTAACTCAAAAGAGATGTCATTTTGATCAAAAAATAAGGGATGATGAACTAAGGGTAGGTCATGAATTGAGACCACATCATCTATAAAACCAAGCAAGGTCATCTATAGACAATAATGCATTATTTCAAGACCTAAAAATAATAAATTGAAAATATTTATGATTGCTAATCTAGTCTCAGGTTGCAAACAAAAATGAAAACACATGGATTGATGTTGATTGTCTTACAATTAGTATCAGTTAGATAATAAATGTCAATCTATAAATAAGCATGGTTGATCCTTATAATATGTGATTCAAGACTCAAGATGGGTCTTGATAAGGGATCTAATATCACCAAAAGAGTTCCTAATCTTGTCATTGATTTATCTGAATAGACTTATGACAATTAACATATCACAAAAGAACAATATAGTAATTTTAAACCAATAAAATACACAACAAAAATACTTGTGTAAAAGCTTTTTGAGATGTAAATAAATACCTTATTGAGAGGGGTATGGTTAGCTTTGGGTAGAGTGTGGGTAGATTGGAACTGGGATGACATTATCCTATAGTGCTTGAAGGGAATTTTTCTAGTGTTTTGGTTTGAAATAATAAATATCCATAACTTGAGGTTGGCCTGGCTATAAATTAACATCGATCCTAACAAGATCCATGATGATCAAGGGGATCATTGCCTATGTTTTCTACGTTTGAGTTGTTGATTCCAAAAGCTCAACATCTTGGATAAAAACATAGTTAAAATTATATTTAATGGGGTTCAAGTATGGGAAGGTTGTTATTAAGGTTAAAATAACTTACCCTTATTAGGCTTGGAGAGATTTAATTAGGATTTAGGGATATTAAACTAGTTAACTAGGTAAAATGGTAATTAATTAGATCTTATACTCAATGTTAGATGATAAATAGTAAAACTATATTAACTGGTATAAAATGGTAGGAAAGTGGGAAGACACATTTATTCATAATAAAATAATGTAAATTTATAGTGTCTACACAAACCTATAGTGATAAGGGTGTTAGGTTCTTTGTTAATATATAACATTAACCACATATTTATACTTAGCCATAAAATAAAGTCAACTTCCACTTGGTCATGAAATCCAAGTAGGTAGACCTTAGAAAGATAAATTTTATAAATGCATTTTGAATGTTATATGATTTGGTAGTGTGTGAAAAAGAGTAAAATATTGTAACTAAAATGGTAATTTTAAAAACCACCTATTTAGAATATGTGAGTTATTATAATCATGAAAATAATTGAAAAGGAAATGTGAATTAATTACTAACAAATAATTATTAATTCCTTGATTGAGAATAGTACAAATTCAATTCAATAGACATTATATGAAAAAAATAGAACACACTTGATTGGGTCATTTTTATTCTATAAAAGCAAGGTATTTAAGAATAAAGATGAGTAGGTTGACTATGTCTCTTAAATAAAAGACAAAGTATAGAACTATGTTAACCAGGTCAACCTAGTTAGTTGTAGGGTTACAGTTTTGAAGACTGCTAGCTTGTGAAAAAAGAACTAAAGGAAGAGCTAAAATGATAAAGAGATAAGAAAGGATCCTTGGTGGGATTGAAGACATTTTTGCTTACAAATTTTTATGATGTGATACTCAAATGTTGCTTTCAATTTATACTAACTAGGTTGAATAGCTCAGCATAGTTTGTAAAACCCTATATGCCAAAAATAAATATTATAAACTAATTCAAATCAGTTTAATCAGTTAGTAGAACCTAACCACTAAAAATAATAACTACAAATAGATTCGATGGGGTTGACCTAGTTGGTAGAATCTAAATGAATAAGAATACTATGTCAACCAGATTGATCTAGTTACTTGAGTTTAATGAAGACTTATACAAGTATAATAAATTTAGTTTGATATAATTATGTGTTAAACCTATGCACAAACTATTGCAAATATATCAATAGGTTTGATATAATATTAAAAATATGGAAAAAAAATAAGTTGATAAAAATGATGGTCTGAAAGAATACCTACAAGGGTCAAATTCATGTCAAGTTCACTAGAATGTATGTAAAGGAAAATGCAACAGATCTATAAATCAATCCTAGGTCAAAGAAGATAATTCTTGCTTACACTTTTGATTATTGATACATTATATATTCAAGGTCATGACCAAGATCGATCTTCTAGACATAGCTAAGGGATATCTTACAATAATAATATTACTAGGGAGGGTTCCAAAGGCTTTACTCAAGTAAAACCGCACAATAACCCTAATTAGGTCTTATGTTTTCATATTCACTAAACTAATAAAAAGTAAACTAAATATAATCTAGTGCTCACCAAAGCTTGTGGCACAAAGTGGGTGTAATAAACATTAAAAGTAAACATGCATAGAAGACATATACTCATGTCAATTTATACATAATCCTAATGCATGGGAGATAAGTAAAAATGCATATATATCTACTTGTACAAAGAAGGAAAAAAGTTAAGAATACTTACCTTTGAAGGTGAACCCTATGCACCTCAATCTCTCCCTTCACCAAGGTGATTCACAAGAGATTGTTGTGGTATGTAAGGATTATAAGAATAAATCAGCTCTAGGATACACAACCTATAAATGTATCCAAAATACTTTTCCACAAGACAATATTCATATCTCTAAAGAAAGTATGAACCATGTAAGCTATGCTCCTCAAGTAGAATGGTGGATAAGTAGATGCATAATATATATCTCTTCTTATATTCCTTTTCTAAATGAAAAAATTGATGTGTTTATATAGGTGGATCTAAACTTAGTTCTTTCTAAAAGTTTAGGCCAACATGGTCATCCTAATTGATTCTATATTATTAATTGATAAAAAAGGTATCAATTAGAATATGAAGTTGACCCAGTCAACTCTATAGTGTAAACTATTAAAAAAATTAAGATAGGGTAGGACTAATGAATGATCAAAATGACTAGAGGAGGGTACTAAATATGAGGCAAATTATAGGTAATGTTTTTGGGAGATGGTTATATTTATAACAAATGGTATGACAAATGGTAAGAATGATACAAAGCCATAATAATCCTATGAATCACCAATGGTTTGTTCACCCCCTTCTGGGCATACACCTTAATGCATGCACTTAGAGAGATTAAGACTCAATAGGTTCCTAAAAAAGAGAAAGTGTTAGTAAGTGGTAAATTTAATAAAAATGTTATGTGTATATAGATGGCATATATATTCATATGTCACTTTGATCCTTAGTTATTATATGCATGATCAAAATAAAATGGAGAGCATACATGCTCCAACCATGATGATGGATATAAAATAGTATTGAAATGATGGCATGAATTTATATCACTCCCATCTGCACTATGTGTAAAATTTATAAGTATATGTAGATGTAAATTTTTGAATTTTTTTTTAAATCTTGTGCACATGTGCCCATGAATATACACCTAAAATGTATGAATCTGTAATCTATTCATGTAGTGTGAATACATATGCATGGAATATGCCCCCATAATATGCACCAATAATTTAACTTTTGAACCATTTTAAATTCTTTAAAATTGTATGGTGTATCAAAAATAAATTTTATAGTCATAGAGGTTGATATCATGTATGAAAATCCCACTAAAATTCCCCCCTTTTGAGGTGAGGTATATGTCCTGAAAGTCACCCATATCAAAATATAAGTTAACTATATCATGCATGTCAAGATACAATCATTAAATAACATAGATATGTGAAAATGTATATCATCATGATAAGATATGTAACATTAGAATCATGTATGTAACATATGAGGCAACACCTAAAGTGTCACATTTAGATATATGTATCAATGATGCTCATAATAGTATTTTTATATAATAAGCCTACACACTAGTTATTTTATTATATGGGTCATGGAACTCATTCTACTCAACAAGATCAACACAAACACAAACATTACAAGTGCATTGTCATAAAATTATGCCATGTGACTCATAAAAGAGACATATTTGTTGGAAATATTGTCATTGATGTCAAAGGTCTAGCATTATTAGTGATAAAGGCCCCATTGCATTTAATGATGTTTTTAATAGTCATATCTTGGCTAATGTGTGTTAATATTTATTTAATATTAATGAATATATTTTTGGTTGAATATAGTAAAAAGAAGGGCCCATGGAGAAGTCAAAGAGTCACAGGGTAAAGACAAAAGAAGAATGGGATGCATTTTCCCATGAAGAGACATCTTGAGGAATTCCAAGAGTCGCCAAGTGAAGACAATAGAGGAAGGGCATAATTTCTCATGAAGGGACACTTTTAGGAATATGAAAAGTCACCAAGATAAAGACAAAAGAGGAAAGGATGCTTTTGTTTATGAAGGGTCACCATATGACTTTTCAAATGAAAGGATACGAAGGGTCATGTAAGTTTGGTGTGATTTTCCATGAGGAATGAAGGGTCACAAAGGGTGAGTGCCAATGGTCATCTGGAAAGCTATAAATAAAAGGTTGAGAATCCATTTGTAATATGGAAGATAGATTATGATTTTTAACTATTATATCTAGCTTAGAAGAGCAAAGGAGAGAAAATAAAGAGATATTGTAATGTGCTATAATTTGTTGAGAAAGCAACATTGAGAGATAGTTTTGTGGTATACAAAAAAGGGGTTGGTGCTCATGTGGATTGGTACTCATGAATAGTTGTTGTTTTGGTGCTTAGAAAAGGGGTTGGTGCTCTTATGGGTTGGTGCTCACAAATAGTTTTTGTGTTGGTGCTCAACAAAGGGGTTGGTGCTCTTACAAGTTGGTGATTTTGAATATTTTAGTTTGAGTTGGTGCTCATTCATATACTTGAGATTATTCTATGTGGTTTTTCCCATATTGTGTTGCCACATTAAATCTAGTGTCACTCTCTATCTTGTGTGGTGTTTATTATTTCAGTTTTATTGCATATCTTGAATGTATGGTTAAGTGGAATTTGATTAAGTGAAAGTTTATTAGATTTTTTGATATATTGATTCACCCCCCTCTCTCAGTATATCCCGTGCTTAACAATAGTCAAATGTTACATAAGCAAATATTTCACATACAAGGCTAATGGTCACACACTAAGGACACTAATAATGTATAAATAAGAGGCATGTTTGAATTTCACATAAAAAATAGGTCTAAGCACCACAAGTAGTGAACATGTTCAAATGTTGCACATACCATTAAAGTATCTTATAGAGATGTTCAAATAATTTTTACACAAGGGCCACACACTATAGACAAGAAATATTATAATATAATATGCATAAAATGAAAAATATATTATACACTATGTATATGTAATGTGATAATATCCTAAAAAATATCATATCCATGTACATGATGTAAGATAGATATGTTATCATCATATTTGTACAGAATATGTAGCTCAGTAATATAGGAGTTATAAAAATTTAACACATGTAAATAATATAATATTTGGATAAGACTCCCATAACATGTCATGGCCACTTATTAGATGCAATTCCAACATATAAATCCATGTGAAAAATTTTGTATGTCCTGCATAATACTCAAATACTATTGAAATGCAATTGTGATTGAAAACAATTATGCTATTTACGAATCATGGGATAAATAACATATGGAAATAATGTAAAATAAATTTTTATTCGTGCTTAGGTCCAAATTTTTGATTTTTAATACATTTCAAATTTTATTTTATTATTTAAATATTTGATTTTTTTAATTTAAAAAAATAAATAAGCACAAAATAAAGTAGTAGATGAATCCATGATTTTTGAAGTAGAAGAAAGGGAAGGGATATACATAATCTAAAACATGTGTTGATGTAAATTATGCACTGAATATGATGGCATGGCCATGTATGAGTAATATGACCCCAATTTCAATAGAAATTAATATTAGAGATAGAATAAGGATGTATACGAATGATTTTACATCATTGTTTTATCAACAAGTTTACACTTGTAAATATATGTGAATGCATGTATTAGTGATAGAATACACAAAGGAGATAATTTTCATTAATAATAGTTTTTTGCAAACTAAAGTTGAGTGTAATATCAGAAAAATTGATGTATTAATGCTTTTTTACTTAGATTTTGAATTGACTATGTCAAAATACTACATGAAAGGATTGACTAGCTTAGGACAATAATGGAATTTGATCTTGATTATTTCTCATTTACACTTTCTATGATATAAAAAAGAAAATTTCTCATTAAGACTATGAAAAAAAATCTTAAATGGAAAATTATGGTTGTATAGGTCACTTTGTTTAACATTTTAGATATAGGTAGTGAAAAATAAGATATAAGAGGCAAAAAAGTCACAAAGAGATAAGGTTGAGAATATTGATTAAATTTATCATGTGTAATAAGTAGAATAATAACATGATGAAATAATTAAGAATATATGTACAATATTCTTTCCTCTTTTTAGTTTATGAATGTTTTTTTATTTTCTTAGAATATTTGTAATTTCAAAGTGATAACCAATGATCACATCAAGATGAGAGTCATAATAATAATTTATAATAAGTTGTGGAAGGATAAAATTTCATGGATTAAAAGTGTCAGATGTGCATGACTCAAAATCAAAAAATGCATCAAGTTTTGTAATGAAACTATGTAGATCACTAATAATGTCATATTGTTTGGTAGGAATACCTCTAGGAAACATATAATGGTTCAAAATCTAATTAGTAGTATACTATTAGTCCAAATGTTGTGATTTTTTTGAAACATGTTGATCTGTATGTATCACCAATTTATAATATGTTTCTTATGATACTTTTTTTTAACTTAACACATTTTTATGATATGATGCTTGCATTTAAGTCTTTTACATTTTTTAATTGACTATATAGAAATATTATTACATAGGTGCAACAAAATTAAATTTTCTTTATTCTTAAATATATGCATTAATGAACTTCATTGGTGTATGGGATGAAGGAAGTACCATCGATTGTAGAGGTTACTAAAATTTTAATTCTAAAACTATAACCAACTTGGTTGCAATGAATGTAATATAGATTTTTATGCACAATGAAATGTATAACATGGAGATTATATAACTAAGGTCCTCCTAATATGATGTTAAATACCACATTCTATGGTAAAACTAGAAAAGGAGTGGATAATATACTGAGAGCCACTTAAAGAGGCAACATAATGTGCTTTTTCCCATTAAATGTCTTAAATTTTTTATATGTTGTTTGTATGTCATGTTGTGTGTAACCCAATGAATGAAGTAACATCATTGTACATTAATTATCACTTGATCCACTATCAACTAATACATTATTAATGGATTATTGATTAATGCATGCTCATATACATAAAGTATGAAAACCATAATCATAATATACTAATTCATTATCATCAAATATGATCATAAAATGTGGTTGGGACGTTTAGAAAGTTATAGAAATGATTCAATATAATGGATGATCATATGCCTCAACAAGTGGGTATGTATTATAAGTATGATTTGTTGATCTATTGGGCCACATTTCATACTATGTAATGAATACATGCTAACTTGACAAACACCTAGGCACAAGGAAACATTTTAGATGGTTTCTATTTTTGTCTTCAAAGCAATGTTAGTTGGATAGTGGCTAACAACTCCAAGAAACATCAAGAATTGGGTGCATGGAACAATGACTAACCATTAAATACAAGTGGATCCTTTTGAATCACATATCGTTGGGAAGTATTCACATGAAATAGTGATTGCACATTGAATACAAAACATAGTAGGGATGGTAGGTGTGTACCTCTAACTCTAACTTAGAAAATAGCGTGCCCCACTCTCTATGAACCTAGGATGCTCTAGAGCCTATAAAAGGAAGCATAGGCAAAATAGAGTAGTAAAGCTCTAGTGAATTATTTCTAGAATATTATCTTAGGCTTAAAATTAATATTGAAATGCACTTTTATGCTCATTTTTATAACACCCAAGCTCACCTATGAGCTTGAGCCTTTGCATTTTATGTTGAGCACTAGCTTAGTTTATATGGACTATGTATACATTATGATTTGACATATTAGTGAAGAATTATTAATGAAACTAGTTAAATGGACTAAACATGTTAAATTTTGAATGTTTATTGAGTGAATGTAAGCTTATGTCAAATGTGTGATTGAGTCCTTATAAGATTCTAACCTAGTTCATTCATGGTGAACCTATGGATGACGATAGGGCCTATGCCAGAATAATAAATATGCTAAGTATGGTAAAGACCCTACGTCCTGAATGAAACCCATGCTTAAGCATAAGAACATGCCTAAGTCCCTTAACATGACTCTTAGTTGGCCCTCAAGTGCCTGAATGACATTGAGCATATAAACCCAAGGCTTATGCCAATTAATGACCAACCATCATTTCACTGACCCAAGCTCCTTTAAGAATCAAGTTATACCATCACACAACTAGCCCAATATAGAATTTGGTCCCTTCTTTGTTGTGTTTCAAGTGAGAACATAAGACTTGCACCTTTTATATATATATATATATATATATATATATATATATATATATATATATATATATATATATATATATTAATGCCAGCACCACCAAGTATTAAATGTTGAGAACCTTAATAGTAGTTAGGGCATGTGCCTTACTAGAAAAATCCTAAATCTGACCTAAACAACTATGCAAGTGTATGATTAGGCCTATGACCTAAAAGACCTACTTTACTACAACATTTTGGTTTTGTTGTTGGGATTATTGAATTTTGTTATTGGAATGGTACATTGGGACAATGCTTTGACTCTCCCTCGATAACATCAAGTGCTAGCTAGAACAAGTGGAAGATAGATTTTTGCTAATACATATAACTTATAGAGGGTAAAACCCAAGGAAATGGGTCCAAAACCACATCTATGATGCCCTGTATGAGGTATTCTTTTGTGAAATATCAAAGTAATTATATTATTGGTGGCTATTTATGTGACCCATAGAATCAAAAGCTATGGATAGTGCCTTGAGTAGATGGAAGAGCACCTAAAGAGGCTTGAGAACTTGTATGCCACCTGGACTAGAGTAATAAACAAATGGTGAAAAGGGGTGTTGAAAATATATATGCTTGAATTCATGGTAATGACATGTTCTTGCCTTGAAAAAGTAGAGTACAAAATTTTATACAAGCTCAAGGGAATATTTTTGAAATAAATTGGCACCAAATTCAAGAATTTGATGGTAGATTATGGTTTTGAAATAGTGAAGATGGAAGGCTAAATTCCTCTCACATGTGAGTAGCATAATACAGAAGAAGGGGATGTGTAAAAGAGGCACAATGGAGGGAGATGAACAAATTGACAATAAAGAGCTTAGGAGATAAGAGTATAACAAGAAGAGGCATAGAATGATAGAAGATATAGAACTTGTAAGTGATAAGAGGACATATAGCATTCAAGAAGGGAATGGGGAAGGATATATTGAGTGGTAGGTGCACCCAAAGGAAGGAACCCTCAAAACCTCAAAACAAGTTCCATAGTTGGTGGGTGAATCCTTAGAGTCCCTTCAAAACTTTCCCACTAGAGATATTATAGATGTACCTACCCCCTTTAAATCTATGGCATGAATACATGCACTATATGCCCTAAAGTAAAATAGAATATTGGCAACTAACCTTGTTGTCGATGTAGACTTTGATCGATTTGAAATTTTGGACCAAAAATTTGTTATTGAATAAGTCATATTATATGAAGAGGTAAGTGAAGATACCTATAAATTATGAAGTGCTAGCCCAAATAGATGGAAATTGAGCATAAACACCCTAGTTTAGCCAATGTTAGCATTGTATACTAAGAAATAGCTTGTAGGAAGTGGCCCTATGCCACTAGTTAGTAGTATAACACCATCATCTTCTATAGCACTAATAGTAACCATCAGAATAGTGCCTAGCATAGTGGCTAGAGGTGTTGTAGGGCCAATACTAGGAAAAACACCTTAGGCAATAAATTTTCCTTAACCCCAAATTTATTATTAGATGGCCATGCACCTGCCAGAGTATCAAGGAATGGATAATTCTATAGATCATGTGCTCAAGTGTGAGTTATAATGGCACATTTGGGGAATAACTAAATCTGAGCACAAGACAACTTAGTTCATGACAACCTTACTTGATATAACCCATAATTGGTATAATAAGTTTGATCTTAATAAATTTATCTTTGATTATGACACCCTAAAGGGAGAATTCCTCAAGGAGATTGATATACATAAGTTTGATTAGCAAAACATCACCACGCTTAAGGAGATAAACCAAGGATTATTAAAAAGGGTGTATTTGTATGATGTTAGGTTCAAGACACTCCTCTTTAAGCTCCCTTAAAACACTCACCCCTCCCAGCATGTGCAATGGTTCATTAGAGGACTTCTAGTTCCATTTAGAAGGGTGTTCTTCATGAAAACATTCACATAACCCCAAGAAGTGCTTCAATATATGCTTAAAGATAAGGTAGTTGGGATCACTGATACAAGTATCAGCCCATTCATAGAGGTGTAGATTTTATCTATGTCCTCCAAACTATAAAATTAGATTATTAGTTCATCATAAGATTTTAGAAGTAGGTTGTGGTGTATGGACTACAAAATATAGGGTCATAATCAAAATAAATACCCTCAAATGAATGTGCATGCATTACTTCTCAACTTTGAAGTTTGTCATGAGGCATATGATATTCACAACTACCCCTTGTTACAACACACTAGTTAACTTAGCATAACCATCTATTATAATTTGTGATATACCTATACTCATAACACAAGTGACTACTAATTAATTGATTAAATGCACCAAAATATAGAAAGAGGTGCATGGTAGGTAACTAAAATAGCTAGAGGGTATGAAAACTAAGGAAATGAGGGTTATGGTCAATAAAATGCTATATATGGGAACCAAAGAGGCACCAAATAGTGAGGTAGAGGATGTGGTAGAGGAATATTGCCATTCAAAATCATGTTACAAGTGTGGGTCACTTGGACACTATTAGTGTGACTATCTGACACATCCAACATGTGATATTATTAAGGACCACATGGAATTGAATAATGCCCCAAATTATACAAAAATCTAACCTATAGAAAAATGGGCATCGACAAGGGTAGAGTGATGATTAGGCACAAGCTTAAGGATGAGAAATGGGCCCTAAAGGTGTAGCTAGCCTACTCAGATCCAATCAAGGTGCAAGAAACCACATGGAGTGGGTTCACCACTTATCCACCAAATATGCCAACATAAAATATTCACTTGAAATATGGTAAACCAAGTCACACCAAGTACATAGCTCAGATTGATCCTAAAGTTGTTCCCTATCCTAACCCAATGTGTCAAAAAGACATCTTGAAATAACCCATGAGCATAATACAAAATTGGCAAGGAAAAATATAGTTAGATAGAGATCTTGAAGTGTAGGCTACCACCTCACATAAAAATCAAGATAGCTAGGAGGATAAGGTATAGGAGATGATTGAAATCCTATGCCTCATTCATATAGATGAGATGCTTCCCCTAATAAATAATTTTCTCTTAGAACATTCAAAGAAGATTCCAAATGAATTTTTTGAGCCCCAAGTAATTAAAGTTGTTGTATCACATATGGAGTAGGCACATGAAGTAAGGCATACTTAGAATGTAGAGTATGATCAAGAATTAGTGAATTCTACCATCGATGGATGGTGTGTCTTTGAGGTATTTATCAACATTAGTGTAAAGGTCAATATCTAAACCAAGAATAAATGGGAGAAGATGGGTAGGTCTGCCTTAAGACCTTCTCCCCATGTACTCTTCATGGCTAATAAGACCCAAGCACAGTCGATCAAAATTTTATGTCATGTCCCCTTTTCAGTTGACATGTTCTAAGTTCATGGTTAGCTTATTATGCAACCCTCGTAGGCTGATAGGATGGTTAGAAGGTCTTGATGGAGATTGGCGTGGCTTCCTTTAGCAAAAATTTTCTAGTTGGCTTTCATTTGGGCTCAATTGGACATGTATTGAGGGAGATATTAATATTTAATTGATTTAATCAAATATTAATTATTTGGTCTAATTTTAATTTAGAAACCCTAATTCTAATTTAAGAAAACCCTAATTAGGGCAAGCATATCTTTTGAGGGTATAAGGGTTTCTCATGGAGGCCATTATTGATTATGCATTGATTATTGATTTTGATATTGAAGAATTCTTCTGTGAAGACTGAACCAAGGGTTCTAAGATTCCATTTACATTGGAGAACATCAACTCTTTAGTGTCTGCAATTCAGAGGCTATGAAATATCAGCTGATCTATTGCCAAATTGAGAGATAGCTTCATACAGAAGTTATCACAGAGGTTTACAAATTTGAGAGGTAACTTCATATAGAAGTTGTCACAGAGCTTTCTAGGTATTTATTTTATTAAGTTTTTGATTCAATAAATTATACAGATAGAGATATTTTGTATTAGAGCCATATATCTTCAGATCAGGGGTTAAAAATAGACAGGTTGTGCTTTATTAGTAGCCATACGAAGTCCGTACAGGTCCGTACAGATCCACACAGATACCAACCTCGACAGACAGAGATCCCCAGTGACTGACATTAGTCAACTAAAGACCGATGTCGGTAGGGAAGGACCAACAGAGACCGACATCAGTAGTATATCGACCGACACCGATGACTATGTGCTTGACACAGTAGGCTGAGACAACATTTCCAGATTCAAGTTCAATTTTTAGATTTGCAAAAGCTCAGGGTTTTAAGATAGAATATTTCATATTATTTTATTTTTATGATAGAGATTCAATTGTGTAATCATCTAGAAGAACAAGTGATAAGATCTGTGATTTGCTATTGAGAGAGTATATTGTGACTTATTTATTTATTTGGAAATTATTTTGGAAAAATTGTATCTTTATTCAGAGCTTTTGTGTTTCTATATTCCCTATTTGAAGGGGATATTATAGTGGTATCAGAGCTTTTGCTTAGAAAAAGGAGCCCCTAAGTAAGGGGCATTATAGTGGCTATAATATCCCCTTCAAACAGGGAATATAGACACACAAAAGCTCTGAACAAAGATACAAATTTGCCAAAATAATTTCCAAATAAATAAATAAGTCACAATATACTCTCTCAATAGAAAATCACAAATCTTATCACTTGTTCTTCTAGATGATTACACAATTGAATCTCTATCATACAAATAAAATAATATGAAATATTCTATCTTAAAACCCTGAGCTTTTGCAAATCTAGAAATTGAGCTTGAATCTGGAAATTCTGTCTCGGCTTGCTGTGTCGAACACACAATCACTGGTGTCAATCGATATACTGTCGATGTTGGTCTCTATTGGTCCTTCCCTGCTGACGTTGGTCTTCAGTCAGATGATGTCAGTCACTGGGGATCTCTGTCTGCCGAGGTCGGTATCTACGTGGATCTGTACGGACCTATACAGACTTCGTATGGCTACTAATAAAGCACAACCTGTCTATTTTCAACCCCTAATCTAAAGATATATGGCTCTAATACAGAATATCTCTATCTGTATAATTTATTGAATCAAAAACCTAATAAAATAAATACCTAGAAAGATTTGTGACAACTTTTATATGAAGTTACCTCTCAAATCTGTAAACCTCTGTGATAACTTCTGTATGAAGCTATCTCTCAATTTGGCAATAGATCAGCTAATATTTCATAGCCTCTGAATTTCATACACTAAAGAGTTAATGTTATCCAATGCAGATGGAATCCTAGAACCCTTGGCTCAGTCTTCACAGAATAATTCTTCAATATCGAAATCAATAATCAATGCATAATTAATAATGACCTCCATGAGAAACCCTTATACCCTCAAAAGATATGCTTGCCCTAATTAGGGTTTTCTTAAATTAGAATTAGGGTTTCTAAATTAAAATTAGACCAAATAATTAATATTTGATTAAATCAATCAAATATTAATATCTCCCTCAATACATGTCCAATCGAGCCCAAACGAAAGCCAACTAGAAAAATTTTGCTAAATGAAGCCACGCCAATCTCCATCAAGACCCTCTAACCATCCTATCAGCCTACGAGGGTCACATAATAAGCTAACCATGAACTCAAAACATGTCAAATGAAAAGGGAACATGACAATCCGCCCCTCCTGAAATTGCTTGCCCTCAAGCAATCGCTGAATGACAGATCAATCAATCCACCTGGATCCCAAATGTAGTCATGATCTCCACCACTGTCAATTAACATGAACTCCATGCCATGTCCATCCCAAATCTCATATAATGGCATCACATCATCTATAGTACTAAGATAAGCACCCCAACATCCAATCCATAAATGAAAATCAGCAAGCAAACTCCTTACCTGAATAATATCTAAAACTAGATTGTGAAGGCTAGAAATAGTCATATCATCATCAACTTGTGACCCGACTATAACAGGAAGCTGAGTCCCTACCACATGTGATAAATCCTAAAATAAACTCACCTCAAGACCAAGCTCATCCTCATATCTCTCCTGTGTTGGTGCTAATGTGCACTCGTCATCGCACTCTATCATGTCATGTGGTATAGGCATCTCCACCCGATGAAAAAACATATATCTAAAGCTGCTGCCCTGTATTGCCTTAAGAATATGTGTCTTCCCATCAACATCAAAGAGAACCTCCATGTCCTTGAGATGAAGAGTAACTTCCTCAAATGAATGAAGCCACTTCATACCCAAGACTAAGTCTATATCCCACATGTTCACCACATAATAATCAGCCTTGAACTCATAGTTGTTCAAGCGCAATGGGAGGTCTCTAATCATACGCTCACACCTAAGAGTGTGACCATTGGTTACCTTAACTCTGATTCCCTAAAAATATTTAGTAGTGAGTCCACGCTTCTCCACAAATCTAGCATTTATGAAATTATGTGTGGCCCCTATATCAAGAAGGGTGATGACCTTCTGCCCTGCCAAAACTCCACGGAGTCTGAATGACTCATTCGATTGAATGCTAGATAGGCATGCCTCCTGTATGTGAAGCTCTAACTTTACCTCTACCTTAAGCTTTGAAGCCTCTACCTTTGCCCCCTTAGAACTATTCTACTGTTTAGAATCCTCTGAATCCGAATCCTCATAATATGCCCACATCACACGATTCGCCTTTCCCTTAGGCCTCAAAGAGCAATCGTGATGGATATCATATAGACCTTTGCATTAGAAGCAAAGCTTCATCTTATAGATATCTTTAAGTGCCTCATGATCCAAAGGTGGTGCTGTTGGATTGGCCTTTGAATCATTCTTTACACCTGATTTATCTATGTTGAAATCCGGTCTCTCTGTATTTGCGTTGGAGCACTTATGGTCTCTAGATGAAGAAGTACCTTTGGAGTTAAATTTATGGGATGGGGCTGCCATCTCCATATTACACGCCTTCTTCATAGCTACCTATAATGAAGGAGGATCAAAGGCTTTGATCCAACCTCTCAATGGTTTTGTCAATCCCTCCATGAAGAGAACTACCAATCTACACTCAGAAATATTGGGCACCATGAATGCCAATCTCTGAAACTCACCAATGAAGGACTCCAAGTTATCAATTTGTCTCAACTATGCCAGATCTTGAAAGTAAACCTTAGGATCTTTCCTATCAAACCACTCAACCAATCTATCCACAAAGTCCTGGTACTCTGTCACCTGATTATGCTAAAGTGTTACCATACCATGATACCACCAATCATGTGCTACTCCATCCAAGTGCAAAGAGGCATATTTGATGGCCTCTATCTCTATCATTGGTCTCAATGCCAAAAAGGTGTCAAGCTTATGAACCCAAGCTTGAGCTGTCATCTTGCTGCTGCCATCAAAAGTAGTCAAAGAAAGCTTGCCAGTAGCCTTCTTGAGCTCACTGAATTGAACTCTAGGCCTCTTGTCCTGTCTAAATAATCTGTAGTGCTCTCTCCTTAGAGTAACAAAGTGATCAAAGGACATCTTCTCCTAAACATGAGGATCTAATAAGTTCCACTCATCAATTACAGCCATGAGGGTATCTGTAAATAGGAAATCACCTACTGCCTCTTCTGCTGGAGCCTCTAGTTCATCCTGTACAAACGTAGGCCATGTAAGTCTATCAACAGTCCTAGAATGAGTCAGCTGTGGTCTCTAATTAATAGTAGCACTCTTATTATCTCTTTGTTCCCCATTCTGTCTATCAGTGGCGTTCATCCCCTTTATCATAGTAGTAAGTGCATGTAGTGTCTAATTCATCTATTGTTGGCCTATCATCATAGCACAGTGGAATTCTCTGGTGTCTTGATCAACATCATAACTATGGCCCCTGGGTGGGCTACCTTCACGCCTGTCACTCATGATGATCGATGGCTGATCTAACACCTGAGTACCTTCAAGCAAGGCTCTACTGCATGTTTTATACCTATGTGGTCCCAACTCTTGTGGCTACATAAGATCTATAAGCCCTCAGGATGGCAGGATTTAGCTGTGATACCACTATAATATCCCCTTCAAATAGGGAATATAGAAACACAAAAGCTCTGAACAAAGATATAATTTTGCCAAAATAATTTCCAAATAAATAAATAAGTGACAATATACTCTCTCAATAGCAAATCATAGATCTTATCACTTGTTCTTCTAGACGATTACACAATTGAATCTCTGTCATAAAAATAAAATAATATAAAATATTTTGTCTTAAAACCCTGAGCTTTTGCAAATCTAGAAATTGAGCTTGAATCTAGAAATTCTATCTCAGCCTGTTGTGTTGAACACACAGTCACTGGTGTCAGTCGATATACTGCTGACATTGGTCTCTGTTGGTCCTTCCCTACCGACGTTAGTCTTTAGTCAGTTGATGTCAGTCACTGGGGATCTCTGTCTGCCGAGGTCATTATCTGTGTGGATCTGTATGGACTTGTACAGACTTCATACGGCTGCCAATAAAGCACAACCTATCTATTTTCAACCCCTGATCTGAATATATATGGCTCTAATACAAAAGATCTCTATCTGTATAATCTATTAAATCAAAAACCTAATAAAATAAATACCTACAAAGCTCTGTGACAACTTCTGTATGAAGTTACCTCTCAAATCTGTAAACCTCTGTGATAACTTTTATATGAAGCTATCTCTCAATTTGGTAATAGATCAGTGGATATTTCACAGCCTCTGAATCACACAAATTGAAGAGTTGATGTTCTCCAATGCAGATGGAATCTTAAAACCCTTGGCTCAGTCTTCACAGAAGAATTCTTCAATATCAAAATCAATAATCAATGCATAATCAATAATGGCCTCCATGAGAAATCTGTATACCCTCAAAATATATGCTTGCCCCAATTAGGGTTTTCTTAAATTAGAATTAGGGTTTCTAAATTATAATTAGACCAAATAATTAATATTTGATTAAATCAATCAAATACTAATATCTCCATCAATACATGTCCAATCAAGCCCAAATGAAAGCCAAGTAGAAAATTTTTGCTAAACGAAGCCACACCAATCTCCATCAAGACCCTCTAACCATCCTATCAGCCTATGAGGGTCGCATAATAGGCTGACCATGAACTCAGACCATGTCAACTGAAAAGGGGACATGACATTTTACAAGGCACCATTTTAGATATTATGGGTGTAAAATTCCATTTTGATTTCAAGGTTATTAATTTATTAGAATAGGATAACTACCTAGTGCTCCCAGGAAGGCCATAGTGCTACACCAAAAATACATATATGCACTTTAAGGAGAGTTAAATGACCTTTGAGAATGGAAATAAAAGGGTAGTAATCACCCTTTCAACTAATCAAAGAGATCCCTATGTGGAGGGTGTTGATCTAGAAGATGAGATTAACCATATTTATATTATGATACAAGGTGTCGAGAATCTCCATCCTTCTAAGTAGGGAGTGCTTTCCTAGGAATATGGACATTCAACCTCAAACACCACTGACATCACTTGTAACCAATGGATTGAAAAGGTGTATGAGGACATTGATTGTAGATGTTTATTGGTTCATGTAAAGGTGCCAATACCCATGAGGACTAGCTAGGTCCAAATTGATCATGCTTTGAAATGATGGGTCCCACACTAGGAGAAGAAATAAAAGAGGTTACTCTACCTGGGCAAAATAAATATTGAGGCACTCCTAAAATTTGAGGGGAGAAACCCAATGTAAAGGTATGTCAATGACCTTGATGTATGCATCCCCAAGGATATAGATAAAATGGGTGCATAGGTGTACACATTTAAGAGCATCATCACATGTTGGTGGGAAGCATAAAGGTATAAACTGCCAACCTGGCTAGAGGTGAAGGTGGTTATGTGTACTAGATTTAAGAGGAGTAATATTAATTGGATATCTTGATGTACTCTAATGACTTTGACCCCATGGTGCATATGCACCTATGTGAAGAGACATAAATATAATGCAGTGTAATTTCCATAAATAACTTATGGGTGCATGCCTTTATATAACTCTAAAGACATGGGAAAGATCATGATACATGATGAAATATATTCAATTAGGAGTATATTAAGGATAAGTTTTTGTACACCTTCTCCTTTTCCTCACAAAACTTTGAGTTGGTCAAACCATTGTAGGTAATTAAGAGGGTAGTGTTTGAAAACATGACCATCCTCAAGGAGAACTTGAAAGACATGTTTAGAGAAAAGGTGTTGGCACTCCTAACCTTATTTGAGGAATAAACACTCAAAAAATTAATCCAATAAGGAAGATGATGAAACTTGGAAGGAGCACTACTGGAAAACACTAACCACTAGAAGAAAGGTCATGTACTAAGTAGATGATAGCATTCCTACTGAAGAAGACCCCACTCATCTTCATGTTGAGATAACAAAGGGAACCTGATAGGTCATATATTCTCACTAGGAGAATAATGATCCATACCATAAACCACTAAAAACCATTAAAGTAGATATTAGCATAGTAGGAGAGATAAAGATGGTTACTCTAGGCACCTATTGGTCTGACATTGAGCTAGCATGCATCATAGACCTTCTAAATGTATTCCAATATTTATTCCCTAAAACTTATTATAATATGAAGGGCATGTACCCAAGACTTGGGAAGATGAGCATAAATCTAATAGATAAGACAAGACTGGTAAAAAAAGTGTGTTTATAGATGAATCCCAACCTATATGCCTAGGTAAAAATAGATATTAACATAATGCTGGCCACAAGGGTCATTTACCTTGTGTAGGAGTCTGAGTGGGTGAGCCCAATAGTAATATTTATCAATAAGGATGGGTGAATTCACATTTATATTGATTACATATTGTTGAATTTTTCTTACATCAATGACCCTTTCTTGACTCTATTCACCAATGAATTCCTATAAGGTATCACAGGTTGTGAAATCTATACCTTCATTGATGGTTTCTCTAGATACCACCAAGTCTAGATTGATGAGGAAGGAAAGCCTAAAACAACCTTTGTAACTAAATGGGGGTTTTTTATTACAACTTAATGACCTTTGGACTTAATAATGTGGCAGCCATGTTCTCTAGAGTGGTGATCACTGCATTCAAATATTTCATCCATAGGCTCCTCTATGTCTATATGGATGATTAGATGGTGTATGGCCTCATAAAAGACCATTATGACAACTTGCACTTAATGTTTGAGAGGTGTAGGTAATTTAAAATATCCCTAAACCTAAAGAAGTGCATCTTCACAACACCATTTCGAACCCTAGTTGGGTACATCATCTATAACTATGGTTTACTTGAAAATATAGTAAATATCACCACCATTATTAAACCACAAACTCCTTCCACTTAGAAATATGTTCGCACGTTTATTGAAATATGTTCTTACCTTTCTTGGCCACTGTGGACATTAAAAATATTTATAATGAGTTATGTGAAGATTTTTACACTACTAGAAGAACTTCTGCGTAAGGACAAACCATTATACTAGAGTGAAGCACAAGAGGAAGCCTTCAAGGACCTAAAATTCAGATTAGCTAGCATGCCTCTCTTGTAGTTTCCCAACTAGAAAACACCTTTTCATGTCCGTGTATATTCCTATGGCTCTATGATTGGTGGAATCTTAGCATAGCATAGTGAAGGAAAAATAGATCATCCCATCTCTTTTGTTAGTAGGAAGTTGAACTCAGTAGAGCAAAATTATACAACTATGGAGAGTGAGGCACTCACCATGGTCTATGCCTTATGAAAATTTAGACAATATTTGTTGGCAACATTGTTCATCTTTTTAAATGACCATAAGGTGCTCAATTAATTCATGAACAAGCCTATTTTACATAAGCACATATGAAAATGGATAGTTATATTCTAAGAGTTTTAGTTATCTATTATGGTTAAGCCTAGAAAGCAAAACTTAGGGCTAAACCATTTATCATGCATCAGTTCTTATGATGTGGTGGCACCGATTAAGAATGAAATGTTGGATACACAACTATACAGAGTCTAGCACATCCCAAAATATTTGGTGGAGATAACCACCTTCCTACCTTCTAGAGTTTCACCCTAGACTATGTCAAATGAGGAGAAAAAAATAGCTAGAAGTTTACACCGCCCCCTTTTAGCTCATCAGTAGAGAATTATATAAGCTAAGTAAATATGAATAATTACATTGATGTGTCTTAGAGCATGAAATATAATCCATCTTAAAATAATCACATGAAAGCATAGAGGGACATTGCACTAGAGATGAAATGGAAAGAAAAGTGTTGCAATCAGGCTTATACTAGCCAATCTTATTCCAAGATGTGAAAAATTGTGCCAAATCATGTGATATATACTATCACATAGGGAATTTTAACCATTAGGATGAGATTGCCCTCATCCCCATTCTTTCCCAAGTCTCATTCAAGAAATGGGATATTAATTTTATTGGGCTGATAACTCCCACAACATGATGTACATGTGCAAAGTATATCCTAACATCCACATATTATTTTACCAATTTGGTCAAGGATACATTGAAAAAATATTTCATAGATACCATATCCATGTGATTCATCTAGAAAAACATAATAAGCTAGTATGAGTGCTCAATTAGTTTGACTAGTGATGGGGGTACTCACTTTATCAATGAACTAGTTTGTATCATGTTGGATGAGTATATGGTGGTACACAACAAAATGACCCCTATCATCCATAAGAAAATGGCATAGATGAAGCATTTAAAAAAAATCTAGGAACATGCCTCACAAATATATGTGATTTTGGGTACAAGGATTGGGATGATTAAGTGTCGATAGTGTTATGGGAATATCACACAACCTTCAAGCCCCTAAATAAGGCTACACCATTCCAATTTGTGTTTGGCATTAAAGTGATCCTATAAATTGAATTATTGGTATCATCATTTCGCATCACACACATTAGTTTTTTAAATGACCAAGAGTCACTAAATGCAAGGATATAGGACTTATATTACTTAGATTAGATGTGCACTCAAGCCAAGTGGAGCTAACAAATAGAAAAAGCATGCCAGAAACTCTGGCATGATAAACATATAAAGGCAAAGATGTTGATAAAAGGACCATTGATTTTACTCTATAAATCTAAGTATTACAATCACCTAGGAAAACTATAGATAAGGTGGATATGTCCCTATATCATCCACCACATATTGGAGATAGGTGCATGTAAATTGTGCACATAGACTAGCAAAATGCTCCCTATAGATTTTAATGGAAATTGGTTAAAGCCATATCGATAATAGGATGGTGTTTGCACCTTGAGAACACTAACTACTTGGTCACTATTCAATTTAAGATGAGATGACCAAAATAATTTTTGATGCAAACCAAATGGTTCCTTTTTTGTTTTTTTTCTTTGGTGGTAGAGTAAGGAGAAAAATGAACCCATGTTTTGAGGCCCACCAAGAAATTCTACTAACACCTCACTCCTAATTCCAACTAGGTGAGTCGAGAACTTTCACTTCTTAAGTTATTGAGGCTATACACCTAATTTTTGGGTGAGTGAGGATGGTTAACATTAGATAAGGAAAGTGCATCAGACACCATGCACTAGATTCTAGTTATATGGAGCTTTTAATCCCCTAGTTAGAAGTTCATATGGCCTCTCATGCTTAAATCCAATTGGGCGATTCAAGCCCTTGAGATTTCCAAGAGTTCTTGAGGCCAAACATATAAGTTATGGGCATGTGAAACTCTCCAGACTTAGGATAAATATGCACAAACTCTAAGTGCATAAAATATAGTTTGCAAGGTTGTGGAGGTCCAAGGGAGAAATACTCTAGCACTTTCATGCATAATAATAATTGGATGAGTCAAACCCATTTTTTTTGTATGCACCTAGGGCTAGACACATAAGTTTTGGGTACAAGTAAGTTTTTATACTTAGAAAAAATAGGATCCAAGTGAAGACATACAATTTGATCGTGTGTAAAATAATGAAGACATACCATTTGATCGTGTGCAAGAGAACCAAAAATGAAGAATCTAATGCTAGAGGACTAGTACAAGGGATTTGTATGGGGTAGGATAGGCTAAGACAAAGATAAATCACAATAGTATGACCAAGATAAGTGTGCTTCAAATATAAGTAAAATAAGAAAAGGTAGAACTGAGGAGGATGAATCATGCACATGTTAGGCATTTCACCCAAGTTAACATAGTAAAGGTGAAGTTCATGCCAAGATAACAAAACACATAAGGGGACTCATCATAGATAGATGACATCCACCTATATTTGAGAAAAAAGTGACCATTTGAACCACAAGTCACTTCACTAAAATACTGTTAGGAGCAATGAATGTGATTGTGGTGAAAGCACAAATATATATAATAAATGAGTTGGTGGTAAAGGATTTTTGTAGATTTCATGGAATTTCATAGAGTTCAATAAATTTAAATGACTCTACACCATTAACACACCAATATGAAATATGGTAGATGCAAAAAGTGTATAAGACATCACATGGTCATCTGATCTCTATTACAAACATTATGCAAACTTGAGATTTCAAGAAAACTAGAGTGAAATGTAAACCAGTGTGCTGAAGCATAGAGACCTTACTAGGACATGAATTTGAGTACCCTCAAGCACCATAAGTGAATGATTTCTTTGTTGAGGAAATTACACTCAAAATAAGATTAGAATAGAGAGGTATAAGAAGAGGTTTCAGTAGGAAACAATTAGTATAAACGTTTTTTATTTCCAAGGATGCTATTAAAAGACTATGAAGCTCAGAGCCAAAGGTATAGTTAAAATTATTATGACTGTGAAGTGCCAGTAACAATTCAAGGTTTTGGAAAACTTATACTTTTTCACTTGAACACCAATAAATTTAGGATGGGCAAGAAGTAGAAGAAAATGAATTTACAACAACAATGTCCAAAATAGGCACACATGATAATAAAGCAACCCTACAAGAACAACAATACCGTAGGTAGATGGGTCAAACATCATGTAAATTAACCCTAAGGTGCTAACCAAGATGTACTATAAAGTAATGCAATTTAACCTAGAGGTCTTAGTAGGGGAGAATTGGTATTTTTTTGTGCATACCTATTAGCTAAAGGAGTACAACCATCATACTTCAATCTATGCACAAAATCTAATATTATATTAGATGGTGTATATAGGGAGAAATATGAAATAAGGCATAACACTTTTCAATGTTTTCATTCAAGATAAATTGATAGCTTCTAATGTAAATCAATTGTATGATTTGCCTTGCTTTAGGAAGCTAGAGGATCTATTGAAATTTGTTCTATCATTCATCTATGGATAGGGAGGAGAATAAGGATATCGATGCACCTTATTGGAAGGATAATTGGGATGCTAGATACCAAAATGGACATCTATGAAATGATGGGTGATGATGAAAAGGTAGAGCATGTTGCAAAGCTCCTAAGTTACTACAAGTGGGGATTCATATTACCCATTAAAGACTACAAATACCTAGGTATGAGGGAGGCCTCATGCCTTGTGAGCTCAAAACTTTGCCCTAGTGGTTATTCAACTGACATAAAAAAAATTTACCTCTACATCGTATGCCATATAGCACAAGGTATCATGTTCAACATTACTAAGTTTATTTCTAAGGAGCTTATGAAGAACATGTTATAATGTCACATAACAAAGGATACATTAAGGTAGGGCTCCATTCTCTACTGATAGTCATGGAGGAGATTGGCATACCAGATGGGGATGAGGATAATCTCTATGTTTTTCTAGAGCATAATGACTCCCTAACATAGAAATACAAGGACTTCACTTACCCCAGTTCCTTCAATGCAAATTATAAGGCATGTGTGATGAGATGGTGAAAAAAATATATTAATCTATTTAAGATAGATTGGTGCATCCCCCAAGAGTTCCCCAAGAGCATGTATGGGATGGCAACCTTTGTCATCATGCAAAATTTTTACATAGTGTGCTTGTTACTAGCCAATGGAAATTTTTTTGGCTAGATAAATCTCCCATACACTTTCTCAACCAAATATTTCAAGGATGCATTTAATATAATCCCGAATGAGTAAAAATTAGACATTCTAGTGAGGAAATTGGATATGTTCGTTATGGTATGAGTTTATGTACCTAGATGGGAAGGCCAAAAATGATGAAGAGGATGAATTAGATCGTACTAACATCCACCTTGTTCAAGAAGTGATCATACTTAGCTACATCCATAGTCTATAATATGATATGAATCCCAGAAAGAAGTGCCCTAGCTCTAACACCAAGAAAATTGATGACCCCCCATCAAGATTGATGATGAAAGAAAATTAGTACTAGCCAAAACAAGGAAGTCTCTTAAGAATAAGAAAGGGGAGACACTAGAATAAATAGATGAACACATAAATATTTTTATCACCTTAGGTGATAAAGCATCTCTATCAGCCCTAACAAATAAGAATGTAAATTTTGTGCCAAAGACTACTTTGATCTTAAAAGAGAAGAAAAAGAAGTTGAAGTTCTCATTTGTAATTCCCACTATCACCCTAGCAGATATAGAGGTGTAAGAAGAACTAGAGAAGAGGGAATAAGTTATAAATGGTGTGTATATTTTTCCTAAAGAAGAATCCTCATCTAGTGAGGAAACTCTCCCACTACCCTGAAGTGAAGAGGTAATATAGGAACAAGCTTGGAGGAAGCTTAACGTTAGCAACATAGACATATAGAAGGCATGAGATATATATAAGAGGAAAGAAAAAAGGAGAAAGGAAGGAATGATGTATAAAGGAAGTTAGGAAGACAAATAAAAGTGCCTAGTAGGGGAGAAATTGATGAAGAGCCTAGGACGATGGAAGTACAGGAGGATCTCCATGGTGGCACTGCTACTACACATGGAGAAGTAGGATCACTAGGTATACCAACTGAAGAAGAGTTAAATCATAAATGGAAGGGAATGGTCTTGTATTAGGATCAAATTAACACAATGTTATAATTTCATTGTAAGAGAGAGACCATGAGGGCCAAGGGCATGTCCCAAACTAAATTTGATAAAGTGGAGGCCGAGGAGATAAGGGATGAATATGAGAGAACCAATACAATCATTAAGAAGAGGAATATGGAAATAAAGAGGAAATAGAAGAAGGCTAGGAAGTAAAAAGAAGATAAGTATGTCACAGACATATAACCTATTAAAACCAAAATAGTAGAGGTGTCTAGCACCAACACCAAATCGATATAAGAATCTATAGAACATGCATACCCTAGTAATAAAATGGAACCTAAAGACAAAGAATGTGATGTTGGTGCCTCAAAATAACAAACACAAAAAGAAGGAGAAGAGTAGGATAGAACTAAAAAGGGACCTATAGAGATTCATGCACAGAGTCATAAGAAAGAGAAGTAAATGATAGGGAGATTAAAAAGAATAAACACCCCTATAGGAAAGAGAGGAAGAAGAAGGCACTGAATAAGAGAGTAGTATAAGCAAAGAGGCATATGAGTAGAAGGATCTATCCCTTGAGAAAGAGGAATTTGAGCCAAGATATGGAGAGAAGGAATAGAATGGGTTTACCATAAGTGAGGACTTATACATGTTGGAATACATGCCCTCTAGAGATGCATAAACATTAATGTGCCATCAAGTATCCTTTGTACTTTAATAATAGATGGATGAGGCCCATTTTGAGGTGCCAACCAAGGTAATATAGATTCCTGAGAAACTAGAAGAGGGGCATGAATACTAATTGGTATACCCTTGGGACATGAACCGAGTAAGGTCAAATAATGACCTCCTTAAGATGGCCTCCAAGGTGGTATGCAATAACATCATTAATGGTGTTCGTGCCACCAAATGGAAAGATATTGTACTAAAGTTAGAAGAAGAACTTAGCACCATAAAGATAAAGCTCAAGGAGTTGGTCGAGTATGTTGAAGAGGTAAATCCATCCCTTTTGGATGGTACTAACACTTCCCATCTTTTAAAAGTGGATAACGTATGCACACCAGTTGAACAAACGATCCCTCGAATGAAACTAGTATAGGAAGAGGAAGAGGACACTTGAAAAAAATAAAGAAAGATCTCAATAAAAATTTATATGAAGTAGAGGACCTCTTTAAAATACTATAGGAACATGCAAATGACATTAATTTCATCTTTTTCAACTTTTCCACCCAAGTGTTAGTCATCGATGCATGTCTCCAAAAGGTGAAGTGATAAATGGATGCATTAATGAATCAGGGATTCACTATCATTAGGGATGAGTGCAAACATATAATGTAATGGGTGAATACATTAAGATCCCAACTAAAGACCCAAGAACAAGACTTGGAGGAGCTTTTCTATGCCTTTCAGACAAAGGTAAGTGAATAGAGAGCCATCCTAGATGGTAGGTTCCAAAAATCTAAGGAAAGGCTAGGGGCTTTTAGGAAATAAATTAAAAACATGGATGTACTCATGCTCAAGGCTCCCTCTATGGATATATATAATTCCATCAAAGAAATCAATCTCAAAATCTAGGGCTTCAAAAACTTCTAGGTAAAATTATAATATAGTGTGCCCAAATTTTGTGTAGCTAAAGTGCTAGAAGGATAGTCCATGGGTGGAAATAATTTTTGTATGGGGTAATGTTGGGACCCATTTAATTGTAAGTAATAAATCTATGTCAACTTGACAAACACATAGGCATGATTTAACATTTTGGATGGTTTTTTTTTGTCTTCTAAGTAGTGTCAGTTGGTTGATGGCTAACAATTTCAAGTAGCATTGAAAACTAGGTGCATAGAATAATGACCATCCATTAAAGATAAGTAACTCCTTTTGAATCATGAAACATTAGGAAATGGGTGCATGAGAAAACAACTACACATTGAAGTCAAATAATAATGAGGATGGTGGGATGTGTACCTCTAATGCTAGTTCAGCAGTCAACATGCCCCACTCCCCATGAACTTAGGATGATCTAAAGATTTTAAAAGGAAGTTGAGTTTAGATGGAGGAGAGGAGAACTAGAGTAGTCAATCTCTATAAAATTATTACTAGAATACTTTCTTAGGCTTAGAATTCAACTCTGGATATAATTTGACACTCCCCTTTGTAACATCAAAGCTTGCCTATGAGCTTAGGCCTTACCAGTTTATGTTGAGCTCTACCATAGTTTATATGGACTATATATACATTATGATTTAATGTATTTATGAAGAATGCTTGGTGAAGATAGTTAAATGGACTAAATGTGTCAAGTGTTAAATTTTTATTGATTACATGCAATCTTCTATCGAATGTGTGATTGAGTCTTCATGAGCTTCCAACCAGGTTTGTTCATGGTGAACTTGTGGATGAAAATGAGACCTGTGCTGGAATAGGAAATACTATAATTATGGTAAATACCATGTACATCAAATGAAATCCATGCATAAGTCTGAGACCATGCCTAACTCCCTTAACCTGACTCCTAATTAGCCTGAAAGCACCTAAATGCCACTGAGAATATAAATCAAAGGCTTGCACCAATGAATAACCAATCATCATTGCACTAACCCAAGTCCCTTTAAGAATTGAGTTATCCCATAACACAACTAGCCTGACATAGACCCTATTCCCTTTTCTATTATGCTTCTAGTGATAACATGAGGGTTTTGCCTTGTGTATATTGATCCCAGTGCCACCAATTGTTAAATGTTGAGAACCTTAGGAGTAGTCAGGGCCTATGCCTCATCAAAATAAGCCTAAATCTGACCTAGACAACTAGGTAAGTGCATGACTAGTCCCATGACCTGAAAGACTTACTTTACTAGAATATTGTCTCATGATTTGAAAATGGGTCACTAGAAATTTTTCAACTTAACATTTTCATTCTATTGAGGCTTAGTTTCCTCTATAATAATGCCTAAATCGATGATATTTTTATTGTTAATATCTTGAATAAGGTGTTTGATCTTGAAATATATATTACTATAGTGTTCATTGCATCTATGGTAATCACAATATCCATTAATATAAAATGATTTTCTTTTAGGTCTACTCTTGTAAGCCTCTAGTGGTGGAGGAAGAGTAATGAGATTTTAACTAGAAAAAAATGGAGCAATTTATGAGGTAGTGTTAATCTATAAAATTTCATTATTGGTTGATCTTATAAATCAAGCTTGTTTGAAGGGTGAGAAATAACATTGGCAGTGACTTTTCATAAGATTTAATATCTTTTTTATTAAATTTATAATATTGTTTTCTTTGAAACTTCATTATGAAAGTTTAATATATGGAAGTTCATATTTAGTCTTATTCAAAGTGAGAAGTTTGAATTTTTTTCTCTTATTGTATGAAAATGTCCATCAAATGATCTAATTTAAATGAAAATGATTGACTCATGTAAAAGTGCAAGTAGATTTTTAAAAAAAATATATATCTCATAATCTATTTATATACCAAGATGTTGGTCATTTTTTCAAACATGCTCTTGTAATGAAGGACATAGTAAGTCATATGCTCATTAATTCCTTTCTTAAGTTTAGAAATTTGTGAACAAGAATTAGTTTCATTAATGTTGATATAAAAATGTTTCAGAAATTTATCTACTAATGAATTAAATGATAAGATTTTTTGGATAGGTAAATCATAGAACCAACACAAGTCATAATATTTTAATCTTCTTGGAAACAACTTAGTTAAAAACTAGTCACTGAAAGCATTATCTAAACATGCTACATGAAAAGATAGAATATGTTGTTCTTGATCTCTTTACCTTCATATAGTGTATGTTTAGGAGATAAAATTTATGTAGGTAAATGATATGATGTAATATTGGGTGCTAATGGATTTCTAGGAAAGTATTATTAATTCATTTATTATCTATATTTTGGTATGCCTTTCTCTAATTATAGCACCTTATCATGAAAAACTAAAATACTTTTCAAGAGGGATTGTGAATTAGGAACGGTAGGTGAATTAGTATGTGAAGATATAAATATATCATATGATTTTTTTGTTTAGGCATAGGCATACATATCTATTATAAACTTGTGTTTTCCCCAAACCCAAAGGTGTAAATGTAATGATACTATCAATATTAGATGTGGAAACCCCTACAGTAGGGTTTATAATGTGAAGTGGTTCTTATTATGCATTGTTAATATAATTTTTTATTTGTTGTGCACTTTTATAAGCTAAGAGGATTTGGAATATTTTGGGTATGTTTTTTTGGTATTTGACAGAGTATTTATTGAAACATTGACAAATTTTGTACTTATTCATGATCCACTCCATTGAGTTCATCAAGATGAATCTAAACTAAGCCTTCATTATTATCTTGTGAATTATGATAATTTTCTTGAATATATTGATAATCAATTTGTTCATAAAAATAATGTTAAACATTATTTTAATTAGAGGAGTTTGCCTTAAACGTGGTCAAAGGTGTTTGAGTATGTTCAATATGGCCCCAACTAAATCTAGAATTATTCCTTTAAGGAATAAGGGAGGTAGGTATTTTATATGGAATAGAAAAATAACATGGAAAAGATAGTATAAACAATAAATGAAAATATAATGTTAGAAAAATAAGAAAACATTTTGTGTATGAAGATTTGTAAATTCCTCTAAAATACAATGTCAAAACATAGTACTTTCAGTGTTAGATATCAAATCTAAGGTAAAAATAAATTGCTTTTAGCGTTAACTATTCAAAATAAAGTTAGTTTAGTGTTAGATATTATATCCAAGGTTTAAATAAAATTTATTTTTGGGTCATATGTTTATAAATTTATCTAAATCCTAAGACAAAATAGTTGAATAAAAGCTTGAAAATTTTTATTGTTTCACATGCATGTTTTTATCAAAAGTTAGAATCAATGTCTTTATTAACTTTAATTAAGATAAAATGAGTATAATGGTAATAATTATGTAAACACCTTGTAATTAGAATAACTATTATAAAGGTAATTAAATTGATAAATCTTGAATGAATGAAAATAGATAACATTGGAAAATACAAAGAAAAAAATAAAACCTATATGATTTCTATCTATAAGCTAATAATATATGAAAAAAAATGATTATACTTTAACTTCCATAGATATGATTATGTGCATGAAATTGAAATAAAAGCTGTAATTATTTTGGGTCAGGATTGACTAGAATGTGACATAATCAACTACCACTATTATCCTTTGTGGTTCAATATTTACCTCTATGTAAAAATATAATGTTAGTGGCAAAATCACATGTGCTTGCTTAAAATAGGTCTTTGTATGTAAATTTGACCTTTGAATGTGCGAAAAGGACCTAAAAATGACTTATTCAAAGTTGAAACCATAATAGGGATTATAATAGATGAAAACCTATAAAACTAAATGGGGGAGTGTAATGGACTGAGATGAGCCCAATCACCCCCATGATGATTGAATATTGCCTATATATCTAATGCTTAAAGGAGGGATTTCAATCTCACATAATTCTCCCACTTAGATTAATTAATGCAATTGTGTTCTTTTTGTTGCATGTATGCTTCTATAGATGGATTTAATACATGATTAAAAAAAATTATTGAATCAGATAAAAAAGGATCATCACTTGGCTAAGGGATGATTCAAGTGATTATTATTAAATTTATAAATAATAGGAAATTATTTCTTAGTGTGCAATAGTATATGTGTGCCCAAGTAATGAAATTGGCAAGATTTTAAATAATTGACTTAAATGTGAATTTATTGTAATAAAAATGGGCAAAAAATCATGCTAATTATCTTGAAAATATGTACTAGCCTATAAGGAAGGGTTTAACATTGATAACTAGCTATTACAAGAGGGAAAGGACATGATTGACCCATAAGGACAATATCAACTTTCAATCCCATTCAGTATGGGTTGATTATGTCTTATGAAGGGTTAAGATTGAATTTAGAAATTTAATTGTTTGTAAAGATGCTTAGAGATGATTTTATAAATTAATAAAAATATTTTATTCATGAAACAACAACTTAGAAAGGGATAGGTCTATACAAGTACTTAAGATAAAGTGATGTAGAGAAATAAGACCAATTTAAGTGCTCAAGTCAATTAAATTAAAATTAGGCCAAAATGACATTATCAAGTACTCATGACAAAATTTGAGTATCTACATATGATAATGCCAAAATAAAGATAATAATGTAAGTACTAAAAATCTATCTTAAGAGGTGGATAATAGATTCAAAAAATTAAGTTTTTGAGGGATCTCAAAGTAATCATATAGGTTTTGGAATTGGTGTTACAATTTTTAGTGTTAAATTAAATTTAAATAATGTTTAATTGATTAAAAAAATTATAAATTAAATTTATCTAATGTAGTGTAGGAAAGTGGTTTTACATAAAAATGAAATACATCTACCCACATTATTTTGAAATCAAATCCAATCAAATTTAATAAAATAAAGTAGAAAAATTAGACCTAACTATAAAATAATAATAATTTAGAATAATTTAAAAGTGTGAAGAGAGAGAGAGAGTTATAGAAGAATATATATAATGTGTGAAATACACACACACACACACACACACACACACACACACACACACACACACACACAAAACTATAAATAGATAGTGCACAGTAGATAAAATAGTAAATATGAACAAAAACACATAAAAATTAGGTGAAATGGATAACTTCAACCAAAATATTAACATTATTTTAATGACATAGATAGAACCATAGTAGTATGCTTATATAAACTCTTATATGTCTCAAAAACATATTTGACAACCCTATTCCTCTACTCCTAGGATTTGAAACCTCACTCACTCTTATCGATTTCACTTTCAGGTAATAGGAAAAAAATATCCTTCCTTAGAACCCTAATAAGCCCAAAACACCTTGAAACACTATAAAGAATAGATCAAATTAATGGGACCATGTTTTATCTATCTATTATTAGTGATCCCCTAGAAATTTGAATTGTTTGTAAATTGGTAGACAAGTATAATGTGATTCAGTGGGCACTCAAGTGTAATGAAAGTCTTATAATCCTCATCCTTTCAATGAATGTAACAAGTAGTAAATGTTATATGCTATTCTCTAAATTATTAAATTTTGATTTTGGCATGGGGATGCTTCTTTAATAAATAAAGTCATTGGTTGTAAAACATAAATATATTACTATTGTGTTAATCTTTTTTTATCTTGAATTCATTAGTGAACTTATGTATCTATAAACATATTGAATTCAAATTAGGCCCCTAATAGAAAAAAGGTTGGCACACAATGGTAGGGAATATACAGAAAAGGAGGAACATAAATTGTAAGGGGCCCAAAACAAGGGTCAGAATGGCCTACTAAGAAGGTTAAAACAATATTAAAGGTAAAACTATAATATATCACAACCGTACTCCTAATGTTTTTTAAAAAATTCCCAGAACAAGAATAAATATGGGGATAAAATTTAAAATTGAGAAGTTAAATAGAAGAAAAGAGAAAAAACAAGGAGAAATATTGAATCAACAGAAGATTTTTTTTAATTTTTAGTTCACTAGTATTAGTTAACATTAGCATAACAATAAATCACTTGACATAGGCTAGATATAACATAAAATAAATCCAAGAACATAATTCAAATACAACCTATGTGCTTAAATAGTAAACTAGCATAAAAAAATTATTTGTAAAGTAATGATCTTGAAAGAGAATAAAATCTGTTGAATTTTGACAAATATTTTCTATTCTTAATTCAAATGATGGATTTGGGTTGTGAAGGTGTGAAAAGTGTTATGTGTGAAATTTGACTATCTAGATCTAAAAGGGTTAATTTTGTGCTTTAGTGATACCACTAAATGTGCCCTAAAAAAAAATTCGACTATTTAATTTATTTTTTGCATTGAATATGTACTAAAAAAATGTTATAAACATGTAATTTTTTGTAACTAAACTATAAGATGCCATATAGTCTTATGTATTTTCTTTCCATAAGTCTCAATTTAAAAATGTTTGATTTATCTTATTTTGTATTATTGACCTAATTTGGAAAAACTAGTTTTAAGAGGAGAAGGAAATGAGTTAACTTAGAGGGGAAACTTTCAATAAGATACAACTACATATCTCACACATTTGATTCAAACCAAATTTATCTCTTTGTGCAATGTGAATCGAACTTTAACTAACTGATTCACCACCTCTTCTCTATGTGAAATGAAATTACATGAACATTAACCTATTCTTATTTTGGTATAATATTCAACTAAAACCCTTGATGAAAACTAATAAGGAAAAATTTTGGTATATATAATGTTCCTAGACTTGAATTCATCTTAATGGTATTAAATTTTAAAATACTTCTTATTCTTATTTTCTCTTCCTTGATTCCTTCTTTTTGAAATGTCTCTAGCTAATTTGTATCTATATACTTTAAAAATTTAATTTAAATATTTATTGGCACACAAGTCAACTAAATAAAAAATAAATAACTAGCATATATGGATCTAAGTAGTGAAATGAATGTAAAAAGGATAAAATACCCATAAAAGGACAATGGATAGATTCTATGGGCCTCCAAATTTTCCTAAGACAGATTTTGTGGGTCATTGAATAACCTAGAAGAATAAAGACAAGAGAATGAAGGATAAAAAAATAGGCATGTGGGCATAAGATCAAAATACCACATGATCACATAGATAAGAAAAAGGATGGAATCATAATCAAAAGCACTGATAAGACCCTAATTAAGACCAATAATCCATATAAAAAAATGTACTAAAAGAATTGTAACAACAAGACCTATACCAAAATTAGATTTTTATATAGTGAACATCACTTTATGTTTATTTATGAGTGAATGCATGCATGCATGAAATTAAAATAATACATAATCAAAGAGCATATCATGACTTACCTAGGGAAGGAAAGATGGAGCATTTATGTGCATCTATCCACACATTGATTATTTAAAAAATTATTGTTTACTTGTGAAAAATGGCCATATACCCAAAATACTATAAGCTCAATGTGAAATATTATGATTTGAAAAAACAAATTTATAAATTAGCATAGAAATGACTACACCTAGTGGTACTTGAACCATGTTGTTGTAACTTGTAACCAAAACTCTATTTTTATTTTTTTGATTATTCTAATAAGAAATTTTTAGAAAATACTTAGACATATTTAGAACTTCTCAAGTTGTTTTGACAACCCAATCCACTTCTTGCTTAACAAAGTAGAATTTGTAACTTTTTCATTACTCTTATTTCACTCAAATTTGATTATGTATTTACTCAATAATTTTTATCAATTTTATTTTATCTTGAAAACTCTTTCCAATATCTACATATGTTTTATATATATGCTTGTATGATTTTAAAAGTATTTTTAAAGCTTCAGCTATATAATTTTATGGAACATAATTTGTTTAAACATTTATTTTGAGATGAGTGAACATAGGAGTAGGTTTTATAATCCTTAACGTCAAAAGGGGGGCATATATATATATATATATATATATATATATATATATATATATATATATATATATATATATATATATATATATATATATATATATATATATATATATATATATATGCCCCCCTTTTGACGTTAAGGATTATAAAACCTACTCCTATGTTCACTCATCTCAAAATAAATGTTTAAACAAATTATGTTCCATAAAATTATATAGCTGAAGCTTCAAAAATACTTTTAAAATCATACAAGCACGTGTATGTAATCATAATAAAATATCATCATTTAAAATCCTTTAAGTATTTTCATAAAGCATATTTAACCATTAAATATAATCATATGAATCTTAATGGTAACATAAATATGTAACATGTATAAATGTAACCACATATAAAATATAGCATCATGTAAAATCTAATGGTGATACATAACTCTAGGGAGTATGGGGATTGAAAATGAGGGAAAATCATATGCCCCACCTGTAGTGAAGAGGGTATACATGTAATGCACTATGTCAAACCATGTAAGGGTAACATCATGTAGGGTACCATAAGGGTATGCACCCTTAGGTGAGGATTATATACTATGGGGAAACTATATGTCCTGATGTGACTAAGTGGTAGGGAATAATTGTATGCCTCCAATGTAATTAGGTGCACAAATATATCAATATATATAAATATATTTATCATGTGTGCAAACCAAGCATGTAATAAGGTGCATGTAATATAATTTCATAACCCAATGTTGAAACATTATTAAATTTATAAACATAAGGGTGTGAGAGGATCCATATAAGATATCCATCAATAAAACTGAAGGAGAAAACATGTCTGAATAATATGACCCTATAGGTAGTAGGAAATGACACTAATATGGTGAATTGTTTTTTTTGGCGTCATCTATAACTAGTAAATGATTTATGAAAAAAAAAATCATTGTTATGTCCCTATGTGTAAAATTATATATAGATGTCATTAATAAAAATCATAGGATAAAAATGGATTAAAAAAACCTCAAAGGTGATAGGCATGCTCAATGGCATGGAGAATGCAATGATTATAAGAATGTATTTGTAACATAATATATGGAAATGAAGAAACTATGATTAAATTGCATGCACAATCATATGTTATAGTGTATATGTCAATTAACATCAATGTGTATAGGACGTAACCATTTGGGTAAGTGCAAAAAGTTGGGGGATAAAAAGGGGCCTTATAGTGGACATGTTTTTCCTAAAGTTTTAAGAATATAAACTTCTATAGATTATTTGAGATGGTTACACTGAAAAATTGAAGATGGTATAAAAACATGAATTGTATAATTATGAGTCTAGTTTCCAAATAACTAATTTATTTTGAAAATGGTTTAAGTATAAATTTGTAAAACATATAAAATTTTAAGAAATCCTATTTTTTAAGGAACACAAATTAGATAGTCATTTGTATTGTGCAACCCTTTTATAGTAAATATTAGTATTTTTTAAAACCATTTTGTGAAAATTTATATAATATCATATAGTTTTTTACCTTCATTTTATTCAAAACATTTAATGATTTATTTTATATAAATTTCACATGTAAATAAATATTGAAATTTGATTAAAAAAATGGATAGATGGTCATACAACATACATAACTACCTAAAAGAAATGTTTTTTTTAAATGTGTATAGAATTAGGCCTAGTTTTTGACCATATAATTTTTTTCATATTTGGATCAATGAAAAAAACTATTTAAACATATATATGCATGCATATTCATGGAATTTAGTGGCCTAAAAATACATACTTAGAAATCAACATATATATAAATATTAAAATAGTTCAAAATTTTAATAATCATATATTAAAAAGAGGAGAGAATTCTTTTCATTATGGTAATAATTTAATGAATTGAATTGTTGAGATTCATAGTTTATTTGGTGATGGAAGCTGAGTTTTATTATTTTTTGTCAAAGGTATTAGATTTGGCTATGTGTTGATAGGTCCCAATATTTTTCTCAAAAAACTAATCCATTTCCAATCCAAACAACTTAGTTTTTGAATTTACTCATAACATACCATGTACGCGTTATAATGTGAATGTGTTATGTTCACATTATAGGAAAAAAACAATAAATATCTATTATCAGGGGATTTTACATACCAAATAACTAATGTGCATACACACTATAGTCTTAATGAAAATATTGTTGGGGTAGAATGCAAGAAGGGGATGAATTAGGTGGGGTGGGATATTTTACTAAAATTAAGGTTAATTAAAATTTAACATATATGTTTTTTTAATTTTTAAGTTGACCCTAATTGTAAATAATATAAATGTAACATTATAAATTTCAACTTATATTTCAAAATTTATTTTAGTAAATGGATGAAATTGTAATCACTTTGCATCTGATAGAGTTGTTATCATAGCTACATGTCTTACGATGTGTGAGATAGTTTTTTAAAAATCAATTCGGTCATTACTTAGGCATTTTTAGTGATTTAGTATTTAATTTAGAGATTTTAGGGCATGCATTTTGAAACTGATGTCCACTTTGGGGTAAACATATAGTCATTTCTAAGGATTTTTTGCCTTTAGGATTACTTTCTAGCATTTATAGGAGTCCTAGGTTTAGCAAAATTGAAATTTAAAAACAACTCACTTTAAATTCAAAACAAACTAGTATGATTGGGAAAACATAGGTCAAATTGATGATCTTAAAACATAAAATGGCCACTTTGTGTTGATTTCATATGCCCATTATCCATCCCTCATATTGCATCATCCCTAATCATTCCCTCCTCATCCCTTCTCATCCCTTCTCGTCCCTCCTCATCCTTAATCACTTCTTAATTAACCCTCACCATTCCTCATCATCTCTAATCATTTTTTCATCAACCCTAATCACTCCCTCATTGACCCTCACCATCCATCATCATCCCTAATCATTTCCTCCTCTTACCTCATAATCCATAATCACTCCTTCCTCATCCCTAATCACTCCCTCATCATCCCTAATCACTCCCTCATTGACCCTCACTATCTTTCATCATCCTTACTCACTCTCTCCTCATCCATATGCATCTTTAATCACTATTAATAACTTGATGGTGGGTTTAGTGGCTTTCTACATGTGCTTGATTGGATTTTGTTCTATTTTTTAATTTTACTCACTCAAATAAGGCCCAAATAAATGTTTATTTTAATCATCCTTTTTCACTCAAATAGTGAACTTAGAGATATCATTTGATTATCTTGAGTATTTAAATATATATTAAAATATATGCCCAAACTATCGAGAGAGATAGAGTGTATCCAAAACCATAGGCTAGAATAAATAGGCAATCAAGTAAGAAAAGGGTGGGATTAAATTGTATTACTTACATATATAGATCAATATTTGGGAATATAAGAATCCCAATCCCATAGTTAAAAACCCAAATTAGTATATATATATATAGATATGGGTAAATGGATAATAGTTGATAATTCCAATCCCAACCCCATATTTGAATTCTCATTTAAACTATATGTCATTGAGATTATATCCATATTAGACTAGATTTCTAGATAGATAGATAGGTTATCACTAATCCGATAGAGTGTGTTCTAATATAGTATCTAGTAGATTATGTTTCCCAATCCAACTTGATCTATAACCAGCCAATATATACCCAACTTGATCTATGAAGGGAATGAAGGGCATATTACTGTGCCCTAACACACACACACACACACACACACACACACACACACACACACACACACACACACCCAATTTTAAAATTTCAAACAGGGTCTTGTTATTAATATGAATATTTATTTAGGGGGATATGAACATTAAAACTATATAATATTATTTTTCTACATTTAAATTCTAAGGTTGATCTCATAAGTTTAACTTTACAAAATCTAAATCATGAAAATCAAATATTTAACTAGTATCTTAAGCTATTTTAAACCTTCAATTTTCATGAGTTGTTTTATCACATCCTAAATTCTCACTAAGTTGATTTACATAATTATTCATGGATTATTATGGTTATTAAATTTATTAATTACTTTTTAACTAATATATAAGTCATATGTTGTTATGGGTTAGTTTTATGTTGATTTGATTGCATGATTACATTGATACGAGTTAATTGTATTTGTATATACTTTACATCATGATCATGTTGAATTGTAGTTATACCAATGTTTTTTATATATCATGATGTTATAGGCTAACTACCTTATTGTAATGAGTTGGATGAAGGAGATATTCATCCCTAAAAACATTATGGAAGGAGATCATCCTCAGAGATGATGGCATAAATGGACATGTTGGGGGACGATAGAGGAATGACTAGAACCCATGTACACACCACATTAGACAGTACTCATTATATGCATTGTTTGAGTTTTTATCTTTGGTAAATTTTTTATGATTATCTACATTTAGATAATTTATTTTGTGTGTTATTTGTGTGTTTGTTCAATTTAATGCTTGTGCAATTAATTTATTATGATTGCATTGTGGATATTATACATAGATTGAGTGTATAATGTTACTGTGTGTTTATGTCATGTTATTGTAGTCATGATTGTTAATGATTTTTGAGAAAATAAATTTACATGAATAGTATCTATTTACTACTACCTATAGATTAACCCAAATATCTTTGTAATGTTTCAGAACATTAGCTAGTTATCATTATGATATTTGGAAAATATCATTAATGGATTAACAACTTCATATATAAAGATAAAAAAATATATTAGATAATCTATATATAATGTATTAATAACAATGATTACATTTTTATGATAATAATTATGCTTTGTTATAGTAGTGTGTGATTTACCTTTCTTAGATTAAAATAATATTATCAACTTACATTAGTTATATCAGTATTAATTCAAGATGATTTTGTTATCTTTACTAAGATATTAAAAAAAATTATATTACTATCCTAAAATATCCTATGAACTAAACCTAGTCAAATATTCTAATGCCTAAACTATGGTGATGTTTGAAATATTAATTTTAATCAATAATTATGTATATATTTAACCTTTGTGAAGTTGATATTCAGCCATCTGACATCAACATACCATGTAGAAAATAAAATGAATAAAATAATGATTAAGTAGTTTTGAGGAAAGTTTCAGAATGTTTGGTTTTTTACTTGTGTTAAACTATGGTTAACCTAGTAAGGCTAATAGATTAGTGCTTAATGTCTTTTCTACCTGAATAGAAAATATGGGATTTATGAAAGTGGTTGCATGTATTGCATAAAAAAATGGTCAATGGAGAAAGAATAAGAGGAGATATGATGAAGAGAATGAAGGACATGGACAATGAGGATAAGAAGAGAATTATTTTTTTGTTTATGTAGTTTCAATTTCAAAGAGTTGAAAAGGTTGGTGATGTTATTCTATTGTTTTAACTTTGAAAAATTCTATATGAATTTGTTACTTAGGGTCTTTAAAAACTATAACATATTAAATTAAATACAATTTTAGCCTTGTGGATGGCTAGACCATCCACAACACTAAACCTATATCCTCCAAATCCCTAGGAATGTAAATAAATTTAGTGTGCATCCATTAGGGTTAAATAGACTTAGTTTGGTAGGATGACATAATTCTATAGCTTAAATATAGAACCCTAGGTAGATGGTTGTTATAAAGACTTAGTTTGTTTTGGAAATCCTATTATATTTATATATATAATGAGATGTAGGTCAAAATTTTGAGCATATAGATGTAATATATAGGTCTCGTGTGTATTTTTATTTATATGAAGTCTAAGTTGATTTGATGATGGGATGGATCAACATATGAATTCTAAGTACTTTTGGTTATAATGTTCATTTAGGGATTAACATATATATATGGTGACTATGAATATTTGTCATTCAAAATAGTGAAAATAAATATGTATGAACAAAGATTATTTGTCAATCAAAATAGTAAAATATATGGACTATGCAAATATGTTTGTAATTCAAAACTGTGGGAACTTATGTATAGACAATGTATGTAATTATTACAAAAAACCATGGGAACATTTACATATGAACTAAGTTCATTTTTTTATATAAATTTGAGCATATATATATGTGTGTGTGTGTGTGTGTGTGTGTGTGTGTGTGTGTGTGTGTGTGTGTGTGTGTGTGTGTGTGTGTGTGTGTGTGTGTGTGTGTGTGTGTGTGTGTGTGTGTGTGTGTGTGTGTGTGTGTGTGTGTGTGTATGTATGTTTGTATGTATGTATGTATGTAGGTATGTATGTATGTATGGAATATGTTAATGAATATCTCATGGGTTATACTATCATCTCATGACATAGATTTATATACTAAGCTGAGATAAGAATTAATCACCTACCATACCCATTCTAAGATAGTTCAATATTGTCCCTTGACCCAAGATAGCTATCAAACATAGACTTAGATTTCACACTAAATTTATAAGTATAAACATTTTTTTCAAACATATATTTCTTCAATATTTTTAATGACAAACATACACACAATCCATATGTATTCTCACTATTTGATTAAAAAATTACACATAGTCCATTCATACATACATACATACATACATACATGTATGTATGTATGTATGTGTGTACATACATACATACATACATATATATATATATATATATATATATATATATATATATATGTATATATGTATGTATGTATGTATGTATGTATGTATGTATGTATGTATGTATGTATGTATGTATGTATGTATGTATGTATGGACTATGTGTAATTTTTTAGTCAAATAGTGAGAATACATATGGATTGTGTGTATGTTTGTCATTCAAAATATTGAAGAAATATATGTTTTAACAAAAAATTTATACTTATAAATTTAGTGTGAAATCTAAGTCTATGTTTGATAGATATCTTGGGTCAAGGGAAAATATTGAACTATCTTAGATTGGGTATGGTAGGTGATTAATTCTTATCTTAGCTTAGTATATAAATCTATGTCATGATATGATAGTATAACCCATGAGATATTCATTAACATATTCAAGAAATGAATGTTAAATTTGAATTTAACTAAACTAGTATCTTTCATACATATTTTATAGATAATGTGACTGTACTTGTTTATTGCATTAGAGTATTTGGTTTGAACACTTTATAAAAACTATTAATGTATTTTAAAGAACATAGGTTTTTATATGGAGCAAGTCGAAAGAGTCAAAATTATAAAAATATATATGATAATATATATTTGAATAAATACATAGAATGTTGTGAGGTATAAACACATAAGGAAACTATGCAAGTGTTTGTATGTTATAATTAGACATCAATATGATTTATTTAACACTTATAAAAACCTATAGTAAGTAAGAAGAGAATAATATTGATTTAAATAGTCTATTGAATACAATAATTTGTTTATTAATAATTCTTGAATATTAATATCTTATGATGGATCATTAATTTATTTTATGAATAGAAAATATTTAATGGTTATTGGAATCATATGAAATTATTGATTATAAAATATGACTGTTGATATCTATATATAATAATTACATATTGTATGAGTCTTTTTATGTGGTACATATATGGTTTGTATAAATTCACATATACATGAAATATATAAATACATTGAATTAGGTATTCATATACATATATAACATATATTAATACACTGGGAAATGTGTCTATATCTATAGTTTTATTTATTGTTAAAAATAAGTCATAGGATCTCGAGGGATGGGAATCTATAATTATATGCATATAGTCTCCTAAAAACATAACAAGATGTATAAATGAAATTTATGTTCATACGAGTTATAATTTGGTTTATGAGTTATTTAATTCTCTAAAGCTATTATGACTTACTATTTTTAATTGAATAATGTGTACAAAAATATAATATATGATATTGTTGGTTGTACTACATTCAAATTTACTTACAGAAATTATAGAACATGAAGTCTAAGTATATAATATACCTAGTTGGTATAAATTGTATTTGTTATGCTTATTATTTATATGACAAATAAGATAGTGGAATTCATTCAAATTTTTGATGGACTAAATGTATGTAATTTGATTTTTATTATGTTTAGCATGTTTTATACGTTCTAGTAGGAAATAATTTGTATGAATCTGTCAATTATATTTATATTAAATAAATATCACATTGTTGGTTCTAACTAAGTATTGAGATAGAATTCACTAGTTTATTTATAATCATTAATGTCAGATGAAGGTAATTTGATCAAGTGGTGTGTATGAATTTGATTGATCTTACAAATCAATAACTTTGTAAAAACTATGGCCAAAGTAATTTTTAGTTAAACATTGTCATTTAATATGTATGATTTATATTTTTATGTAATATCATGTTAGAACATATTTATTTATGGTACACATCATGTATTATAAATCTTACAACACACAGGTACTAGTTTGTCTCTCTGGATTCCCACATCGTCACTATCTACTCATCCATGAAGGGAGGACCATTCCCCAATTTTTAGATTATGTGTGGGATTGATGGTATATGGTTGGTGTGAAAAATAACTTATATTATGATTTCCATAGCCATAGTAGTCATTATTTATAGATTACACTTGATATTATCAGAGATACTAGAGTTTGAGGAACTCATGTTTCATGGAGCCTTGTATTTTGCATTATATTTATTATTGAAACTTTTTTATAATGAAATATAATTATTTAATCATTGTATATTAATATTAATTGGTGTATTATTATACTAGTACTGGCTATATTTTCCATAATTACTTTCTAGAATTAATGCATTCAAGCTCTGCTTATTTGTTTCACATGTTGCTAGTGATCATAACTAATAGATGTTTTATGTTTACTTTATGCTTAAAATAATTAGTATGTATACTAAGATCAATTATTATATTCTTATGGTGTGATATAATGAAAGAATACATGGATTTTTTTTAAAAAATATTGTGTTATTCTAGTAAATCCCAATGGAAATGTTATATGTGGTATCAGAGCTACAGCTCAAACTCTGGGACTTAATGAGTCTACTAAAATTTTTAGTATCCTTTTATTAACCATAAATGATAATGGTCTAAGATAAAATATATATTTAGGGTCCATAAAATATAAATAACAAAATACCTATATTTGATCTTAACCAATTTTCCACTGAGCAAACAACAAAGTTGGATCAGATTCTTACATCCATGAATGAAATTGGGGACAATATTATAGCCCTAGAATAGAAAATTCATGGACATGAAGAGGAATTCATCATGATGTGTCTAAGTGACATCCTCCTAAGTAGGAAACACCTTAAGATCAAATACATGAGGAAGTTTCTTAGGATGCGAGAGCCTATGTAGCCATGGACTTGGCTAGAGATATGAAAATGTGAATCCACCTAAGTTTGACAAATCCATTATGGGAGATGGTGATGAAGTATGGTTTCCTGAGATGGAGAATTATTTTAAGATAAAAAAAATACTCTTAGAGCACTAAATTAGCTTGGGGAGTTTACTAGTTAGCTCGATAAGTAGTTATAAGGTGGGCCAACAAGAAGTTGGAAATTAATCTTAACACAACCATGACTAAATGGGAGTAATTTGTGACATAGTTTAAATCACAATGGCTTACATAATTATAATTCGACCAAAATATTACATACTTTTATAATCTAAATAAAGGAGACCTATCGATGAATGAGTACTGGGAATAGTTCACCAAACCTAAAAAATATGTACCTCAATATCAAGTGGATGAGAGGTTTAGTATCATAATGTTTATCATGGGATTTAAAACCTATATTTGTGGAGAGGTGGATGTGCATGGATCATCTACCATAGACCAATCCTTTGAGAAGGAAGTCAAACAAGAATATAAATTAAAATTTGTTGCCCAAGTTAGAGATAAGTTTAAGTAAAAGTTTGGAAGTTCTAGGCCAACTTCAAAAAGAAATGGAAGAAGAGTAATGGAGACTCCAAGAGTTAGTTCAAGAGTCATAATACTATATTTAATAATTGTTCAGGTAATAGAACACTAGGTAATGGTTTCAAAGGTGGTTTCAGGGGAAACCAATAGTCTGACAAAAAGGGACCACCTATAGGTTGCTTCATTTATAGAGGTGACCATTTCTCTCATGAGTGTGCCCAAGATAAACAAAAGAAAAAAGGTCCTACTCCTCTCAACAAGGAATGTTTTAGTAATGTATTCATGTAATGAGTAATAATAGGCAAGATTAATTCCAAGCTTCACACATAGAACTATCAAGTATTTTTTTGAATATCCATCTTCCATTTTGATAGATAGAAGGGCTATAGATTTTTTATAGCTCCTAGAATATAAAATAAGTTATCTAAAAAATATGGTGTAATTTAAAATGCATGATTGGTATAATATGGGTATGATTCAAATGTCAAAGTTGACAAGTGTTTAGTATAAGTAGAGATTAAGTTGCTTGAATTCACAATAATAGTATATCTTTATGAAACACTAATAGGGTCATATGATGTGATCATAGGGATCAACTAGCTTTCAAAGTATAAATCCAAGGTTTATTACTACCTAAAGAATGTCGAGTGTCTAGATGAATTTGGAAATTAGATACAAATTCTACATAAAAAAGGGAGTTGAGGATTAGGTAAAATTTTATAATGTAACTCAGGAAAGCTCAAGGAAAAAGGTGCCAAAAATTTATTGTCAAGCTAAATGAAATAGAGAAATATAAGTAACCATCTATATATTGTTACCCTTTCCTTACAAATGTTCATGATGAGTTTTTATAGGAATTACTGGGAGTGCCTCCTAAATGAGAGTTTTATTTTTCAATTGATATCATATCAAGATCAGAACCTTGGTCTAAGGCACCATATAGAATGATAACTATCAAATTGGTTGAATTAAAGGCTCAACTTCATGACTTGTTATCCAAAGGGTTGATTAGACCAAATATGTCACCATGGGGTACACTAGTTATCTTTGTCAATAAGGATGGTACTCTTATACTTTACATTTATTATAGAATTTTGAATAAAGAGACTATTAAAATATATATCCACTACCCTGAATAGATGATATTTTCAATCAAATGTGAGGAAAAACATTGTTTTATAAGATTGATCTTAGATCAAGATATATAATCAATTAAGGATAAAGGATGATGATATTCCAAAGACATCATTTAGAACATGATATGGGCACTATGTGTTTATAATGTTACCATTTAGGTTGATAAATGTTCCCATAACATTTATGAATCACATAAACAGTGTGTTTCAAGATTATCTAGGTAATTTTGTTTTGGTATTTATTGATGACATTCTTATATATTCTTAGAATTAAGAGGAACATCTTCAACATCTAGAACTAGTTTTACAATAGTTTTGGAGGCACAAGTTCTATGTAAAGTTATCCAAGTATGCATTTTTCCAAAATAAAGCGTAATATCTAGGACACATATCTACAAATGGTATTTTAGTAGATCCCATAAATATAAGAGCCATTATGGAGTGGTCAACACCAAATAATGTTTATAGGATAATAATTTTCATGGGATTAGTGATCTAGTATAAGGATTTCATTTTGAATTTTTTTTAAGATAACTAATTTTATTACCTCTCTATAGTGTAAAAATCAAAGTTTTATCTAGTCAAATAAGTGTGAATTAGATTTTTTGGAATTAAAAAGAAGGCTTACTTCAACACCAGTGCTAAAATTTCCTAATCCCAATGGTCAATTTTCAATGATAATAGATGCATCAATGGATGTACTTAGAGGAGTCCTTATGTAGAATAGTATAATGGTATCCTATGAATCAGGGAAATTTAATCCTTATGAAATTAAATCTGTTACTCATGACCCAAAAATTACATTAATTGGTCATACTTTTCATATTTAGAGTAATTATTTGTTTCTAAAACCATTTGATCTTAATATTGATAACTTGGGTCTCAAGTACATCCTCACCCAATGAAATATGAATTCTCATCAAAGACACTAGTTAGATTTATTGTCTAACCATGATTTCAATTTCAACTATATCAAAGGTAAGTAAAATAGAGTAGTTGATGCCTTAAGTCATAAGAGGTACATAGTAGCCATGGATACTATCAATATTAATTTTAAATAGAGTGATTAAATTCTCTCCAAGAGATGAATTCTATGATTAGGTCAAAAAAGCATTGTGTGATAATGCTTAGAATCATAGGTATAATGGATAGAGAATAGAGAATGATGGTCTTTTGTGATACAATGGAGGGATGCACCAGATAAGGAGAATTAGAGGATCATAGTGCTAAAATAATTATAAAATTCCCCATATTCAGGACATCCATGAGTAACCAAGCTCATGGCAGAGCTTATACCAATATATTTATAGAAGGGAATCAAGAAATATGCAATGAATTTTATGTCACATTGTCTGGAATATCAATGTGTGAAAATTAAACATCTGCATCGATTGGATTTTTGTATCCACATGACATAACAAAATATAAGTGGTAGGTGATCAATATGGACTTTATTCAAGGGTTACAATTGTCATGTAACATGCATGACATGATCTTGGTTGTAACTGATAAACTAATGAAGGTATCTTATTTATACCAAGCAATTTGATGAATGATACACCTACTCTTATGAAAAAATTCATAAAGTGTATAAATTTAATGTATTTCCATATAATATTATTTTTTATCATGATCTGAGTATGATTTATAGGTTTTGGTTAACTCTGAATTCTACTTTGGGTATGCAACTAAACTTCAGCAATGCCTATCACCCATAAATTGGTGGTTAGACTGAATAAGTTAATCAAGTTTTAGAGGATCTTCTTCATATGTACTACATGGATCATAAATAAAAGTATAAAAATTAACTTTCATTGGTTGATTTTGATTAAAATAACTCATACCAATCATATTTTAATATGGCACCATTTGAAGCATTGTATGGAAGAAGGTGTAGGACACCAATTAGTTGGGATAGGTTGGAAGACAAGGTAGTCTTTAAAAATGAGGTGTTTTTAGAAATAAAAAATCAAGTTAGATCAATCAAGAAGAGATTAGATAAGGATAACGATAAGTAGAAGAGTTATGTTGATCTAAAGATAAAAACTAGGACATTTTAAGTAGGTAATAAAGTATTCTTGTGAGTTAAATTGTAGAAGATCTCTTTTAAGATCAGGAAGTCAATGAAAATTTCATTGAGATATGTGGGACCCTTCAATGTTTTATAAGTGGTCAATCATGTAGTGTATAGGATTGTATTTAAAACATCCCTAGATCTATTGCATAATGTCTTTCATGTATCTTATCTTAAAATTGATATAACTGATCCTTCACATGTTTTGGATTGGAATGTTTTATAGATTATAGATCTTTGGGTGGTCATGGTAGAACCAATTAGAATAATTGTCATTGGAAAACTTTGTTTGAATAATAGAGAAGTGTCATCATGAAAGGTCTTGTGAGACCAATACTCTGAGGATAGTGCTA
>JARHVA010009286.1:285000-336136 GCA_037957365.1 Torreya grandis
ATCAATTTTAGATGAAGGTAATTTGATCAAGTGGCATGTACGAATTTTATTAATCCTAGAGATCAATAACTATTTGAAAACTTTTGCCAAATTAGTGTTTAGTTAAACATTATCATTTCATATGTATGATTTAAATGTTTATATGATATCATGTTAGAATATATTTCTCTATGTTACACATCATGTATTAGAAATCTTATAACACATGGGTACTAGCTTGTCTCTCTAGATTCCTGCATCATCACTATCTACCCATCTATGAAAGGAGGACCATTATTTAATTGGGGAGATTATATGGAGGATTGATGGTTCATGTTTAATGTAGAAAATCACTAGAATGATGTTATCCCTCCCTCATAATAGTACTTATTTGGAGACTAAAATTGATATTGTTAGAGATACTAGAGCTCTAGGAACTCATACACTATGGAGCCTTTTATATTGCATTGTATTTATTATTAAAACATAATTTTTGATGAAATGTAACTATTTACTCATTGTACATTGACAGTAGTGGCTATATTATTGTACCAACCATGGATGGATTTTATATAATTACTTTTTGAGATGAATGTAGAGTGCTCAGTAACTAATAGATGTTACATTTTTACCTTATGCTTAACATACTTAGTATGTATACTAAGATCACTAATTAGATTATTGTGGTGTAATCTAATGAAATACTATATGGAATATAATTTTAAAAACTTTTATTATGCTATTATAGTAAATCCTAGTGGGGATGTCACATGTTTCAATATTCTATATTATAAGAAGTGTATCAATAAATATATCAATGGAAATTATACACATATATTTACCTCAATAGATGCATGGTAGAAATCATGGTAACATAGACAAGAGAATAAAAAAAATTATATTATGTGTATTATTGAAAATCAAAGATAAATATGCATGAGAAATATCATGGCACTAACTGTAAAAGTGATGCATAATAGATGTAGTAACCATGGAAGTAATATACAATCACACAATAATAATGCCACGCTCAAATAAATAATGTCACACATATAGATAAATAGATAAATAAAGAAGTTATATCACCCTAAGTAAACAAGTACAAACATGTTCCATATAATAAACAAGGGAAATAAGGAGTGTATATGAAAAATAAAGAAAATAAATGGCATTAAAAATATTAAGCATAGAAGAAAACACATCAAGCTTAAGAAAAACAAGAAAAATGTGCCAAACAATAAGCATATAAAAAAATCAAGCATAATAAAATAAAATATTTTTTTAGGAAGGGAAACACCAATATAAATAAGCATAAGCCACACTAAAATAGAAACAAGTCCAATTGGAACATAATCATATATAATAACTAAGAATGCAAAGGAACACTCATTAAAAGATAAACCAAAAAATATATGATCACATGAAATATCAATATGATAAATGAAATCATGAAAGATAAGACCTAAAGCATTGCAAGGAGATTCCCCAAAAGTTCCCCAACAATGAACGTTAAAGTCATGATGAAATTTTATAAATCACCCAATAGGACAATGGGAATTATCTCTTTTATTTTAGTGTCACAAAAGGTAATCCATGGCATGATTTGTAAATATGATATTTTACAAATAATCAAGTGGTGGAAATAGCATGGTTATAAAATTTTAATTTCTACCTCTTCAAGAGAATATTCTTTCAATCAAATTAGCCCAAACCAATTAATAAGGAAGCTAATTGAGAGATGGATATTCATAAAGATTATTTTATACATAAGTGAATCTTGAAAAATAAATAAACATTTGATATAAGGGTAGAAAAAAAAGAGTATTTTATGAGTTTCACACAGATATCTTAGTCTAAATAAATCACTTGCTAAAATACATTGTGCATGTTAACTAATAGCTACTCAAATATATAAACACTCAATTTAAGAAAACATAGTTGAGTGTCTAAGGCATAATTATTTTTGGATTTTATCCATAAAACTACTATGAAAGATAATTGACTATAGCAAATTGCTAATGTAGCACATCTAACTATGAAATCAATATGATAAAAAACAAAGCTTGTCACAACTAAACCAATTTAAAATAATTAAATGTTCCACAATGAACACACAAACTTCATATAATGATAATTTTAGCCAATAAATATATATTGTATTACTTTAGAATTAAGAAAGACAAACAATACAAAACAACCCACTCAACATCTTAAAATATATCTTAGCTTACTGATGTCTTCAAATTGTCTTCCTCCTTAAAGAGCATGATATATAGTGTATTTATAACATAGGATGGGCACTACCTCACCTAAAATAAAATTTTGCATGTAATTAAAATATGTCCATGCAAAATTATCCTAATGTTAAAGCATGAATAAATAAAAGTAAAATGATTTTAAAGCATAAATAGTTAAAAGTATCCTACAATTCGTAAGTCATTGGGACTTATCCCAAGTTATGTAAGTGACTACCTATTGACTCTGAAATGCTTGGGTGCATGTTTTGTAATAATTATCTATTTGTCAGATATTGATTATTGGTGTTCTGAATAAAATATTGTTTTGAGTTACAAAAATTGCATGATCTTCCAAAGGAATACAAAGAGTTCATCTAACTATAGTATATCTTTATATATTCTCTATGGTGTAAGTAATAAGATAAATTAGTTTTTTACTAATGATAGTTTTTGAATATATAAAATTCTCCTTCAAATTCTCCATAAAAGTGGTTGATTGAGTAGTGAACTCATTCATTGCAATGCGATTATTTTATGGTGAAAATAAAGAGGGAATGTTGGCCTCCTTTTAAAAATATAAAAATTTGATAGCACAAATCTTAATAATAGTCATTATGGGCTACATATCTATGAACCATTATTCCAAATAAACTCACATATGTACAACAAAAATTTGATAAATATTAACATCAAATAGGGTCATAATTTGTAGGCCTTGAAACATTCCTTTTCTAATTACTCTAGATATATTGCCCATTTTTGTCTCTATCTAATTAATCTAAGCTAAGTATATCTAATGTTTTTTCTATAACATATTATTTTTTAATTGGCCTCATAAACCCTTACTAATGATTCAACCAATAAATTTAATGCTTTTTCAATGTTCTCTACCATATTTTTATGGATAAAATCTTTAGTACTAATAGATAATATTATTACCTTTTCTTTCATTTCTTGTAATAACTTATGTATAATTAGATGAGAGGATATAAAAAATAGATTCCAGTTCTTCAATGGTTTCTCATTCTCTGCTAGGATACCCCTTAGATGATTATTTGACTCCTCTCTTCCTTTAATTGTTAATGAATAGAGATCCTCTTTAGTCTCACAAAGGGTGGGAGTTACACCTTATGTCTTTTTCATTTTTGTAATCCTCTTAAGTTTACTCATTGCCTACTAAAATTTAATCTAACCTCTAGCTAATTTTATATGATCATCTTTGGTTATAATTATTTTATTTGTACACTCTTTATCCAATCTTCCTCTTCTTAGGGAGAAATGATTGAGGTGGTGGGAGCTATAGATAGGGTCAAAATCATGGATGGGAAAAATGTAACAAATGAAGTGTAAGATGATGTGGTCATAGGGATAAATGGAAGAGCAAAAGTGGAAGAGGAAGATGTATCTAGTGTATTCATAAATATTTGTAATTGATAAGTGGTTGTAACAAATATAACATAATAAATTGTAGATTTATTAGGTATGAGCATGGGAATATTATAAATAAACCACTTACTTTGAGATATATATGGGTTTCACATGGATGGGTTGATGACACTAGGTAATCTAGACCTCATAGTCACCTTTAAAGATGATGGGATGTTCAATATTTCCATTGATAATAATGTGGACTATGGGATAAGGCTATGTGATTGAGATTTTAGTTGTGTCTTTTTTGGAGGGACATTTTTATTCAAAAAAATTAAAGTCATCATAGGTGGAAAAATTATAAATGAAACACTAGATAATATAGCAAACTATGGAAGGGTCATTTGCTATATTGAAATTATATTGGATACCATTACCGTTTTATTAGCTTGAGTTATTATTTTGGGAGTAGCTTTCCAACCTTGAGATCTGAGGGTAGCCTAAGACATTTTTTATCATATACATGATTAAGGATTGTATGTTTCATTGTTTGGGTAGGAGGTGTTAGGCCTTAGGTGAGCTTGGAGGAATGGGGGTGTGAGTGTAAAAATATTAAGTTATCCTAATAAGGGATGACACTAGTGTAATAATGACATCAGTATCAAAATAAAAGGACTATGGAATAATGTTGGATACCTTAGAACCTAAGTGTTCCCTCTCTTCCATGGAGATTATAATGGGGGAGGAATACCTTTCAACATCTTCTTCTTAAGAGTGGAATCTATCTCCAATGACTTCTGGGAAGGGAATTAAGCATATAAACTTTATTCTATTTGAGATTAAGTTGGTTGGGGATATGATTTAGCCAACTCTACATGTCTCATATTAGCATTGATCTCCTCATCATTCTCTGTATTCATGTAAATTATATCATGTGGGTGGGTACTATGATTTTACACCATTAATATGTATAAATTCACCTTTATATTTCTTGAAAGATCCCATTATCTTAGGTCATGGTAATCTAAATCAAATGAATACAAATGTGAAGGTAGTGCCTGGAGTGTTTTCCATGTTCTCAAAATGCTCCTTCCTATCCTAATAAGTATAGGAGGCCATGAATATTATTTATTAACTTTAAGGCATCCACCCACTCTTGAAAAAAAATTATAAGAAACCTCCACATTCTTCTATTTGTTTTGATACAAAATGGGTTAATTTTTGATGTACCATTAATATTACCTCCATCTGAATGATTGTAAATTATGGACAATACCAATAATATCCAATGTTTTAAATTGAATTCCTAAATTTTTTAAATACCCTTAGTATCATTGTCTCATTAATAAACCAATATAATGGAGGATATAAAAATTCATATATCTCCTTGATAAAATTCTCATTTTTAACACATACATTTTGGAAATTTACTTATGAATTTGAGTCTTTGAAGATAGAGATCATCTAGGGAGATATAAAATTTAAAAAAAAAATTGATATTGCATGTTGTTTCTAATATGTAAGAAATCATATATAATTTTTCCCTTGCTTAACTCTCAACACTTTATGCCTCAAATTATAAGAGATTACTTCACCCAAGGCAAGGACATGTTTGTCATTTGTGATGAAAGAAAGTAGAGGGACCCAAATCTTGTTAAAATGTGTAATGTCTATAGATCTATACAACCTATTTATAATTTCCATTCCCACTCTAACCCTTGGTATAAATAATATGATGATGAAAAACATCAATAGCTTCCCGATCAACCCAATTGTCATTGTCTTCCACCCAATCCTTGAGAATGTCTCTGATATTTTGGCTATTGAGCAACTCCAAAGCCACTACATGGTTATATATAAATGTGGAAGGTGGTAACCTATAATTCTTTTCAAAATCCATATATGCTATGAATTATATATTATACTTGATATTGGGTAATAAAACCATGTCATCCCTATAAGAAAACCTCATAAACATATCGAAGAAAAGGTTGATTCATGTAAATACCTCAAGCACAGTAGTTTATTAGTGTAGACATGCATTCTTAATATAAATTAAGTTTTAAAAATAGTTAATTTCATATTCAAAAACTCGCATAGTTTATGCATGACTTGCATCTATTATACTTCCTTGAATATGAAATTGTAATTTTTAAATCCAATAACATTAGCAATGAGAAATATGTTTGTATATACTTGAGTCAAAGTAGGAGAGGAATAAGACATCACAATTTTGGATATCACTTTCTACCTTGATTAAATATTCAAATTCTCAAATGTAGGTGGACGTAACTCAAAAATTCACTACATTTCTTGAAATTCTATTGGATTTTTTCTTTAAAAAATTGGTATTTGCCTATGGAAAATAATAATTAAATAGAATTATTTGTATCATACAAGTGCATCTAATGAGGAAGGTGACATTTCGTAGTTATCTTGGACATTTTTTCCAGTTATCATTTTATTTTAAATTTTTTATACATAGATTTATTTATGACATATTATATTTGTTCTTGTGTCACCATCATGTATCCTTGGTGTGATGATAAATATGTAGTGTTGTTTAGTGTGTGATGCATGGAATGCATGTTATCTAATATAATTAAAATTAAAATCAAAATATTTTCAGTTGCCACTTACTAACCACCTATTTTCCACCTATATTTTTCATTGAATATGAATAAGTAATTTAATTATTTGTAAAAATATGATGAACAATGGGAAAAAACCACATGGACCATTTTAGAGGATCAAAGTAAGAAATTTCTTAGGATTACCAAGACCTTAATATTTGAACCTAATTACAAGACCGGGAAAAAAATGGGACACGTGTTATGTTGTGATTGATTTAGATACATAGAGTATAAATGACCTCACAAAGTGTTGAAATTAAAATGATGAATCCTAATACAATGTCATCAATTAGAGTTTGGTATGTGGTTCCTTACTATTGGGTCAAAAGTAAAGAGTCTTCGTACACTCTTATAGTTATTCAAAATTGATGTGAGGAAGTTTTTTATTGTGATATTTTGAGAGAATGACAATTGGTGTCTCATAATTGCCTCAATTTAAAAAAATTATTGAAATCATTTTAAATATTTCCATGGAAGTGCGAGTCTTCATAAAGTATGAAAGAGTCCATAAAATTCCATCGAAGTTTCATATACATAAACATATTAAATATGAACTTTGAGGAATATAAATTTAAAAATAAAGATGAAAAAATGATCTTAAAATAAATACATATCACTAAAGTTAATGGCCTAGGAGTTTTTAATCTTCATTCATGGGATCCCCATGGAGATATAATTTGCAACAATAAACCTATGCTTAATAAAACCCATGATAAAGTCTACGAAAAGCCTTATCACAAAAACATATAAATCCTAGATGAAATTATATATAACCAACCAAATATTATTTTAAAGTGATCACAAAATTTTGAATACATAAAGAAAACCTTTAAAAAATACCAAATATCTAGAGTGATTTTAATGTTGAAAAGTGGTGTCATAAATAGATGTTTAAAGTGAAATATCACTATTATATACTATATTTAAGTTAAACTAAATTTTTTAATATGATTTTAGGATTTATACGTAAAAAAAAAATCTGAATAAATAAATCTCCATTTTTTAAGAATGGGGGTGGTTCCCCTAGCCACTAATTAATAAATAATTATATGTATATACATGCAAATGTTTCATATATCTTAATAAATATCTTAATAATACCATTAGTAACATGTATGTAAGAAATATAATTTCTATCAATAGGTGGATAATTATAATATGTGAAGCATACCCATGTAAAACCCAATAATAAGGGCAAAGAAATTTTAAAATATAAAAGGTAAACAAAAAAATCATCCTATCAAAAAAAAAAAAAAAGCAAAATGAAATAACAACAACAACAACAACAACTATTAAAAAAATCCATCAAAAGTATGTGTGATGTAAGTAATGTGGCCTCAATACATAATTTGTTTTCATCATACATAATTTTACATTACATTTAGGAATGGGATAAAAATGAAAGGTAAGGGTAGAAAGAAAAGGAAAGTAACTCAATCAAACAAATATAAAGTGTAAAATAATTATGCATGCATAGAAGAATAAGGAGCTACAAGAAGAAAAATTAGGTTAAATACGAATGAGGAAACTTGAAGCTCATAAACAATGGAAGAAACTAGAGTAAGAATCTAAAATAAAGGACATAAAGATATGAAGGAGAATATGGAACAAGGTAAATTCAAAACTAAAGCCAAAATTATAAAAGATAATATGAAATATTATAAAAAAATTAAAATAAAATAGGATCTAAGTGGCTAATAAAACATTGTGAGACTACAAAACAGTTAAGGTAAAACTACATTTTATGGGAATAGTGTTGTCAATTAGGTCAGGTTAGCATTGATCATTCATTTATTTGGTTTAAGTTTTTACTCATCTATAATGAAAATATGACACAAACCTAACATAATAAATAAAAGTAAATGTAATGTAACTTTTGTTGTTTTTATGCATAAAAATAAATAAAAGTGGGAGGGCATATGGTCCTTGCCAATTTATTTTAATTTAAACCCTGAGAGAGACAAAGGATAAATGTAAGTCATACCTTGAGAGAGAGAGGAGAAACGTATAACATCTATTCATAGAGATAAATGATAAAGGGAAAATAAAGAGGGAGAATAAATAGAAAACATAAAAAAATAATATGCCTACCTACCAACATAGTTCTGGGGGAAAAGGAAGGGGTAGGGGAAAAAGAAAAGCTCATTAACAAGTGAGAAATTCAATTTTTAGATGTGAGAGAAGATGAAGTAGAATCAAGGGTTCAATAACTTGAATTGGAATATATGGAGAATGAAGTTGAGAGTAGATTTCTCAAGGTTGTGGTAAAGCTTTATAATAATCCAGAATAGGATACCCCTTTATATAACAAGAGTTTAAACCTTAAGGAAATAAAATATTAAATTAATGAAATGAAGAAATACATTGACTACAAATCAGTGCAAGATCCCAATAAAGTGAATTTATCTTACACAAAATTGAAAGGTCACACCTCTTTATGGTGGAATCATGTTCAAAATAAGAGACAAAAAAAAAGGAAGTTATAATATTTGGATATAAAGGTGACAAAATATAATGCCAAATTCTTTCAATCTGATTATCACATGAGTTTGTTTAAGAAATTGTAAAACCTAAGACAAAAAAGAGACGAACACTAAAGAATATATTGAGGAATTATATAAACTCAATATAGGAGATGGACATGTGGAAGATGATCCAAATAAGATATAAATATATGTAAAGGAGTTGTGTATTTATATTCAGGATGAGATTAGTGTATTAAACTTGAGAATTATGAAAGAATGTTATTAATGCACATTTAAGTAAAAAATTTGACAAGAAGATAAATAATGAAATATAGAGTTAGATGAGTGTCAACAATACAAATAGGTAAATTGGTGGTGGTAGAGGACAATAAACTCATGATTGAGAATCAACCATATCCCAAAATATGAATACAATATAAATAATATTATTCTTCTAAAGGGAGGGATCCTTAAGAAGAGGAAGAAGAGGCTTCATGGGTAAGTGCATTAAATGCATTAAATATGTTGTACACAGATATTTTGATTGTATAGAATAACCTCATGATAAAATCAAGAGAGATAAAGGAACCACTCATATTGCTAAAGGATATGAATAAAGTTTTGGGTCTCTAATACACATATGAGTTAGAATAAAGAGAGGATCTTAAGAAAAAAAGAATGATGTTTGAACCAGCTAAGGAGTCGAATGAACCTATGAAAATAAATAATTTATTCTAGACTCTTTACAAATCAAGAGGTAAATGTTGTCAAGTATTCATTGATATTGGTATCACAAAAACTTAGACTAAAAATGTTAGTGCATCCAACTCCATAAAAGGTTACGTGGTTGCACAAAGATCATTAAGTGATGGTGAATCAACAATGTATGTGTGAAGAAACTTATGCACAGATTTATGAACTACAAAAAATAATGGAATCATAAAATAACTCAAAATAATTCAAAAATTTTATATTGATTGTAGGCCACTTCAAAGGCACAACTCCATTGAGAAAGCTCAATACAATAATATTTATGCATGCCTTCATTGGGCATCAATACTTAAATATTAATTCTATTCTAGAAACTAATATTTCCCATGCATTGGGATAATTCAAATATGTTACTTAAATAATAATTCTATTATAGCAAATAATACTTCCCATGCATGTGGGATAATTCAAATATGCTAAAGAGATGACTTACAAAGTATATTCATCCATAGTGACTAATACACTAATAATTTAAGGAGAAAGGTAGGACATGGGTTCCTAACATCACCTCCCCATGGGAAAAATATTTGTCCTCAAAGATTAAAATGTGAGAATCATTCATAATGGTTCCCATGTGGCATCTTTGGGTTGCATTTCATTCCACTAGATTAAGATTTATGTAATGAAGTGGAAGTGAAGTTGGTAGGTGCACCTATCCTAGTCCACTTTCAGTTTGAGAAGGATAGAGACTTTATTATCAAGTTTAGGAAAAATTATTTGAAATTTGATGGTACATCAAAGAAATTTCTTCAAACATGAGAATTGAAAGATTGGATGAATTTTGAAGGAAAGTAGAAGCTCCAACTTGTAAGCAATAGATCCAATCTGCTAGAAAACCTTATATATCCCATAAATCTTTGGGTCAAGCTTATGATTCCATTTTAGTTTCAAATATTATTGCTTATATAGATGTAGATGAATAAAAACCATATCAATAGGTTGAAAGGTGCATTTGGAGTGGTATTGATCTACATACTACTTCATTTGGTTCTATGCCAAATAGAGATTATCTCACAGGATGCTAATCCTAATGGAAGAGAGTAGTGTGGATTGGTTGAAGTGGGGAACTACTAGGTGTATAAAAGAGAATTTTTAGGGGTGATTGAACATAAAATAGTTCATATGGAGTCATTTTAGTATAAGTGTGGTATGAGGTGTTGTACCACCATTCTATGAGGAGGATCCACTTTACCCACTAGTGATATTATTCTAATGAAAAAAAACAAAGGAATGTTTCCAAGTATTTGTTGATGATTTTTGTCTAGCCATTAGTTTGGGGATGATACCTAGAGCTCATAGTTAGTTTTGTGATTTTGCATCAGATTAGTCTATCCAAAAATTTCTAGTGAAAGTTTCATCATGATTAGATATAATTGAAGAAGGGATTCCATGAAGATAGAAGATATGATCCAATAAAACTTATGTGACTATCAAGGCTATATAAGGGTGGTTGAGGGCAAAAAAATGACTATATTTGGAGAGGTAGTTGACCATGACCAGAATCACTATTTTCCCTCTAGATTTAGGGATCCTCTCAATGAAAATCATAGAAATATCAATCCATATCCTAGGAAGAATGGGTAAGGGTTATAGAAAACTAGGAGTAATTATGGTTTAACCTTTGTTGCATTGGTAGGTGTCACATTCACCCACCATATATTTAATTTCCCAATTAATCCCCTTCTAGAATAAATTTTGAGATGCCATCTCATATGTTCTAATAAATTCTAAGTGTCCTATTGATCGAGAAATATGGATTTCACTTGTAACATAAAGAAGCACAATCCCATGAATAATGTGGTATTATATAGGTGTTAATGGTTAACTATTTAATGAGTTGGTATAAAGATGAGTCATGTGCATACCCTAGGTATAAATATTCCAACCTTTTTTGAATGGGCATGGAAATGGAAGAAAGGTAATGTTGGTCCTCAAATGTGTAGGAGAGAGCATCTGCCATGACATTGTCTTTACCCTTCTTGTAATTGATCTCATAATCATATCCCATGAGTTTTTTGACCCATTTATATTGTGTCAATTATGAGACCCATTATTCTAAGAAGTATTTCAAACTCTGGTGATTTATTTTAATGAAAATATAATTCCCAATTAAGTATGGTCATCATTTTTGTATTTCATGCATAATTGTCATCATTTATTTTTCATATGTAGACAAAGACAAATTTCATCTAGAAAGTGATTTGCTAGTGAAAGTAATGGGATAAACTTCTTGTCAAATTAAAATTCTAAGGTTTTTTCTATATGCATCACTTTCGATGGTGAAAGTTTTGGTGAAGTTTGGTATGGCCAAAAGTTGTGTGCTACACATATCTTGTTTGAGTGCCACAAACACCTAGTTTTTTATGACATCCCATGTGAATGCATCCTTATTTAATAAGGTAGTTAAAAGATCTATAATCTTTCCATAATACTTTACTAACTTGTAGTACTATTTTGTAAGCCTAAGGTAGCCATAAAGGCTCTTGAGGGTTGTCGACAGAGGCCAATGTTGCATGGCACTAATTTTATCTAAATCCACATAAACCCCATCAAATGAAATAATGTGCCCTAGGTATTCAAATTATTGTTGACCAAAGGAACACTTGGATTGCTTGTCACATAATTAAATATCTATTAGAAGTTTTAATGCCGTATTAATATGTGAGATATTCTTAGCCCATGTGTGACTATTGATCAAAATATCATCAAAGAAAACCAAGGTAAATTGATGGAGCAAAGGCCAAAATATATTATTCATTAGGGCTTGAAATTTTAAAGGGAAATTTAAGTCCAAATGACATGAACAAGAATTCATATTGACCCTCAAAAGTACAAAAAAATTGTCTTTGAAATTTCAACAACATAGACATAGATCTGATGATAACCATAATGAAGATAAAATTTGGAAAAAACTTCCCCATGGAGCTCATCAAGAAGCTCATCAATAACCAAAATTGGAAACCCATCTTTGATAGAGAGGTGGTTAAAGTCAAAAAATTCAATTTAAAGGCATTATGACATATATGTAATCAAAACTACATGAAATCTATAAATCAATCCTAGCTTAGAGAAGATATATCCTACTTATACTTCCAATTAGGGACACATTATATAATCAAAAACATGACCAATATGGGGATCTTTTAGACCTAGCTAAGGGATCTCTTATCACAATAACATAACTAGGGAGGGTTCCAAAGACTCCAATCTAAGAAAAATAAATCACTAGGGAGGGTTCCAAAGACCCCAATGTAAGAAAAATCATGAAACAACCCTAACTAGGTCCTATGTTTTTTAGATTCACTAAACTAATAACAAGTAAAGCAAAACTCTAATCTAGTGCTCACCAAAGCTTGTGGCACAAAGTAGGGGTAATAAACACTAAAAATTCACATGAATATAATACATATACTCATGTAAATGTATACAAAAATCCTAATACATGGGGGATAAGTACAAATGCATTATCTATATACTCTTATAAAGGAGAAACAAAGTTATGAATACTTACCTTTGAAGATGAACCCATTGAGCCTTAATCTCTCCCTTGGCCAAGGTGCTTTTCAAGAGGTTTTTTTGGTATGTAAGGATAACAAGGATAAATCATCTCTAAGATACACCACCTATCAATCCATCCAAAATACTTCTCCACAAGACAAGATCCATATCTCCAAAGAAAGTATGAAACCCTAAGCTTGTTCTTCAAGTAGAATGGTCAATAATTATATGCATAATATATCTCTTCTCTTCTTCTCTTTTCTCATAAATAACCAAAATTAATGTGTTTATATAGGTGAATCTAATCCTAATCCCTTCCAAAATTTTAGACTGATAGGGTCAACCCAATCAACCTAGTACTAAATTTGATAATAAACTTGATAAATAATGAAGTAAGTTAGCCATGGTAGCTGACTTAGTTATTAGTTATCTAATGTCAAAAATAATACAAGGTTGACCCAATCGATATATTTATGTAAACTACAAAAAAGGGATTTAGATTAGGGAAAGGCTAATCAAGGTGGTAAGGGATTAAAGAAAGGTGATAATAGAAGGTAAAGATTAAGGAAATGGTTTTTATGAGATAAGTGTGTATATATAAAGTGGCATAACAGAAAATAATCCTTCAAAGTACTAATGGTCTTCCCATCCCTTTCTCAATGCACCCTTTAAGGCATGCACTCAGAGAGATTGAGACTTGACAAGTTCTTGCAAGATCTAGAGTGTTAGTGATTAATAAAATTTTGATAATATTATGTGTATACATATGCCACACTCAAAGCCCATCATGTGTCACATGAGTGCAATAGGGGATGGTGCTTCAATAAAGAACATAGAAACACGTGAAACCAAGATAATGAAAAATGACATACAAAAAGTAATGTTAAAATGAGAGTAAATGAAAATACCATTTACATACCTTAGCTTACTATTTTACTAAATGATTACATGTAAATATCCTAGTCTTGATCATGCAGGGTGAAATACCTACATTTGAGAAACGTTAGGGATACAAGAATAAAAATATAAGTAATGTATACATACGTAGGATGGTTAAAGTAGAAATTAGTTACTTATAAAATTTTGCAAATGGTGATTGTTAAGGCAAGGTTGGAATCATATGATTGATGGAAAATGAATGACAAATGATTGTAGAACACACTAAATCATGTTGAAAATAATGTAAAACATAAATGGCAAAATTGAATGTAAAACATAATAAATCACACTGGGAAGCATATAAAACATAAATGGAAAAAAATAATGTAGAACATACTAAATCACATTGGGAATCATGTAAAACATGAATGGAAAAAAAGAGTGTAAAACATACTAAATCACATTGGGAAGTATGTAAAACATGAATGATAAATGAAATATCAATGCAAAAAAACTCTAACAAAGATATGAAAGTAAGTGACAAGTAACCCTATGTCAAATAAACATGTCAAATCAAACATAAATGACTAAAAATGAAATGTAATTCAATATGGAATGTAAAATGTCATATGTAAAATAAGTGAAATCCACAAGATTAAAACAAGAACATGATAAATAGATGAAAATAAAAAGCTCTAAATTATGAAAACTCAAACTTAGTGCTTGTTATAAGAGGCAATGTAAGGAAACACAAACACCTAATGACATGACTAGTATGACAACAGAATGGTGCGATAATCAAAATGGTGTAAGGGTGTTAGTGAAGAAGACCTGGTCCTATCAAAGGTCTTACAATGCAACTCAAAAACTTTAAACCAAGACGTGTAATAAGGTAGATGTGATCAAAGATGTGATCAAATAAAAGTAATACACAATAAGGGGAATATAAGGAAAATTTTAAGTGAATAAACAATGTGATGTACCACATGGGTGATGTGAACATCCTTAGAAATAATGAGACACACTAGGTAAGTGAGAAAGATTAATAACTATCAACACCAAGGACTTAGGACATTTTGACTATTGAACACAAAGATTGGGCTAACAAGTGAAGTACATAGATCATCTAATGAAGGATATATGCATGAAAATTAAAATAGACCTACCTTCCCATAATGGGTTACCCATTCCAAAGGATCCCTTACAAAGCCATCGGTCTACTCTGAAGATTGGGTACATGAGTGAGAAAGTAGGTGGCAGTAGATACTGTATGATATAATGGGACCTCCTACCATAATCTATTCTCCTACCTCACCCTAATGGACCTTGACTCTATCATGAGGTCAACTATGGATTTTGAGATTCAACTAAGATATGATATTTCCCAAATATAGATCATGTCTTTTGGTATGATCTAACTTTTAAGATTGTTTTAACCTTTTAATCATTGCCTTTTATTTGTAATTTATTTTTTGGATTTTAATTTTATTTTTATTTTTATATTCCTCTTCCATACAAATTTAGAGAACTAAACATGAGTGAAATATATGATAAACACAAGAGAGATGACACTTGGTCACTAGAGAAAAGGACCTAAAGACCAAGGTGGTGAAAGACTCCTAGACTTGCCCAAAAGTAAGTGTGTAATATAAAAATTGATTGATGTGAGCCTCAAATGAAAAGAGATAAGGGAAATATGGTAATCATGGGATATCCATCTATGTAATAAGTGATATAGTGATTAATATGCTTGTATCTAATCATAAAGAGGTAAAATAGTTTGATGAAATAAATAGGGTTATTCTTATGATAGCCTTGTCACTAAATAAGCCATGCTAACCTACAAAGGATATAACACAAGCATCGATTAAAGTAGTAGTCATCCTAAAAAGTGATTTAAAGATGTTTTAATGTGGTAATTTTTTATGAAGGCCTAGTCCTATCCATGGTCTTACACTGAAACTCACAAGGTGAACACTAATGAGGTGAATGCTAAATAAGGGGTCAAATAATCATAAAGCTACTAAGATGAAGAATGACATAGAAAGATAAAAATGAAAGATATATATAATAACTAAAATGAAAACAAATGCTAAATGTAATGTTAGGGTGTGGAGCTAAAAGCTTCACCAAGGAGCATACTTAAACAGTTTCGGGTTTACACAGACACCGGCGTCGGTCAGGAGCAACCGATGTCGGTCAGGTGCAGTTGCAAAGGCGCCAACGTCGGCAGTGGGTCGGCCGGCGACGGTCACAGGCGAACAGGCAAGAACCAACGTCGGTTACCTGTGTGTCCAAAAAGTGATTTTTGAGGACAGAAGCGAGTGTTTGCATGATGAGTTTGAGTTGTAGACTTAAGCTCGCGTCTCTATTATTAGCAATATTATTTTTAGAGCCCTTGTTCAAGAGGCTTAACTATTTGTTGTAAGTGCATGCTCAAGTTTACTAATTCTATATGTAGGAAAGATCTTCTTAGCTATTGTGTGAGTATGAGTAGAACATTGTGAATGTTTGAAGGACAGTACACTTGAGAGAGAGAGCTCTTGAGGAATAGAGATCTAGTGAGAGATCTTGTGTGCATCTGAGAGAGGTGTGGAAGAAATAAGTTTTTTCAATTGTATTCCTTTTGTAAAGAGTTTTAATACAAGTTTTCAGGGTGGTTTCTTGTATCTCTTGTTCTATGCTATTTATCATTCTAGTTACTTATCTATCTGATTTATTTCCGTGTTTATTGCTTTCACAAGTGTAATCCATTGTTGGTTGATCCCCAACAAGTAGTATCAGAGCTCAGGTTCACTAACAGGTGGTTCAGATCTGTGTAGTGTGTTTGGATTACAGGTTGCTCACAGGGGTTTCTGCAGGGATTTCTGTTTGAGTGGGAGAAGCAATGGCAGAAGAAAGTAAGTTGAGAATGGAAAAGTTTAATGGAAATAACTATCAACATTAGAGAATACAGATAGAGGACTATCTTTATCAGATATATATTTACTTACTGTTAGGTGGGATTGCAAAGAAGCCCAAGGACATGGAGGAATTAAGAATGGGAGGTTCTTGACAGAAAGGCTCTGGGGTCTATAAGACTGAGTCTTGCATCCACTGTGATATCTAATTTATCACAGGCAAAAACAATGGTGGAGTTAATGACTATGTTAGCAAATTTGTATGAAAAACCCTCAACTTCTAATAAGGTATTTCTTATGAAGCAGTTATTTAATTTGCATATGCAAGAAGGTGGATCTGTATCTAATCACCTGAATGATTTCCATGGTATTGTTAATCAGTTAAGTTCAGTCAATATTGTATTTGATGATGAAATAAAAGCTCTTTTAATATTATGTTCTTTGCCTGAAAGCTGGCATGGCTTGGTAATGGCAGTTTCTAATACTGCATCTGCTTTGAATATTTTGAAAGTAGAGGATGTTGTTAGTGTTATCTTGAATGAGGAAATTCATAGGAAAAGCACAGAAGAGACATCTAGGAATGCTTTAAATCTTGAGAGCAGGGGAAGGCAAAAATAAAGGAGCAAGAGGAGATCAAGATCTAAATCTAAGGGAAGAGGCAGATCCAAATCCAGAAATGGCAGAAGGCCACAATGCTGGAACTGTGGAAAGTTGGGGCACATAAGCAGAGATTGTTGGTCAAAGCCTAAGGAGGAGAATCAGCACGAAGGAAAGGAAGAGACAAAGGTTGCAGGTATTGCACAAGATGCTCTAATTTTCTCTTTGCATAATAATATAGAATCTTAGGTATTAGATTCTTGTGCATCTTTCCATGCTACCCCTAATAGAGAGTATTTTAGTGACTATATCCATGGAGATTTTGGAATAGTGTACTTAGGGGATGATGAGCCTTGTAAGATTATTGGCAAAGGTAAAGTGCAGCTGAAGATGCAGAATGGCAACACATGGGTGTTGAGAGATGTGATGCATGTTCCTAGTTTGAAGAGAAATTTGATTTCTGCAGGAAAGTTAGGTGATGAGGGTTGTACAGTAACTCTCACAGTAGATTCTTGGAAGGTGACCAAGGGTGCACTTGTTATGGCTAGAGGTAAGAGAGAAGGTACTCTCTATTTGTGTAATTATGTTACTAACAAATCTCCTTCTGTATTATCTACTTCAGATGTGGATGCAAAATTGTGGCACTCAAGGCTTGGCCACATGAGTGAGAAGGGGATGTCAATTCTTAAGTCTAAAGGTATGCTTTCAGATTTGAAAATTATGGATCTAGAATTTTGTGAGCATTATGTATTTGAAAAATAGAAAAGGGTTAGTTTTCTCAAGACTGGGTCTACTAAGAAAAGGCATAAGTTGTAGCTTGTTCACACAGACGTGTGGGGACCGGCTCAGGTAGCCTCTATTGGAGGATCACAGTACTATGTTATGTTCATAGATGATGCTACAAGGAAGGTATGGATCTACTGTATTAAAAAGAAATCTGATGTTTTTGAGACTTTTAAGATTTGGAAAGGTATGGTTGAGAATGAAACAGGCAGAAGATTGAAGTGCTTGAGATCTGATAATGGCGGTGAGTTCTGCAGTCTTAAGTTTAACTAGTATTGTTACACACACGGAATCCATAGGCAAAGGATGGTTCCAAGGACACCTCAGTAGAATGGTATTACTGAAAGGATGAATAGAACAATCATGGAGCGTGCAAGATGTATGAGATTGCATGCTGGGTTGCCCTTAGAGTTTTGGGCAGAAGCAGTTGACACCGTAGTGTACCTGATTAACATAGGACCCTCTACAGCTCTAGATGGTGGAATTCTAGAAGAGGCATGGATAGGTAAAAAGGTAGATCTCTCATATCTCAAAGTTTTTGGTTGTGAAGCCTTTGTGCACGTAGATAAGGAAAATAGAAAGAAGCTTGATGCTAAGTCTATGAGGTGCACGTTTATTGGCTATGGCTCAAATGATTTTGGTTTCAGATTTTGGAATCTAGGAACTAACAAGGTAATTAGGAGCCGTGATGTTGTTTTCAATGAAAGAGTGATGTACAGTGATTAGATGAGGAAGCTGAATCAATTTGGGTAGAGTAATGGAGAATTGGATGAAGTTATGGTCCAAAATGAGCTCACAGGAAAAAGAAATAATCACTTACAGGAAAACACAGAGACCGACGTCGGCAGGTTAGGAACCGGCGTCGACAGTACAAAAACCGATGTCGGTCATATAGAGACCGACGTCGATAGTACAGGCACTGACGTCAGTCAGGTAGAACCGGCGTCGGCCAGTAACAGGTCTACAGGTGGTCGAGGTCGGTCACTGTCAGAGAATTTGGGTGGACAGCGTGTTGAGAACGAGTCCAAGACACCCATCAGGAGGTTAAAAAGGGTAAGTAAGCCCCCAATCAGATATTCTCCTTCCTTATATTATTTATTGCTAACTGATGGTGGAGAACCAGAGAGTTTTGAAGAAGCATTACAGGTGGAGTCCAGGAGTAAGTGGGAGCGTGGCATGGTTGAGGAGATGGAGTCCTTGAGAGAGAACCAAACATGGGATTTGGTTGAGTTGTCAGTCGGTAAGAGAACACTGAAGAATAGATGGACCTACAGGTTGAAGGAAAGTGAGGATGGACAGATGAGATATAAGGCTAGATTGGTAGTGAAAGGATTTGCACAAAAGCCAGGTATTGATTTTGGTGAGATTTTTTCTCCTGTTGTTAAGATGACTTCTATAAGGGTTGTATTGTCTTTGGTTGCTTTTGAGGATTTGCATCTTGAGCAGCTAGATGTTAAGACAGCATTTCTTCATGGAGATTTGGATGAGGAAATATACATGGAATAGCCAGAAGGATTTGAGGTCAAGGGTAAGGAGAAGTTAGTGTGCAGGTTGAAGAAAAGCTTGTATGGCCTCAAGCAAGCTCCTAGGCAATGGTATTTGAAATTTGACAGGTTTATGACTGAGAATGGCTACAGTAGGTGTCAATTTGACCATTGTGTATATTTTAAGAGATTTGATAATGGTAGATATATTATTCTATTGTTGTATGTAGATGATATGCTGGTTGCAGGATCACACATGTAGGATATCTCTGAGCTTAAGGTGAAATTAGCTCAAACATTTGCTATGAAGGATTTGGGAGCAGCTAAGAAAATCCTTGGCATGAGCATTAAGAGAGACAGGAAAAATCATAGGTTGATATTGTCTCAAGAATATTATGTGGACAAGGTGTTGAAACAGTTCAATATGCAGGATGCTAAACCAGTAAGCACACCTTTGGCTGGACATTTTAAGTTGAGTAAAGAACAATGTCCTAATTCACATGATGAGGTAGAGTACATGAGTAAGGTTCCATATTCTTCTGCGGTAGGAAGTTTGATGTATGCAATGGTGTGTACTAGATCAGATATTGCCCAAGCAGTGGGAGTAGTAAGTAAGTATATGGCCAATCTAGGAAAGGAACATTGGAAAGCGGTTCAGTGGATCCTTAGATATCTGAGAGGAACCAGCAGTAGACACTTGTGCTATGGAGGTTCAGATACTTCTCTAAATGGTTATTTAGATTCAGATATGGCAGGTGATTTGGATGGCAGGAGGAGCACTACAGGTTATGTTTTTACTGTAGGTGGAACGGCGGTTAGCTGGATATCTAAGTTGCAGAAGGTTGTTGCCTTGTCAACTACAGAAGCAGAGTATATTGTAGCCACAGAAGCTAGCAAGGAGATGATATGGATGACACGGTTCATGGAAGAGCTTAGAAGGGAGCATGGGAGTTACAGATTGTATAGTGACAGTCAGAGTGCAATCCATTTGGCTAAGAATTTAGCTTTTCATTCAAGAACCAAGCACATACAGCTAAGGTACCACTTCATACGGCAAGTATTGGAAGATGGTGAGTTGAAGCTGGAGAAGATCCATATAGATATGAATCTTGTTGATATGCTAACTAAGCCAGTTACAAAGGAGAATTTGAATCTTCATTCAACTTCTGTTGGTCTTCATGATTGAGTTGAAGATGGAGGAGCTAGAAGATGTTGCTGTACAGGTACTGGTGCAGCTGTTTATCTCCAAGTGGGAGATTGTTAGGGTGTGGAGCTAAAAGCTTCACCAAGGATCATACTTAAATAGTTTTGGTTTTACACAGACACCGACATCGGTCAGGAGTGACTAACGTCGGTCAGGTGCAGTTGCAGAGGCGCTGACATCGGCAGTGGGTCGGTCAGTGACGGTCACAGGTGAACAGGTAGGAATCGATGTCAGTTACCTATGTGTCCAGAAAGCGATTTTTGAGGACATAAGTGAGTGTTTGCATGATGAGTTTGAGTTGTAGACTTAAGCTCGTGTCTCTATTATTAGCAATATTATTTTTAGAGCCCTTGTTCAAGAGGCTTAACTGTTTGTTGTAAGTGCATGCTCAAGTTTCCTATTTCTATATGTAGGAAAGATCTTCTTAGCTATTGTGTGAGTATGAGTAGAACATTGTGAATGTTTGAAGGACAATACACTTGAGAGAGAGAGCTCTTGAGGAATAGAGATCTAGTGATAGATCTTGTGTGCATCTGAGAGAGGTGTGAAAGAAATAAGTTTCTTCAATTGTATTCCTTTTGTAAAGAGTTTTAATACAAGTTTTTAGGGTGGTTTCTTGTATCTCTTGTTCTGTGCTATTTATCATTCTAGTTACTTATCTATCTGATTTATTTCTGCGTTTATTGCTTTCACAAGTGTAATCCATTGTTGGTTGATCCCCAACATGTAATATGTCAAAAAACCAAAGAACCCAAAGGTGATAATGATGCTAGTGAAGTGAAATGAAAAGAATTAAATTACACAGAAGCAAATAAATATGAGAAAAACATAACAATTAAGATCTATGCTAACATCTGTATAAAATTTGAACATGTCAAATAAAAGCCTATGTGTCTTGGAATATTTCTTGAAACTAAATTTGTTTTTTGTTATGTATTGTAGAATAAGAGTGTGCACTGTAAGATTCCCCAATGGGTAAGTAGATGTAGGTATGGGCATCATGAGATGCCAAAAATCCTAAAGGGACATGTGGATGGGCATCACAAAATGCCCCAACATGTGAGGTTGAGTGAGGTAATATTGAGATAGGTAAATGTGTTGGTTTTTTAGATATTAGGGATGTTGAATGTGACATATTATGTGTAGGAGAGGTATGAAGAGGTAAATGAGAACCATGCATGATATACTTTGGAGTAGGCATTTGAACTAGGTACTCCTTTAGTTCATGTGACCTAAGAGGTTGAGGTTTGATGGATGAAATGATATGTTTAAATTTTTTCATGTTAGTTATCCTTTCCTTATCGGTGTAAGAAGAAGGATCAAATATGGTCTGAGAAACATTAGTAAATGAGGTGTAGGTATGGGATAAGTTTTTTTATTTGTTGGGTAGTTGATGTTGATGTGATTATGATTCTTGAGATTGGATATGAGATGCTTAAAGATAATATTGATAACATTGTTTTGCTAAAGTATCAATATTGAAATGTGGACCAAGCAAGAAAGCAAGAAGAAATTGGTGAATATCCTCATAAAACTCAAGAGAATGACCTATAGTAGCATGCCACCAATAAAACTTATCAGGATTGTACCATCCTGGAGGAGGTTTAGAGGATCAAAGGTTATGGGTTTTAAAGGGAGATAATTTCTTCTTAAGTTCTTTGTACCATGTATGATGCACTTTGCGGTAGGATTTTGAACTAGGTACTATGTTGGTTTATGTGACCTAAGAGGTTAAGGTTGGATAAATATAACCCCATTTGAAGTTTTTCATGTTAGCTATTCTTTACTTATTGGTGTAGGAATTATGATCAACTGTGGTTTTGACAACATTACTAGATGAGGTGGAGGTATCAGATAAGTTTTATTGATCATTGGAGAAGTTATGTTGATGTGATTGTGGTTCTTTAGAGTGGACTTGAGAAGTTTGAAGATAGTTTGATAATGTTGTTTTGTGAGAGTATCAATATTGAAATGTGGACTAAGCAAGGAAAAAAGAATTAAACCATGAAGATCATGATAATAATCATGAGAATGACTTATAGTAGCATGCCACCAACAAAACTTATCAGGATTGTACCATCTTGGAGGAGGTTTGGAAGGATCAAATCTCATGGGTTTAGAGGGTGGAAATTTATTCTTAAGTTGTTATAGACTCAAGGGAGAGTGGGTTGGGTTATAATTGGTTGAATTAGATGATCCATTTTGAGGTTGGGGATGCTTGGATGAATTAATGTTATGAGAAAATGATTGGAAAGGTTTTTTACTAGTTATTTGAGGTGTTTCAAATTGAGTCATAATAATCTCTTGCCTTGTTGCTTGGTCTAAGGCTTCTTATAAAGTTTTAGGAGAAAAGATTAAAACTTTGTATTGAAGTGGAGATTTAATAACTATGACAAATATTTTTAAAATAACATCATCATTATTGTTATGGTCCACTTTATGACTAGAGACTTCCATTGTTTGATGAAAGTTTGAGAAAATTCATTAGGAAGTTTCTTAGCATTAATGAAATGGCTAAGATAATTTTTAAGATGGTCATCATGTTGAAGTTCCTTCACTAGAGAATTGATTAAATTCTCTAGTTGTGAGATGGAATGTATAGTAAGTTGGTTTTATCATTCAAGTGTATCACCAGCAAAGTTTTTGGCTAAGATCTTGGTGGTAGAAAAAGTTTTAGTTTGGACACATTCCTTATAGATATTTCCAAAAGACTTAAGAAAGGGAGTAGGGTCCATAGTCCCATCATATTTAATATTTGTAGAGATGTTTCCAATATCTATGGATGTAATGAATGGAGCTAAATTTTCATTTTAAAGATGTTGAAGCATTTTTTATTCATTAGAGGTTGAAGGATGATATTCCCATCAGTGTATTTAAGAGGAGGGACAAAATTTGGATTTGGTTGAGACATGATGACTTGAGGTGGTTGACTAGTCATGTGTAACAAATGTTGTTGTACTTGCATCATTTGGGAATCATTATTTATTTTAATGATGTTCATTTGTTGAACTATTTGAGAAATAATTTCATTTGTGTCGATGTGTGAATTTTAATATTGGGTATTAGTGTTGTTAGGAGGAGGATTATTAGTCTTGTTGGGAGGAGGAATAGTAGTGTTGGTGGGAGGAGGATTCTTTGTAGGTGGAGGATTCCCAACATCAGTTTTATTTGTCATAAATGTGGTATATGAAGAAATAAGCTTTGTAAATCCACTGTTCTTGTTAGGAGTCTAATTAGTATTATCATCAAGGTTTTTCAATAATTGGGAATCATGTAGATAATTATTTTTAGTGGTTTTAGCCATGTTACTTTGGGAAGTGATAATTCTATGTGATCTTGTTATGGGTATAACAAGAGGATTGTGAACATTGGTTATAAGAGGTGTAATATAATGTTGACATAGGGTAAATTGTCCAAAAATAGGCATAGGGTCAACCTAGAGTTAATAAGGTCGACTAGGTCAAGTCTTTAATCTACAAGGTTGGCCTAGAAGGTACTAAGTCAACCCACTTAATTTAGTATTCTAAGTAGGAATTTATAAAAGATAATAATTTGACCTAATTGACTTAGTATACTAAGGAGGAAGTTATGAAATATACTAAGTTAACCCAATCAAACTCAGTATGCTAAGGAGGAAGTTCTAAAAGATACTAAGTGTAATCATATAAAATGTGAAATTGGATGACTTAAGTATGGATAATATCACCAAACCTATAAGTCCTCTTTATTTCTCACTCAACCTTTCTCAATGAGACTTTCACTGATTCCCAATCACCTGTAGTTTCTCAGATTTAGATTTATGAACCCTAGATAACCCTCTTAGACCTAGATCCATCCCCCCAAATCTCATCCTCTTAGGACAATATCATCCAACTTGGTCAAGATCACTAGAACTAAAGGGTGTCTTGTTTTTGGAAATGATTTCTAAGTTCACTTTAGCCTCAAATAGTTAGATTTACCTGAATCCTTATCTTTTCCCCTATTAACCTCATGCAAGTTCATCTAACCCATGATCATTAGTTTCCCTATAAAAGTACATTAAATGTCCATTTATAATGGTTGACACTCATTCATATAAAATAATCAAGAATACAAGCAAGTACACTCAAGAACTATTCCCTATTCTCTACATATAACCTTCTACGACCAATTCAAGCTTATTCAAGCACTCATACTAGTCTCTAGTCATCCAAAGTACATTCTAGTTTGGAATCTAGTTACATACATCACATAATTTCACTAAACACCTCAAGTGGGAGAACTATATCAGCTTGATCCCTCTTCAGAGTATTGGTATGTAGGCAGTGTGCCCACACACAGGGTGTGAAGTACATATAGCATATCCTTTACACACTAACCCCTCCTCTCTTTCCCAAGTTTACTACTCAAGTTCAAGTACCAAGACCTCTCAAGGGTTTCAAATATTGAATCAGACATACAAAAAGATCCACGTAGACTTAGGCTTCAACATTTCACTACTAGGGTGTCATAGGGCTACCAAATAGAACCCAAAAATACTAGACCACTAGGACAATAGTGCTAAAAGTGGATAATAATGATAAAAGTGGAATACAACACCAAGTAGTAGGGTGTCCTAAGTTTGGTATTCATATCCAATCAATAAATAGAGTTATGGGTCATGCTTATGATATTTTTCCTTTCTTACACAATAATTTCTAGACCCTACATCATTCGTTTTCGCCTAGAATAAGCTAAGTTTGATTTCTTTACACTTCTTACTATTTTTAGAAAAGGTAAAATACATATCTATTTAAAAAAGTTAGTAGGATAATTGAGACACATTAATTATTGATTTACATTTACTCATACCTTCATTTACTTAATAATTAAACACCTGATTCCCAAAAAGAATAAAACTTTTGGTGAACCTGAATTACTTCAAATTTTCACATAAAAATCCTAAAAACCCTAGGGCTAACTATTTATAAGTTTTTTCAATATTTTCCTATTTTTTTATGAATAAACAAATTATAAAACTAAAAATTAATTGATATATTTTCAATAAATTCACACAAACCCTAGTTCACACATACTAGGTCTTATTTGCATATAAACACTGTCAAACCAATAGGAAAAATACATAGATAATTTTAGAAATATTTTTAGATTTTTCCTAAATTTTTCAAGCTAAATTCTACAAATTCTTATAAAATTTTTAAAATAATCATACTAATTTTGAAAATTCTTCTTTTCAAACCCTAGATGCATGTACTAGCTCTTTTCTACTTCTTGAGTTATCACCTTACATTTATAGTCAGATTGCAACAATGATGCTCAACTATTTACACCTTCTTGCATTTCTTACAAATAATAAAGAAACTATAATGGGACATATCATGTACATGAATGATGAAGTCTATCATATGTTAGTAAAAAGTTTCATTTTCTACATTTCATGCTTATTTGTCATTATATGGGATGAGGTTAAACAATTTGTTTTTAAAAATATTAAACCATCTCTTGCATCACCTCCTTTGGAGCCTCTCCCCCATCTCAATTCATATTTCATGGTCCATATTACTCTTCCCCAGGTCACTTCCCATCGCCAGAGATCCCAGTTGACACCTTTTGCTCCTCCACCTCTTTGACCCATCAATTATCTTTGCTTTCCTCCTATAACAACTATAGATCCTATATGAATAGTAGATAATGTGGTTAGAGTTATTACTCAATGTGTAGCTATGCCTTTTCCACCTACCCAAGAGCCCCACCACCCTACTAGTCCAACCTAGCCTAGGCTCAATGAACTATCATAGGTAGATTCACACAAGACATATGACATTATTGATTAGTTGAGAAATAATCTAGCTAAAATTTGCATGTTAGAACTAATTCTAAAAAATAATGTATTCAAGGACATTATTTATCAATAACTCACTTAGACTTCTATGCCTCTTTATTTAGAACCTTCTTATTTTATATTAGTGGTTAATACTCTAAAAACTATAGAAGACAAAATTTATTTTAATAGTGAGGAAATGCCTTCTCTGATGGTTATTGATAAAAAATTTACAATATTCATACAATTACAAGTTAAAACCAATTTAGTAAAGAGATTTCACATTGATAGTGATTCCAAAATAAATTTATGTAATATCACATTTTACAGGCCATGGGTATATATTTGGCATCAATGCAATAAACATATAAGAATATATGAGGGTTTGATGATATACCATGACAAACTTTGGGTACTATTACTTTGGATATCATGATGGTACCAAAACCCCTATCCACCCAATTATAGGTCATGTTAGGTCCTCTCAACAATAATATTTTACTTAGATGACCTTGGATACATACCATGGGTGCCATTCCTTCTACTCTTCATTGATGTATTAAGTTTCTCCATGAGGGATATTTATACACATGTCTAAAATATAACCAACCATTCAAATACTATCAACTTAAAGTGTCATCTTTGACTATTTCACCATATGGGACATCATATCTCATAGTAAAACCCCCACTTCATAGCATTTCTCTTGATCAGATACATACATATGAGGTTGGACAGACTAGCACTTCCCATACTAATTCACTTCTAGTTACACCATCAACACCAACATTTTCACCAGCTACAACAGCTTATATCTTCCATCTACTCCATCAGTCATAGTTTTGACACTGATTACATATTCACTATCACCGACAACAATAATAGTAGTTTAAGTTGATTCTAGAGTTGCTCCATTAATTATAGATATTTTGGTTGTAGTACCATCTTCTAATACTATAGTTGATGAGACTCCTATATCATATTTACCCCTGGTGGTAAATTTTGAGTTACCATATGTACATGATGTTGATACAAATTCACAAGCTTCTTCAGATGATGATACGACACCCACACTTACAGATGATTATTTGTGTGGATTGAGCTTTACCCCAGTCAGCCTAGGAGAGTATTTTGATGAATCTAGAGCTCTCATGCCATATCTTATAGTTATTTTATCATCTCATAAGACACTCTCACGACATACTTCACATTCATGACCATAGTCAAATCACTTGGCACATATAGTTGACATGGTTACCTCTATGGATATAGAGCCAGTTATTCAGATTCAAGTAGATAAAACACAACATCAACCATAGTTTATGTATATATATATATATATATATATATATATATATATATATATATATATATATATATATATATATATATATATATATATATATATATATATATATATAACTTGATGTAATGAAACTACTTATATTTTCATACATAATGATTTTATATCACATAGAATAAGTAAATATGAGAGATCACACAACAATAATTGATAGCACAATAGAATATTGGATAATATAGCAAAGCCACTTTAAGGTGGAAACCTCCACATCAATGTACTAATAGTAGATTACTTAACATAATGAATAAAGACTAATCAATACCTCTTATATATAGTATACTTAGCCAAGATTATTCCATAGGCCAACCTATCTAAGAACACAAAGAAATGTAATAAGTAAATAAAAGAGGTACGTAAGCCACAAGTCAGTGACACATATCCCTAGACACACCAATGCTTAAGGGCATAACAAGACCCTCCCCTTCAAAACAATGTTATCCTAAATGTTCTAGAAACTCTGGATGCTACTACATAAATGCTTCATCCTCCCAAGTGGCATCTTCACATGGAAAATTCTTCTATTTGATCATGTACTCTGGAATGTAGCCACTTAGTGCACCTTTGAAGGATCACCTCAAGATCAAGAACAACTCTACCTTCCTCATCTAATTATAGTAATTTTATTTTAATATAAAATCTATGTATAATGACTTTATTTAGGCCTGATACATGAAATACTAGATGTATGTGAGTGGATGAAGGAAACTCTAACTTGTAGGCCACATTGCCAATTTTATGTAATATCTAATAAGGCCCATAATACTTAGGGGAAAACTTGTTATCCTTTTTTTGTTGCTCCAATGACATCTATTTATATGTTTACAAGTGAACAAAGACACAATCACCAATGTCAAAATGCCTCTCACTTCTATGTTAATCTACATGTTGCTTCATGTGATTCTGGGCCATAGCTAAATTTTCATGCAAACCTAAAAGGACCTCCTATTGATGGTGAATATGTTCTTTAACTACATGAACCTTAGGATGGGATTTCAAGGTTGAAGTTATGGATGGAGGGTGGTATCCATATAGTGCCACAAAAGGAGACATTTTAGAAGAACTATGAAAAGAAGTATTATACCACCATTCAGCAAGTGGCAACCAATGGATCCATTTATCCTATTTATCAAAAATAAAACAATGGAGATATCCTTCCATACATTTGTTGACTACCTCAGTTTGTCCATTATATTGAAGATTATAGAATGAACGATGAGCCAATTGGGTGCCCAAACATGTAAATAACTCATTCCAAAAATTACTAGTAAAAATGGGATCTCTAACACTAATAATGATCTTAAGGGTTCCATGCAATTTATGAACTATATTGAGAAAAGCAATAGCTACTATAATATAAAAAATGGCTAAGATAAAGAAAAAAATGAGGAAACTTATTGAGATGATCCACATCAATCATGACAAAATTTTGGCCATTAGATCTTGGTAACCCTATAATGAAATCCATATATACCTCTTTCCAATGCTAGCCAAGAATGGATAAAAGTTGTAAAAGACCTAGGGTTTTTATGGTTTCACCTTTGTTTTGTTGACAAATCATACATTTATCCACATATTTCTAGATATCCTCCTTGAGACCTTTAAAAAAATCCTGCTTGATTCTGTGATAGGTTTTCAAAATCCTAAATGACCCCCAATTGGAGTTACATGAAGTTCTTGAAAGATTTTTTGTTTAAGAAGAGAATTCTTACATAGGTACAATCTATCTTTATACCATAATGTATTACCCTTCCATGTGAATTTTTCAAATCCACCTAAACCTTGCTAAATATTTTGAATCAAATCATGGGTAACACTATCATGTTCCCATTCTGATCGTGCTTCATCCAGCCAATCTATCTACAAAATGGTTATGACACATATAAATACTGCAACTGATTCATCTTTTATAGATAATGCATCTACCACCACATTGTCCTTGCCTTTTTTTAGACTATTTCAAAATCATAGCCTAACATCTTAGTTACCCATTTTTATTATTCTTCAGATGACAAAATTTGTTCTAAAAAATATTTGAGACTATCATGATCAGTATTTACCTGAAAGTAATGACCCATCAAATAAGGTCTCCATTATTTGACTACATGCAAAATGGACATCATTTCCTTCTCATAGATGGGCTTGTGTTGATTTTTACCCTTTAGTTGATGACTTTCAAATTCTATTGGTATATCTTTTCACATGAGTATAACACCCATACCATACCCAGATACATCACATTCAACCACAAAAGTCTTAGAAAAATTAGGAGTGGCCAATATTAGAGTAGTGCACATAGCCAATTTCAATTGTTCAAATGCCTATGTAGCTACATCAGTCCACTAAAAGGAGTCTTTGTTTAATAAAGAGGTGAGTGGGGCTGAAATACTACCATAATCTTTGACAAACCTATGATAGTAACTAGTTAGCCCAAAAAATCCCCTAGTTACTTGAGTGTCTTAGAAATTGGCCAGGATACCATTGCTTGGATTTTTTAGGATCCACTTTCACTCCATAAGACACTAGATGACCCATATATTCAACCTCACCAGCCCCAAAGTACATTTGGAAGGTTTGACATACAATTGATTATGTTCTAAAATGAAGAGTGCCTATTTCACATGTTGTAAATGGTCTTCCCAATTTTTACTATAAATAAAGATATCTTCAAAGAATACTAGAACAAATTTCCTCAAAATAAGCTTAAAAATAGTATTCATCAAACTCTAAAAATTAGATGGTGCATTTGTTAGACCAAAAGGCATAACCAAAAACTCATAATGGCCCTCATGAGTCCTAAAAGTAGTTTTACGTATGTCTTCATCATAGATCTGGATTTGATGATACCCAAAATGCAAATCTAACTTGGTAAAATAAAGAGCACCATTCAATTCATCTAGAAAATTATCAATGATAGGAATAGGAAACTTATCTTTGATAGTGTACTTGTTGATATTGCTATAGTTAGGGAACATCCTCTAGGTGTCATCTATCTTTCTCACCATGACAATTGGTGAAGAATATTCACTTTGGCTATGGCAAATGATTCTTGTATCTAGCATCTCTTATACCATATTTTCAATTTCACTTTTCTAGGCATAGGGATACATATATGGCCTAATTTTAGGTGGTGTAATGCTAGGAATAAATGTGATATCATGATCATGCATGCAATTAGGTGAAAGTCCTTTTGGCATGTCTCTAAAAGTAATAGAATGGGAACCAATTATTTGTTGTAGATCAAGAGGTGGAGATGGCTAAGATGGATGTACTTCCATGGACAAAAAGTGAGCTACAAACCCCTCATCGCCCTTATGGAAAATATTTGTCATTTGATGGGAGCTAATAAGTTGTGGAGATTTAGCCCTTAATCCCCTTAGATCAAATGCCGTATCTTCTTAATGAAAATGCATGAATAATTCTTGGAAATTCATCTCAATAGTGCCCAAAATGGTAATCCACTAGACTCCCATAATAATATGAGCTCCACCCATGGGAATAGCAAACATAAGATAATCCAAAAAGTAGTCTCCCATGGACAACTTAATACTATGGCATTTTCCTAAACAACTGACAGTACTATCATCTACAATCATAACCTACAATTCTAGAGTTGGATAAATGAAATAGTTCAAATGAGAAACCAACTTACTTTGGATGAAGTTGTGTGCACTCCCAAAATTAATCAAGATAGTGACCTTTTGTTTCTTAAGTAAACCCATCACCTTAAGAGTTTGGGGAGTACTAATACTTGAAAGGGTATGATAAAAAATAGTAGGCTAAGAGTTATCAACTTCCTCTTCAAGAACTTCTACATCCTCATCATGTACTTATTCATCATCTTCATCATCATTGGCACCTTCAATGTAAAATAGCTTCTTTTTAGCAAAATTATGTTCTTTGCTCCATTTGATGTCACAACCATAACACAACCCTTTGGCTCACTTCTCCTCAATTTGTCATTGTGTTAATCTAGTGGGATATGGAAATGATGGTGCTAGAAAGTTATGATCATGACCAGTAGTGAAAGTTTTCCTTTTAACCATCTCTTTTTCTTCTATCATGCATGCCTTAGGGATAGATTATAATAAAAATTTTGGGTTAAACATTTAAACCTCAAATTGGATGCTATCTTTGATGCCACCCAAAAATAGATTAGTCAAATTTTCCTCAATGATATCTTTTACATGTAAAGAGAGATTCTAAAACTGATAAATATAATCCTTCATAGTTATTGTTTGTTTCAACTTGGATAATTGGCTAAAATGGTTCTTAGAGACATTATTTTGATAATGAGCTAGTAACTCCTTAGTGAAAATAGACCATGTAACAGGATCACCATTATTTTTATTTTGATCACATAACTAGTGATACCAAATGAATTGCTCAGGTTCTAGATACAAGGACACCACTATCACCCTTTGATAATTAGGTGTTTTATGCAACTCAAATAAATTCTCAATTTGGGTAATCTAAGTGAGAGGATCCTTACCATTAAACTTACACATTTCCACTTTTGGCAACATCAATTTCATACCAGCATGGGAGTTGTTGAGAGGAGGATTTAAATGCTAAAGTGGAGGGTTGTTAGGATGAAATTGAGATGTGAAGACAGCCAATAATGTAGTGATATGCTATATTTAATTATAAACCCCATTAATCTCTCCATGCATCCCTAAAATATTAGCTTGGATTTAAACAAATTCATCATGCCTTACCAAGTTCTTTATGTCTACTTGAAGCTAAGAAATCAATGGCTCTAAAGTTCCAAATTCCATGTAATTGGTAGGAGTTTTAGGAGTTTCTTTCCCAACTTTTCTTCTTTGAGTACTTAGACCTATCATATACAAACCCTAAGAGGGTTTTTACCTCGAAAAAAGTGTACCAAGAAATGGTACCATTGTGATCACCTTGTCAAGATGAATCCAATGACTAACTTTATGTACTAGAGTAAAAATTTCAATACCAAAAAAGTGTATCAATAAAATATACCATTATGATAATCTCATCGAGATGAATCTAATGACTGCAATTGTACAAGGGGAATTCTTTTTTTATTTTATTTTTCAAAAAAGCATTTCAAGCAATACTACATTGATAACACAAATTAATTCTTTATAGATTGTAAGCTGTGTTTTTTCACTAGTCATGCCTTGCCAGATCCAAAAAAACACCGCAAGAAACTTACCCAAATCAAAGCTCTGATACCACTTGTAATGAAATTACTTAAATGTTCACACATAATAATTTTATATCACATAGAATAAATAAATATGAGAGATCACACAAAAATAATTGATAGCAGAATAAAATATTAGATAATATAGAAAAACCACTTCAAGGGGGTAAAATCCACATCAATGCACTAATAGAATAACACTTGACATAATGAATAAAGAGTAAACATTACCTCCTATATATAGTCTACTTAGCCAAGGTTATTCCATAGGCTGACCTATCTAAGAACATAGAGAAATGTAACAAGTAAATAAAAGAGGTATGTAAGCCATAAGTTAGCCACACATATCCCTAGACACATCAATGCTTAAAGGAATAACACTTGATCATGGATTGATTACATTACCTATTGTATGACATAGATCTATCAATAGATTGTCACATCAAGATTGTCACCCAATCTATACCTTTCATAGGATTACAAGCCATGATACAGAATATTGCACAACCTTATAGCAGAGATTAAATAAACTATTATATCAAGGTATTATTTAGATTATATCATGATCGGCACCACCCATAGCACTAATTCCACTACTTCCACTAAAGTCACTTACCAGCAAGGCTAAACATTCCAAAGTAGAATTAACATCTCCACCACAAAAAAAACCCTTAGTTTGAATTCAACATGATGATATCATGATCACAACATTTGAAACATATTTTGATACTTATGATTATTATCTTGATGCATTTGATGATGGTTGAGATCCTTTCCTCCACTTTCATCCCCAACAAGGTCCACCTTTGGATCCCTTCCCTCCACCAGCCTAGTCTTTAATATTATGATGTATATACTTGTACATAATTTATTTTTAGAATTTATTTTACATATTATCTGATGCTTGATTGAATATAGTTCATATATTTTCAAAATACAAAAACATTCAAAAAATTTTAAAAACACCAAAAACATAATTTAATTGTATACATCATCCATGCTTCACATTGTTATTATAATGTTAAGACTTAAATTTGTTATTTCATGATATTTTATGTTGATTTTATTCAATACCATGCTTCACTTTATCTCTTTTAAGTATGCGTAGTGACATCCAGATCTTTGATTGCTTCATTCTACCCATAGAGGGGGTATTCCTACTTCTACATTTGAGACATACATTGTTATTCACACCCATTTGGGGAATCTTCTATATGAATACACCATCCATATTATGTCATTATGACACCACAAAATTTGAGTTATCATGTTGATGTACATTACTTTATAACTTACATAGAATACTATATCAACATCTCACTAGTATCTAGCACTTGTGCATCTCTTAGCATATACCTAGTCTTGTACTATACATATTTTGCATACTTTCACTTTTTATTTGATTAGTTATATGTGCTTGTATATTTTAATTTATTAGATGCTTTATCTACTTTCTTGGTGTATCTTGTGTGATTGTATTTCCAATTCTAGCTTGTCTCCTACTTGTGCCTTAAGATATTTGCTAATGTCCTTTGTTTCAATTCATGTGTGTGACTTAAAACATTTTCTAATGTCCTTAGTTTTTACTATTTTATGTGCCTATGGAACTTACACAAAATTTTATTATTTCACTCATATGTGTATGTGGTTTTTTAACATGCCTTGTATGCTTGCTTTCTGATTTGAGGGACATATGCCCATGTCTTTTTATTGTTTGACCCCTTCGCCACCCTTGTATGCTTCTTGATTCTTAATTTGTATTCATATTTTATTGTTTTATTCTCATTTTTATAATTTAATGATCCACATAATGCATTTACCTTGCTTTCTTAGATTCCATGAAGGACATCATGCTCTGTCCCTTCCTGCTTACTAACAAACAACAACTAACAAATTAACATTTATAGTTCCAATTATGTAATTTTCACATGCTTTCACATTATTATATCTATCTAGGAATACCCCTTTTGATCTAATAATATATTAACAGAAAAATTTGATATATCTTGAAACATATTGTCAAATATCAAATGCTATATCATATATATTGAGATTAACACACTTGTAAGACTCTTTTATTTTTATAATAGTCATTGCAAGTTTATCATTTCTACCCTAAAAAGAGGGGGAATAAAATACGGGATTTTTAATAAATATAAAACATCCTATAAATTTAAATAGTATTATTCAAAACAATTAGCATAGAATCTGAAGGTCAAACTGGTCAAATTAGAGAAAAAATAAGAATAATCTCAAATTAGTAGTTAGTTTTTACACTAGACAACAACACCAAAAAAGGATAGTAGCACTAGAAATGGATAGTATCACCAAAAATAGGGGTGTACATATTTTTTAACTCCTATGAAGGAAAAAAACACTCAAGGTTTCTAGAAATAGGCAAAAAGTTTAGTTCAGGGATAGTTTTGGCACTTCTAGATCCTTTAAATTCAATATTTTCAACATAGTTTTATCAAATATAGGGGTTATCATACATGACATGATGGTTATCACTTTAAATTTAGATTGGCTAGTTGTAATAACTTCTATATTAGAATCCATGTTTTAGACATTAGTGATTGGAGGTAATGTGTGCAGCATATTGATCTTATTTTGTTTCCATGTTCAGTTTATTCTAGGCATTCTCAATAGTTATGTGCCTTACTCCATCTACAAGTGGTTGGCATAACATTTGAGTTAATTTTTTAAAAAAATTATATTTATAATTACCTAAGTTCCTAATTCAGCTTTCATATAAGCCTATTACATTAGTTGTGGAGTGGCTTTCATACAAGCCTAATCTCCATATTTTGAAATGGCCAAGTGTGGCCTAGTTTATAGCACACATTCATCTATCCACACGATAATGTCATATTTATAGCAAATTCATGGGCTCCATGAGCCATCTCATATGAAATCTATTATATATTGGTATCACTTCATACTTTCACTTTATGGGGTAATGATGGAGCCAAATGTCAAGATAACCTTTGTATTCTTGAGCCACCTTTTTAGAGGGGTTAGACACATAGTCTAGACATCAATTAGCACACACATGACTCAATAAATTCACTTAGTTTGTGAAAATGGATCCAAATTTCTAACCTTTACATTTTTGAGCCACATTTTATGGAATTTACCGCTCATCTCCATTCATGATATTACTCTTGATTCAACACACACTCAACATTGCTCAACATTACTCAACATCACAATAGGTTTTGTATTAGTTTTCATACCCAGTGAGGTGTATTCATTCCTTTCTCTCCCTTTCTTTTAACCTGTATACATTATTATTTTAGATATAGTGTATCTAATAAGAACTGATCTACTTCATGTTTTTATTTATATATTCACACATCATAGCATGCTCTCTATATGCACATCCAACATCACACAACTTCATGCACTTTTCCCTTACAGGTAAGTTTAGGTATGATTTCTATTTTTCCTTTATCCTACTATTTTACTTTATTGCATCACTAGAATAAATGGGGGGGGTAAATGTAATCATATAAAATGTGAAACTGGATGACTTAGGTATGGCTAATAGAACCCAACCTATAGGTCCTCTTTCTTGTTCACTTAACCCTTCTCAATGAGACTTTCAATGATTCCCAATCACCCATAGATTATTGGACTTAGATTTTTGAGACCTAGATAGCCCTCTTAGACCTAGATCCATCTTGATAGGTGTCATCCTTATAGGAAAATAGAGACTAACTTCAATAAGAGCATTGAAACTCAGGGGTGTCATGTTTCTGATGTTGTTGTCTAAGTTTACTTTAGCCTCAAATGGTATGATTTTCTTGAATCCTTATCTTTTCCCATGTTGACTTAATGTAAGCTCATCTAACCCATAATCATTAGTTTCCCTATAAAATACCATTCAATGTCCATTTATAAGTGTTATAACTTATTCATAGAAAAAAATCAAGAATACAAGCAAGTAAACTCAAGCACTCTTCCTTATTCTCTACATAAAGCCTTCCAAGACCAATTCAAGAATTTTAAAGCACTCATACCATTCTCTATTCATTTAAAGTACATTTTATTTTTTCATCTAATTTCATACATCACATAATTTCACCAAGCACTTCAAATAAGATAACTACATTAGCTTGATCCCTTTTCAAAAGTATTGGTATGTAGGTAGTGTACCCACACATGGGATGTGAAGTGCATCTAGCATATCCTTTACACACTAACCCCTCCTATCTCTCCCAATTTTTATACTAAACTTTAATTACCAGGATCTCCTAAGGGTTTTGAATATTGAATTAGACATATAGTGAGCTCTACACAGACCTAGGCTTCAACATTTCACTGCCATAGTGTCACAAGCCTACCAAGTAGAACCCAAAAAAATTAGGCCACTAGGACAATAACACTAAAAGTGGACTAAAATTCCAAGTAGTAGGGTTTACTAAGTTTAGTTCTCCTATCCAGTATATAAATAGAGTTCTGGGTCTTGTTTACAATAGTCTACCTTCCTACACAACAATTTCTAGACCTTACATCCTTTGTTTCTGTCTAGAATAAGCTAATTTTGATTTATTTACACTTCTTACTATTTTTATAAAAGGTAAAATACATATCTATTTACACAAATTAGTAGGATAATTTAGACACATTAATTACTGATTTACATTTACTCAAACCTTTATTTGCTTAGGAATTAAACACCTAATTTCCAAAAAGAATAAAACACTAAGTCAACCCAATTAGATTATTATGCTACAAAGGAAGTTTTAAATGATACTAAGTTAACCCAATTGACCTAGTATGCTAGGGAGGAAGGTAAATTGGTCTATAAAAGACTAAGTCAATAGAAATGACAATGTTCTAAAATAGGAGAAAAATTATGTAAGACAAGTTGAAGGAAAATGAAAGAAAACATACAGATAATTAGATCAAAGTGACTTGATCAAATTGGAATAGATATCACAAACCATCCACCAACATTATCCATTGAAAGTTTTTAAATATAAAACATAATGTTCAGAGAGCAAGCAATCAACTAAAAAGTAAATGCTAACTAAATGGTCATCCTAAGTGTTGTTAGATTATTATAAAGTTTGTAATTAATGTGATAGGAAGTTGGTTGTAAGAGGGAAGTTGATAACAATCTAAGGCTAGTTTTAGGTAGTTTGGGATGAAAGGGATTTTTATTAGCAATGGTACTTGGATTGGTATTGGGGCCTATCCCCTCACTTCATAATCTCGTAGCAATAAGGGTGTTAGGTGCTTTGCCAATATATACCACTAACCACATGTTTACACTTGGCTATAAAACCAAGTCAACTTCCCCCTTAGTGATGAAATCCAAGTAGGTAGACCTCAAGAAGACAAATGTTGAATGAATTTTTAATGTTGAGTGATTTGGTAGTATGTGAAAAAAGAGAAAAATAGTGCAACTAAATGTTACTTTGAAAAAACATCTAATTAGACTATGTGAGCTAATTTAAGTATCCAAACAATTGAAAATGAATGTGTATATTAATTACTAGTATATAGTTGTTAATTCCAAAAATATAAGAATGTTACAAAGCTAGCTCATATGACCATATAGGCAAACAATACAAAACATAGCCGACAATGTCGACACTGTACTAAAGAAGCAAGAGTATTTAAGAACTAGAACTAAGTAGATAGTGTTGACATAGACTTTTAGATAAAAGACAATATATAAAACTACATCGATAGGGTTGACCTAGTTTCTTGTAGGGGTACAGTTCTAAAGACTACAAACTTACACAAAATATAACTAAAATGAAGAATTTAATTGAAAAATAGAGAAAGAAAGGAACCTTGGTGGGTTGGAAGATGCTTAGAATTGCAAAAAAATTGTTTAAGTTGATTCAAATTTCTACCAACTAAGTCAACTCAGTTGACCTAGTTCTATAAAACCCTACATTTTAAATCTTGTAAAAATGACTAAGTGAATAGTATTGATGTATTTTATTATCTCAATGTTGATTGTAAGACTAAGTTGACTGGGGTGACCTAGTTTGTTATCTAGAAGTGAAAAATAATATTGTGTTGACTTATTTGATATAGTAACCTATATCTGATGATGACCTACATAGAAAGAAAAAGTCATATTGATATGACTATATGTTAAACTAGTGCATAAAAGTTAGAACTATACTGACCTGGTTAGCTTAGTATCACAAATATAAAATGATATAATTTAAAAATGTGAAATAAACCCTATAATGGTTAGATTCACATTAGGTTCACTAGAATATATGTGATCAGAAATACATGAGATATATAAATCAATCCTAGCTCAGAGAAGATAAATCCTATGTAAACTTCAGATTGGGGGTACATTAGATAAATAGGAACATGAGAAATATGAGGATCTTCTAGACTTATTTATGGGATCTCTTATCATAATAACATCACTAGGGTGGGTTCTAAATCCTCCAGTCTAAGAAAAATCATGCAATAACTTGAACTAGGTCCTATGTTTTCATATTCATTAAACTAATAAAAAGTAAAGAAAAAAATTAATTTAGTGGTCACCAAATCTTGTGTCACAAAGTAGGGGTAATAAACACTAAAACTAAACATGCATAGAATACATGTACTCACACCAACATATATGAAATCCTAATGTATGGGAGAGAAGTACAAATGTATTATCTATCTACTATTACAAAGGAAGAACAAAGTTGGGAATACTTACCTTCGAAGATGAACCTATCGAGCCTCAATCTCTCCATTGGCCAAGGTAATTCATAAGAATTTTTTATGGTATATAAGGATAATAAGGACAAATGAGCTCTAGGCTACATGACCACAATGCATCCAAAAGACTTCTCCACAAGACAAGATCTATATCTTCAAAGAAAGTATGAAACCCTAAGGTTTCTCCTAAAGTATAATAGTCAATAAGCAAATGTGTAATATATCTCTTCTCTTCTTATATTTTGTCATAAATATCCTAAATGAATGTGTTTTTATAGGTGAATCTAACCCTAAACCCTTTCAAAAATTTAGGTCGGCAGGGTCAACCTAGTACTAGATTTGATAATAAACTTGTTGAATAATGAACTAAGTCAATGATGGTAACCAACTTAGTTATTGGTAATAAAATGTCAAAAATAATATAGGGTAAACCTGTCCAAAATAGTTATGTAAACTGCAAAAAGGGGATTTGGGCTAAGGAAAGGATAATGAAGGTGGTGAATGTCTAAAAGAGGGTGAAAATAGGAGGTAAAACTTAGGAAAATGGTTTTTAGGAGAAGAGTTTGTAGATATAAAGTGGTAAAATGGAAAAAAAATCCTATGAATTAGTAATGGTCTACCCACCCCTTTCCAAATGTATCCCTTAAAGCATGTGTACTTAGAGAGATTGAGACTTGACAAGTTCCTGTAAAATACAGAGTGTTAGTGATTGATAAAAGTTTGAAAATATTGTGTATACACAACCCATCCTTTTATGGATAAGAAGAATTGGGGAGGTGTATGGATTTTTTCTTGGATGAAAAATTCTAGACTTGAGTAGTTCTCATACTAGATATTCAATCTTAGTTGTTTTATAGATGGGGATAGTGGTATGGCTAGATGTTGGGTGACATGATTCCTAAAAGGAGTGGGATGAAATGATATTTAGGATGTGAATGGGTAAAACCATCTAGCTCTATAAAAATAGTTGCATTTTTTTCAAGGATGGATTTCAAATCAATAGAGTAGTTAATAGAAGTGGGGAGTTTGAGTTGGATGGAGTGCATTTGGGCATTGACTCCATGTGATCCTTTATTTAGAAGTTTTTACATGTGATTGGAATTTATTATGTTAGCCAATCTAGGAAATAACCCTTTTAAGGTGTTTTTTTGGCTAATATCAGTGAATTGCTTCCAAAACTTAAAGAATTTCCATAAAATAGGTCCCAATGTGTGGAACCACTATTCCCCTAGGATCACATCACATCCCCCTAAAGGTAGGGAAAACATATCTAAGTGAAGAGTGTAACCACTGATATCAATATGCATATTTCAACACTTCCCTTTATAGGGAAATATTCCCCCATTATCAATCATGACTTCAAAGATGGAACAAGGGTATACAAAGTAGTCTGTATTCTTATCAATGCAGGGATCAATGAATTATACATGTTGCTAGAGTCCATGAGGATTATGTGAGGGATATTTTTAAATAACCCCTTGATCTTCATGTTTTGAGGGGTGGTAATACCTATGATTTCATGGAGAGATATCATTTTAGGTTTACAAAATATTGGAGTCATCAAAGGAGCTTTATTCAGTTTGAGCATCCTATAATTCTTGGATATCAAGATTTTTGTCATATTCTGGTAGTGATTCCACATATAATAAGTAAAGCTTTTGTGTGGTGAATTGGTGAATTTTAACCCATTTTTCATCATAATTATGATGTAATCATTTCTATTTATGATCCCACATCTCTACCTCAATAAGGCACTTGACTAGTGTGGTTGTGGTTGGTCATTGGTTCATTGTGTTCTTTATAGGTGGAAAAGTTGGAAGTTGACACTACACTAAGATTTTAGCTTTTGATAACTTAATGAGACGTAAGGTGTCCATCAAGTTAGTGGGATGAAACATTTTCAACTCTGATAGGATTATCTCTTTGAGGCCACCAATAGAACAAATATTGAATAAGTCATCTCATAAACCTTTAGTATGATTCTTTATTTTCTCAAATTCAATATGATAATCACAAATAGTGCCTTTGGTAATGTTTGGTGAGATATCCTATAGAGTCCTTGAATATAAAGGGACCAAAACTACCCAAAAGTAAGGATGCAAAGGTTTTCTAATCAATTTCATCATTCAACTTGAGATACCAATGATACCATTTGGTTGCTTCTTGTTGCTAGTGATAGGAATTAATTGAGAGTTTGTTAATAGAAAAACTATTTTTAAGGTTTAAGAATTACTCAACTTGATATATCTATCTAGTAGGATCTATGCCATTGAACCATGGAAATTATAGCTTAGGCCCATGTGATGTGTGGTGAGAGGATAAGTTATTGTTTGAATAAGAATCCTTCTATAACTTATCAAGGATAAGTTTATTCTATTGATTCAGTCCATGCATCCTTTTGATTAACTCAGTGACCTAGGCTTGTAATGTGGTGAGTTATTCGTACATGATTTTAGTGACTATACAGGTGGCTACCATAACCAAGTTGTGTTTTTTTCTTTTGCATGGGATAAAAAAATAGTTTTGAAGACACAATCAAAAATAAACTTTTTTAATTTAGACTAAAGTTGAAGGGAAAATGTTCATTTACAACTTTTTTCAGTCTGAGTAGGATTAATCAGCATATGGGCAATTTAAAAATTGAAATGGAAAAAGTGTAAAATTTAACCAAGAGGGAGAAAGGATCATAAAATGGAAATGAATACCGTGTAAATTTTTTGAAACAAGAGGATAAAAAATGAAGTTATGGAAAAATCTGAAATTTCTAAAAAAAAGACATTTATGGCTAATAGAAGTGGAATTGGGATATGAGACCTCATGGAAAACAAGGTGAGGAATGAAATTTTAAAGTGTTATGATAAATTTTTAGTATAAACAGAGATAGATATGGAGAGATATGGTAAAAAAAAATTACTTTTTCTTTTTATCAAACTAGTTTTTCTTATTTGCTCCTATTAAAAGTTTGTCGGTAGGTTTGAATTTACCACTATGTTTGACTATAGTTACTTATGTTGATAATATATTGAAACTAATATGTTGGATATAGGCCCTAAGTCTATTAGGTTGCCTAAGGGTTTAAATAAATCTCTCTGTCTACCAATGTCTGAATGAGTACCACTTTCAAAAAAAATTTGGACACGAATTTATCCCTAAATGATAGCACTTAGTTTACCTCACAAGTGGAAGTTATTCAATATAGATGGAGTCATTTCCCTTTTTTTTGGCAAGTCTTATCAATGGGCCATATACTTTAAGGTTCCTATGGTACTCCTCATAATGAGTTTTAGGGATATATTCCTAAGTACTTCTTGCAATTATATAGAGGGGTATTTACCCTTATCCTAACCTGTAAATGAAGATGTAAAAATAGAGACAATGAAAAATAGCTTCCTAAATGGCATAGCTTTTGGAAAGCCAAAATTGAAAAAAATATCCAAAATCTACCCATAGGCCAAGGAAAATTCTCTAATACCAAATGTGAAGAACCTTCAGCACAGATTTACAAACTACAAAAAATAATAAAATAAACTTCAAAAAATAACTCAAAATAATTCAAATATTTTATATTTATCACATGTCCACTTCAAGGGGGAAACCTCTTTTGAGTAATCTCAATATAATAATATTCATGGATGACTTCATTGGGCCTCAATACTTACTTAAATACTAATTATATTCTAACAACTAATACTTCCTATAAATGTGGTATAATTTAAATATGTTACTTACTTAGATACTAATTTTATTCTAGAAACTAATACTTCCCATGCAAGTGGGATAATTTAAATTTTCTAAAGAGATGACTTACAAAGAATATGCACCCATAGTGAATAATATATTAATAATTCAAAAATAAGTTTAGGACATAGGTTCCTAATAGTATGATGAATTTTCAAATTCGTTCCTATAAAGATGATATTTTGTGTGATATTATGCCCTGGATGTGTGTCATTTGTTGTTGGGAATGTCATGGAAATTTTATAAAAGAGTCAGGAATGATTGTAGAATGAACATCACATTTTGAAAGATGTAAAAAGGTTAAATTTAATATGAAGCATAGAGGATAATAGGTGGACAATAGTCCTAAGGTTATTATGGTTTGTGGTATTTTTTTTTAAAATAACAAATATATAAGAGACATGTTTTTTTGTGATTTCACATCCTATATAACTTGTGACAACCACTAAGGTGAGTGATCTTACTATTTAAATTCAAAAAATGGAAGAATATGTTGTCATTGTGTTAGGTGTATTACAAGATGGACTACCACCTATGAATAACATTAGTCTTCATATGGATCTAGTTCTATGAAAAAAGATTTACAAATATGAAAACTTATAGATTAAATCCAATGGAGAATGAGGACATAAAAAGGCAAGTGAAAGAGTTGTTGTAAAAGAGTTTAATTTGAGAGAGTTTGAGATCATGTGTAGTCCCTACTATATCAATACCCAATAAATGTGGAGAATTTATAATTTTCACATATTTACATGCAATAAATAAGATTTCCATTAAATACATGATTCCATTTACAATAGCTTGTGACTAAATGGAATCATTGAGAAGAGACAAGTACTTCATTAATACATATTTCAAGAGTGGTTGTCACCAAATTTGGATAAGAGAAGATGATCATTGGAAGACTACATTCAATAAAAATTATGGACTACATGAGTGGATGGTTATGTGGTTATATTTATTGAATTTATAGAGCAAATTCATGAGACTCATGAATGAAGTGTGGATTTCATTTATAGTTAAGTTTGTGATTGTTTATTTGGATGATATTTTGATTTTTCAGTCATTCTAAAGAGGAGCATTTGAAACATTTGATATTGGTTTTATATAAGTCTAAAAAATAAAATTTTAAGTTAAATTGAAATAATTACAACATCATTAAAGAATAATTAGTGTATTTGGGATTTTGTTTCTCCAAAAATGGGCTAAGAATGGACCCTAAAAAGGTTAAAACAATTGTAGAGTGGCCTTCACCAGAAATTATGTTTGAGGACATAAATTTTCATAGATTAGCAAGTTTCTATAGAAATTTTATTATAAACTTAGTGGTATCTATGCTTATATCATGAAACCTATGCATGGAAATAGAAATAAATTATATTGGATAGCTATATTATATAATATATTTTATTTGTTGAAGAAATGAATATTAGAACAACTAGTGTTGTCATTGCCCGATTTTGAGAAATTATTCCAATTAGATTTTGATACAAGTGTAACAACTTTTAGGGTAGTTCTATGTGAAGAAGGTAATCTTATAATATATTTTAGTGATAATTTTAATGAATAAAAAATTAAATATTTTTTTAATGATCAAGAATTTTACGTAATAGTGTAAGATATTAATAAGTGGTGGAATTATTTTTTTCCAAAATAATTAGTTATGTATGTTAATCATTGGGCCCTAGAATTTATAAAAAACCAAAAACAATAAATCAAAAGCATATGAAATGGGTTTAATTTATTTTAAAGCTATTCTTTTTTTAAACATATAAGTGAGAGATAAAATAGGTTGAAAAAGCCTTGAGTAGGTGATCTCTTGTTCTGAATGATCTCAAATTTTAAGTCAGTGGTTGTGCATATAAATTAAGTAATTGTATGAAGATATGAATATATTTTGGAATCATGGTAGCATGTAAAAATCCCATATAAATGGATATAAATCCAAGGATCTATTACATCATTCAAGATTTACTATTTTTTAAAAGGAAAAGGTTATGTATACCTTAAGGTTATGTGAAGGAAAATTTATTGAAATAAAAACACAATGAAGGATTAGTTGGTAATTTTGGGTATGAAAAAAAAAATTAACAAGTGAGTGACTAATATTCTTGGCCACAATGAGCATGCATGTGAAATAATTTGTGCAAATATACAAAACCTTTCATTATGCAAAAGGAAAAACCTACAATATTGGATTATATAAGCTATTACCTATTTTAGATATACCATGAGATGTGTTAAGAATGAATTTATTGGAATTAAATGAAATGGTGACTATATTTTTTTATTGTTGATATATTTTATAAAATTATAAATTATATAGCTTACCAGAAGACTAATAATGCTAAAAATATGATGAATTTATTCTTTAAAAAGGTTATAAGATTATTGTTGTCACTTGAAATTTTACCCAATGAGGAGATGGGAAAATATTATCCTAATTAAAGTGAGATAATGGAACCACCTCAGGGCTATGGTTATCCTTACTGGGAGGTGGATCTCTAGGTTAGGGGCTAGCTTTCCTTGATGCATCACTAAAGTACATATCCTACTACTAACACTTGGGGGGTAGAAAAGGGTTACGAATAACATGAAAATTAAGCCTAATATATGGGAGGTGATACTCCAAATCTCTTATCTAATCACACTCTTTTACATGCACTTGGAACCAGGAACAAGTTACATATACACTTCACTCAAGATCAACTCTCTTTCTCACATCAATGCTTCAAAATCGGGTCTTGGAGATAACATAGGCTAGGAAGACTTAGGAAATAGGCATTCTGAGATAGTCTATTGAATGAGATATTCACTATACATGAAACCTCACTTAACACTTCTTTTTGACCTACAAAAAAAATATCATAACACACTAGGTACTAATAGGAGTAACATGTGAAGGTAAATAGACATCACACTTACACAAGACTAAACAATATCATGTACACGTAGTTATTTATTCAAATGAGGTAAAATTACTTTTATTTATTTATTAAAATTAAAAATTTGGTAAGGATTCACCATACCCAAGTGGAGTGACTGATATAATAGCCAAAAGGCTCCATTTATAAAAGAAATGGGAAGAGATAGAGATGGGGAGTACAAGAGTCACTTGAACATGTGTCAACTTGCTCAAATAAGTTACAAATTCATGAGAGATATTGATGAGTGATGGATTGATATATGTAGTGTTAGGAGTTAAAAATGTCATTTAAAATCATTTATGACCTGTAGAATGGTTTAGAAATTCCTTTCCATGCACAAAAAACTATCCTTGATAATTGGCCTTCCAAAACTACCTTATAACTAGAATTGATAAAATATGATGATGGTTATGATTATGAGGGGTTACTATTAGTTCCTCACATGCATTGGAGAGGACCCTAATCATCCCTATCATTTTGGCCATGCACCATCATCTAAGATAATTTCAAAATAGCCCTTTTCGCTTCACTTCTCACACTTGGCACCTAAAATATAATATATAAATTTATAATAATTACATGTGTCATAAGTTTCCATGGAATTATTTACAAGAAACAAGCCTTAAAAGTCTTTCCAAATGAATATTCATCATTTTCTTTAAGTCTTCCCTAGCTGGCTTACTAGATTGGCTGAAATGAGAGAAATGGTATGCACACTTAGGATTTGAGATACCTGATATAATAACCATTATTACTTATAAGAATTTATAATATTCCCTCCAAAATTTATGTTGTCTCCTAGAATTTTACCATGCCTATAAAACACAAAAAATGGTCAAAATAAGCCCTATTTTGCCCTATTCCTTCAATGTCCATACACCTATGTCACATTTTAAGAATATATGGAGAGTAATCTACATCATTTAAGTGTTTTAATTTCCTTTACTCTACATTTGGATTCTCAAATTGGCTCATCTTCTCAATCAGGTCTCTTAAGAGGGTTCGTAAGGGTTTTAAGGTGATGTTGGGTCTTAAAGTTTATTAATAAAGAAAATATGTTAGAAATATAATAAAATGGCACTAAGGTATTATTTAGGACCCCCTATAACTTCTAAAAATACCTTATTTTTCCATGCAAATTTATATGAAAGTTCCAACCACTAGAAAGTGACCATTTGAGTCAATTTTGCACAATTAACAAGGTTTGAGCACATTCTAATCCAAATTATGGCTTCCTAGTGGATATCATAAAAAAAAAATTAATACATTATAATATTCCATATAAACATTATCCCATGATTATAATGGCTTCCTTTAATATAGAAATGAATTTGACCCCTGCTTTGGAAACATGCTTATACCTTGCGAATTAGGTATGCTTATACCTTATACTCAAAATGGCTCTAAAATGGATTAATTTACCTAAAAATGCATCCAAAATCTCAAATATACCCCTTAAATCATTAATTAGTCAATTTTAAATCATGTACAAGTATAAAAATGCATATGACCCTCAACTAGGCCTTTAGGCCTAAGGGTTTCCCTCACACATGACTGTAACCCTCCTTGGTTAGAGCATCTTGATTTCTTCCAATAATTATAGTAAGTTTTTTTAGATTTTTTTATGTGTCCTCCAGATTATCCAATCATAAATTTGGATTTCATGACCTTTGGTCCCTCAATTTCACCATTTTTCCTTCAAACTATCTCTTCATGCATGATAAAACTACCCCTACTCTGAGACAAAATAGAGAGGGTTTTCACCATTATTATTGGAAAATTGATTATTATATTACCTCCTTAAACCCATAATGTTTCTATATAATAAATTTTATCTTATAACTCCTCCATTAGATCATCCAACTCTCCAAATATGCTAGGCAAATTTTTGAGTAGGCAACCTGTGAAGATGGGCAGGGGATGGACTCTGTTTGGAGATTTTATGGATTGGTTAGAGATTTAGTTTATGTTTTTTTATCTCCTCCTCATGATACTTAGGTAAAAATACCCTTAAAATTCCTTAATTTCTTTAAAATCATTCAAATCACACCAATTTCATGTTTTGGATCTTCAACTAGAATGCCACTATCTTGAGTGTCTAAGTCATGGTTCTGCCCTTATTCAATGTATTTTAGCAAGAATTAGGCATTATGGATGTTTTATTTAGGTATTACATGAGTTATTTAAGGTTAAAATTAAAAAAATTCACTTATGTCTACTTTGAATGACTCCAAACCAAGTTCAAACTTGAAACTCCTACCTTACTGTCAAGGTATCCCACATGACTATGTTTTCATGAATTTAGGGGCTTGTAGGTGATTTTGGGATCACCTAGGTCATGTGGTTAATTTAATAATATTTTAAATTTATGTATAGTGACTTTAAATTACTAACATCACAACAAACTTTTAACTTTGACCACTATTTTCCCAATTTAAGGCATGTTGTACATTAGTGTTCCTAGACGTGTACGGATAAGGGAGGGTTCCTAGGAGGCCAAAACATAAAAATACAATTTTTATCTATAATTTCAGATTATTAATTTCATTTAGAACATTTTTAATTGTTTAAAATTGATAAATAGTTGAGGATCATCAAATTGAAGTGCAAGACCATTTTTCCATCCATACCTTATAGATATCACTATTACAACTTGGTGATTTTATGACAGCTTTTTAAGGGATCAATGACCATCTTCCACTCCTCATTTTGAACTAAAAAAATATCATAGTAAATTCATGTAGATAGGTATATAATTTTAAACTAATCATTATCATTGAGAACCCATTCTATCATGGCAACTGTTATCCCAAAAAATGTCTGGGATCTCATTTTTCCACTTTTAGGGATAGAGGAACCAATACAGTCAACTCAATGTTTTGAAGGAAAATTTTTATTGTTTATCATTATAATTCTTCATGGAATTAAATTAATTATCCTTTTCCATTATACAATTTAAAACATGAACTCCATCATATATTCACCCCAAACACCTCCATACAAACCTCTTTGAGTTCTTGTAAAAGCTGACTGTGAGTAAACAAGGTAGTAGACAAGGAAAACATGGATAATTTTCCTTGAAGGAGTAATAATTTGATATATCATAATTTAATTTCAATGAAATAACTTTTAAAACATGAATCCAAGCACTTTAAACATTTCATGGAGCCTCTTCTACATTGCAAGAAATATAGGTTATACCCATGACTACCAACTTTGAGAAATAATCACAATTGAGAAAACCCTTTTGAGGACATGAAGAGAGAAGGTGTTATATATTTTAATAAATATTTATGGTGCCTATTAAAACCTTACAACACTTCATAAAACTCACATATCTCTATTGATTCCTAAAAATAAGAAATAGATGCAAACTTATACCCCTTTTGAATGCAATTCCATAAATGGTTGTTTGGAGTGCAAGTGATCACTCATGAATGAGGAGCCAAAAATATGATATTTATTATTATATATGTGAATTTTACTCATATTAATATCCTCTTGTATAATAATTCTTCTTGACTCTACCTACACGGCCCATAGTGAGTGCTTGAACTGGTGCTTCCTTAGCTTACCAATGGTAAAAGAAGAGAAAAGAGTTGAAAATGAAAAAATTTATGAAATATATGAAATAAAAAACATGGATATGACCTATGGGGAGGTGAAGAGTCACACCACCACATTTTTAGCTTCAAGGGAACTTGAGAAGTCCATATAAGTGTTAGAAATGGCCTATTTTTTTAGGGAAAACTACCATTTGACTGATGAAACTAAATTACAACTATTTATTAACTAAATCCTAACATTATTTGACCTTATCCACGTTATCATACACCTTGGTGACAAATATTCCCTCTTGGAAGTCCATACAAGTAAATTAATGGGCCAAAATGTGACTGAAAGGCCACTTTTTACACATGAGACCTAACAAATAAAAAATTAATGATTTGTAAACACATTAAAACATGTTAAAGACCATGTTAGGACATATTTGACATAAAATGGACCTTTTAAAAAGTTTTACCAAGGTTTGGCGATGTTTGACTTTGGTTGAATAGGCCATTTCAAGGAAGATGAGCTTAGACAAGGACTAGGACAAGGCCAAGTGAGATAATAGACCAACATGACACCTTATAAAAACACTTGGGAACCTTATACAAAAGTTTAAAATTGTAGGGGTTGAACCCATTTGACTAGAAGTCAAATTTGGTCAATAATTTGGCAACTCCTAGGGGTAACATGATTGCCTATGTTAAGGACTAGTAGCCTTATCCTATCCATTGGGCAAGGGAGTTATAACACACTTGGAAACATCAAGACCAGACCCTAAAAATACTAACAAGATAATAATCCTACCTTGAACACATGAATGGAAATAATAGCACACACAAAGACCAAGTAAACTCACTTGTGTTACTAAGAACTTAGGGGAAAACAAGACATAACTAAAAGAAAACTAATATGTACACTAAACTTGATATGTTTTTTCCCATCCTAGATCAAAGGGGAAGCTTTTTAGGTCTCCTTCATGATAAACAACCTCATGGTGGTAACCAAGTAGTTTTTTAGAGTGATAACTTATTGACTCACCCTTCTTGTTTGCCATCTTGATTTGGCATGTATTCCAAAAGTATTAGATTC